>OZ018324.1:41125108-41685108 GCA_963969495.1 Ceratothoa steindachneri | reverse complement strand
ATGTGTTTCTAAACATGTGATAGCGGCTGAATTTAAGCGGCCTCAGACCGTTCTATCACACAGCTGAATTCGCCGATTATGATATTTTAACGTGATATTTCTCTTCATACTTGGTGAAGAAGTTAAAGTGGGCTTAGGGGAAATTGATGAGCCATAGGGATGGCACAGATTTGTATAGAGACTTTGAGGTTGTTTTTCCACCTCTACCCACTTTTTTATTCTATCCTTCACACCTTACTCGCTGAACTCTTTATACGTGAGATAGGGGGACTATAGTAAATAATGAATAGGCATGAATGTAATACACGCCTTAGTCTGGAAGCCACGTAGAGATCCATATAGGTCCACCGACCACATAGGTCACCTGTCAAATCTACTCCTATATTTCTATCTGAGCTATCTTTTCTCTTTATTTTATCTCTCTGTGTATCCTCTGACGTCCACGCCGCTACTTAAGGCACCCGTTTAGGGTCCTGGAGGGAGTGGTGAACGTTGAGAATGGGTGGCTTGACCAACTTTCATTGTGGCGCCTCCAGCCTTTCCTTTCCTTTCAATGGTTACTTAATGTTCCTTGTCCCGCCCAATCCGACCTCAAGTCTGATGAGCAAATCTTTCTTCTCAATTATAAACCCTTTCAAAAGACTCTTCTCATTAGCAGAAAGGGTCCTGATGAGGAAGGCGCAGAATCATCATTTTTCGTGGGTTTTCGTGCCATATATATATATATATATATATATATATATATATATATATATATATATATATATATATATATATATATATATATATATAAATGTATAATTAAAAACTATGACAAACTGAGCTTTGATTAACTTTATCCTTTGCATCTCAAATTTTCTTAATATACTTTTTTCGCTTGGTGAAAGGTTATTAATAATGGTTCCAATAATTATTGCAGCAGAGCTTTCGGTGCTGTGCGACCGTCTTCAGAGCGAATTCAAAATTCTACATATACTAACGTTAATCCTTTATTTATAGGTCGATAGGTCGGATGGTAGCCACTTTACTTTTCAATAAGTTATTTGGCAATCACATCGTAACTATTTGTCCGATTCTAACAAAATTTGAAACTCTTTTGTTGTTTTACATTCTATTTCGAATGATAGAATTCCCAAGGTCCTCCCAAGGTTAGTTTTTAGGGTTGTATGGTCATATGGTCATAAGTCATAATAATTGAGAGCACGCGACTTAGGTCTGTTGACCTTGTTAACCATATTTATGCCATTAAGAATTATAAAGTCCTTTGGGCAACCGTCTCTTCGCCAAGAACCCTCGGTCTCTCTTAAGATTGCTTCGATGATACGAAGGTGAGTTCTCCTCCGCTTGATGACGCTCTTCTCCACCAGAATACTTTTTAAGAGATCGGTTCCGTTTTACATAAAGTCCTGATTTTTGATGTGGCGCCTCTGTGCAAATGCATGAAAGGTGTAGGAGATGAAGATGTGGTTTTCATTCCAATGTATCTATTCGAAGAATGAAGCTTGCAATATTCATGAGGGCATTTGAATTCGTAAAGCACATTAGAACCTCTCATCTCTGTGGTATAGCTTGGCTATTTGGTAATGAGTTGATTGCTACTTTTCTTTGTTTTGCAGTTTATTATCAATTGTAACTTTTCTTCCCGATTTGTACATTTTGTATTTTGAACTATGATATTTTTTTAGTGTTCTTTCGTCTGTTTTATAGGAATAGCAAATTTGGGTTTAATAGAAGACATTTATCGGGCGTTTCATATTATCTGCCTTTTTATTAAGTATGTGTTGCAAAAACGTTTTATGTTTGTCTATCACACCGTTGTAAAAACCATTGTTAATTATTATTCGTTTAATTTATTTATGCAATAATGCCCCATGAAGAGCGGCATTTGTATGCCCATCTCAGATATGAGTGTATGCCACTTATTTTATATCTTTCTGGACATTGTTCTTCTCCATTAAGACAAGTTCAAGAATGTTTTAGTTTTGTATACACTTGTGTTATGTAATTATTCTGACTTGTTCTTACTTTGACATCACAGAAAGGTAATTTTCCTTTACGGTTTAGTTCCTATGTAAATAATGCAGATCGTTCTTCCATTTTCTTTTTTAGTTTTTCGGATCGTTTTCACCTTTACTCACATCAAATATATATCGTCGACAAAACGGTAGTAGGGTGAAGGTTTTAAATGATTGTCACTTAATATTTCTTTTTTTCTAATCGACATATTTAGAAGTTAGCAAAATTTGTTTGTAGATTTTTCCATTGTGCACGCTCATATATATATATATATATATATATATATATATATATATATATATATATATATATATTGATACATTGAGTTATATAATAAAAGTCACGGTATTTTACGCTCTTGAAATTAATAATCTCAAACTTATTATCACTACAACTCTAGTTGGGTTCCACATGTAAAACCAGTGGTAATTAAAAAGTTAAAGTAGAATGGATAATTAAAATATTTCGACCCCTAAATTCATATTTTTAGTTTCATAATTTTAGTTTACTCATTGCTTCTTTCCTTGATCCGATCGAAGAGGAAGTAGGTCGGTAAATTCTGGCTAATTTATTTACTTTAATTTCATGGATAAATATTAATGAACCCCTTGTAGAATTGTAATTTATATACTTTAATTTATCGAAATTCGTTTGCTCACGTTCTAGTTAAACACGAGAATTCCGCTTATTTGGCAAATTCCGGTTTGCTAAATTCATATATTTACAATTCATCTAAATTCGACATTGCAACATTTTAGGAGTCATATTAATATTTATCGTTAGCAATTATTCTTTCTTCCTGGCACTATATTTATTCATTACATCTCTAAAGGAAGGGAATGGTGGCCTATTGGCACGTAATAAGGCGTCTGGATAAACACGTGGTTGTTTTCCCTAGTAGAATTGTTCACATTCTTTAGGCATAATCGTCCTAGCACCTTTGCTGGCGGCCTCAACGACAAAACGAGAGTTGCTTCATGCGCACAGGCAGACTGCCAAGGAAAGGGCCTCTTTCTGAATAGCAGAAGAGTAGCAGACGCGATAGGGTTAGAGTTCCGGGTCCAACATCGAGTTTACTGACCCAAAGTTACACTTCCATCAATAATTTCAACCGTGGCCTCTCACACCTAGTGACCACATACATACCCATGGTCATCATGGTAGCTGCAGGTCCAAAGCCCCATTACCTTGACACCAAGATAAAATTTGGGCTGTGGATCAGGAAAGCCTATGGAAAGTTTTTCATCGAAGATATGCTTGAAATGGATGAGGCCGCACTGGGCGTAAATGATGCCGACCTGACGTCCATCACAAAAAGTAACACAGGAGCCGACAGAGTGAAGATCTTACTGGTCAGGCACAAAACCGTAGCCTAAATCGACTGACACAAGAATCTCTGAAGGATGGGATGAAAACTTTAAACGATGCTTCGAGGATATAGTTCTAGAGAATACGGAGAGACATTACAAGACACCCAGCACATAGTTGCAAATTTCACCAGCATACAAGTGTGGTCCCCGGAAGAGGAGAGCGATAACCAGAGAAAAACTGGGCGCTGCGATTTTCGCCTTTAAAAAAAAGCTCCAAGTCTAAGCCAAATAACACCATTCATCTCAAGGAAGACCTAGTGAGAGTAAAGATCAGGCTGTCGAATCTTTCCAAAGCAGAAATCCGTATAGGCTACTTCACATTCAGCCTGAAGACGCCCAGAATCATTTTCATTTCCAAACAAGGGAAACCAACAAATGATATGTGCATGTTGATCTCTTTAGTAGAGATAATTGGGAAGGTATTCGAAAATATTATCATCAACATGTCAGCACATGGCTAGTAGGCATACATTTGCTGTGATGGTGTATGTTGTATATCTGGACATAATAAAAGAGTTTAAGATAACGTGGATTGACTATCTTAAGTATAATATCTCTAGATTCGGGCTTACGCTTCATTTCTAGAATATCCTCTCGAAATACATAACTTGCGTTTAGAGAACACATAGGGATTCATTAAGATCTCCAATCGGAAATTCCTCAGGGAAGGAATACAGCACACATCTTACGAAACGGCTGCTCAATCACATTCTCCATGTGACGAACGCCAATGATATCACTCAGACTGTCACGCGAGAGACTTGCATAGATCGACTCCTGCTGAAGGTAACTGGATCTCAGGATATCAGCAGATATAAGAAGTCCAAACCATCCAGGCAAATATTAGCGCCGTCGCAGTAGAGAAACTCGAAACTTAACCAATCTGCTTAAGAGGTAAGATCAACCATAATCCATAAACCTAGACATCCTAAACTTTTCACTAGCCAAGTTTGGCATGCGAAGACATATCATCTCCAGGGTCAACTTGGCTAACCTTTAAATTGAAAAGCTTCACAAATTTGGAAACCTTAACATAAAAAGTTGGCTTGTCCCTAGTGAGATCATCGTCTTCTATCTAAGGGTCCTTATCAACTCTGCTTTTAAATCTAGCTATTTATGAATGCAGAGGGTTCAGAACAAAATCATCAGGTCGATTACCAAAAAAAGATGGAATGACTTTGTAGCAGGCCGAAAGCAACACTAACCCCGCGTTCAAACCTTATCCAAGGATTTATGGACCTTGAGAACCCCGAAGAAGAATTGATACGATTTGATATACAGTCCTTTACTTTAAAAAAAAATACAGTAAAAATTACAGTTTATATTTACAAAAAAATAAACACCAGTGTGCATTCAAAATAAATATTCTATACTAATTGCAATTCTCCCAACCGAAAACAAAATAAAATATAACAGGTGCAGAGAACAAATTTACACAACCCAAACAAGGTTCATCAAACTTCTCACTCATCTTTGACACATTCAACCCACCCTTCACTTCTTTCACCTTTAATACTTTCGCACCAAATTAAAATCAACGGAACTTTTCATGTGCCTCACGCCCTACACTCTGCTCACTTTCACTCAAACTAAACCTATCTTTCACTCGCCTTTCAAAATTCATTACAAACTGACATGGGGACATTCCAGTTGCACTATACACAGTCGAATTATACGCCCACAACACTTTTGCCAGCCATACATCCCCGTCATTTACTGTCGTACTCATCATTCTCAACATCTCACACAGGGTTCTTATCGTACGTTCAGACAATCCATTTGAAGACGGTACATACGGAGTCGTTCTCACATGATCCACACCATTCTCTCTTAACATTTGCTCAAACACTTCTACAAATTAAGGCCCATTATCGCTCAGACATCTTTTAGGTTTCCATACACACATAGGAAAAAACAACTGCTCAATCATACGCACAACACTCACACTCCTTTTATCTCTCACAGGTGCTGCATACAGAAACTTACTTTTATGATCAACCATAACAACCATATCAACATTCCCAGCACTTGTACACAGCAAAGACACACAATCATTCACTACCAATTCAAACGGTTCTTTCGCATCAACTTTCAACATCGGTGGTTTCACTTGCATACCTTGCACCTTTCGCTTCTGACACCTTTCACACGTAGTTGCAACATCATTCACAGCAGTTCTCAGAAACGGATGAAACACACGCTCCTTCATACACTCCCACAGCTTAAACTTACCCATATGCCCATAATTATCATGCAAAACCTTCACCAGACCAATCATACCAACCAAAGACATCACAGGTACATACATATCATCACCACACTTCACATGCCTCACAAAATATTCAACATCCATACAAACAACAAAATCCTTAGCATACCTTTTAAAATTACTTAAACACTCAGGCCATTCATTCAAATCAACACGCGTCATTACACACCTCTCCAACGCCCTGACAAAAGGACACATCTCTTGAATCTCTAGAATATCATCATCACTTAAAATCTCATTCTCATCATTCATGACCAACTCAATCATACCGCAGAATTTGACAACATTCTTCGCACACTCATTCAACCTCATCACCTCACATTCACCTTTCATAATACAATCCTTATCGGCATCTAAAGACAAATCATTCAATCTCATAAAGTCTACACCAAGCAGGAAACAACACAGCATTTGCTCATCTTTCAGAATCACAAAGTCATGCTTCACATTCACACGATTACCCAAACTCACTTTCAGACTAACCTGTTCCCATGCCACTATCATGCCATTGCCTAATCCACTTATCCGTAACTTCCCAGGTTTATGTTCGCAACATCTAAACTCATCATACTTACTCAGAATCATCTATTTCACTAAAGACACTTGCGCTCCAGTATCAATAAAACCACAGAACAACCTTTCACCAACTTTCACTCTCGTTTCCATCATATCAGGTATACCATGTTCGTGATACACAGAAGGAACAAGCACACCAACATCAGCACTGATATCCGCACTGTCATCCCATATCATCACTCCCATATCATTACTCACCACACACTCATCTTCATCCAGACAATCATTCTTCTCTCTCATATATGAACACTTTTCAATCACCGAATTGTAGCGCACACCGCTCAAACACTGCAGATTCACCACACTAGCATTCAAACCCTGCATCTTCTCATCTTTGTAAACAATCGGCCTCTCACCACGAAAGTGCAAATAAACAATTACTTCATACAAATGACTCACTACAATCAACACTTCCTGAAATGGCGGGACCCCTTGCATACACATTGCTCTCAATTCTTTCATGAAGTCCCGCACCCTTAACATACCAATGCTTTCAGGCTTTCTACATACTTCACTCATTACCTCCTTCCTTAAGTCATCCACACTATCGGGCACTCTCACATTTACTCCATCACTCTTCAAATCTTGCAAACCATTCCATACACTCTCAAACAAGGAATCACCACCACCCTTACTCTCCTTTCCATTCATAATCCCTTTCGGCAAATACGCAGGATCACTCACTTCACTCCACACACATTTTCATCATTCATACCAGGATACCTTGACATCAAATCAGCCACTCCATTCCGTTCACCAGGCACATACTCAATCACATAGTTAAAGTCACTAAAATCTTCAAAAGTTCTTGCAATCATACTATCAGCCCACTTCATACGCTGCAGATACACAAGAGGTTCATGATCTGTTTTGATCACAAACCTCACACCATACAAAAACGGATGCAACACTTTCAAACAATATCTTATCGCAGCCAACTTTCGTTCCACAGTCGAATACTTTCTCTCTGCCGCATTCATAGCCTTGGATACATACCTAATTATTCGCCTGACATTCTCTCCATTCAAACGCTATTCTTGCATCAGAAAACCTCCCATACAATACCCACTTGCATCTGTATATAATTCAAGAATTTTAGCATTCACACTATAATCTGGATACGCCAATTCAACATCTTCAGCCGCTGCCTCTTTAAGTTTCTCATATGCCTTATTCATTTTATCATTTTACCTGACAACCGTACTACCTTTCTTTGCCCATCCACTCGGTCAGAGGCTTACTCACACCAGAACTATCACGTATAAACTTTCGCTAGAACTCAATCAAACCTAAAAACGACTTCAGTTGCTTCACAGTAACCGGTTAAGGAAACATTCGCACCTTCTCAACATACTTCGGTGACTTTCGTAACCCATTATCACTCACCATATGACCAAGGAATTCCAGTTCTTTCGCACGTTCTCAACACATCATTCACCAATCTCATATGCTCCTCAAAAGTCTAAGTCATAATCAAAATATCATCTATAAACGCAATTACATTCTTACTCGCAAACTTACTCAACACAACATTCATTGCCCGCTGGAAGGCTCCGGAAGCATTAGCCAACCCAAAGCTGAGGTTTTGGAACTGATAATGCCTCTTTATGGAAGAGAAGGCAGTTACCGGCCGGCTCTCCTCAGCAATGGGCATCTGGTATTACCCCCGTACCAGATCTAGCTTCGTAAGCCACTCCATCCCATGCATACTATACACACACTCAGTTACCACACACATCGGAAACCTTTCTTTCACAGTCCTTTCATTCACCTTTCGATAATTCACACACAGACACAATCTTCCATCCGGCTTACGTACAGGCACAATTTGACTATTCCATGCACTCTCGCTTTCTTCAATCACCCCCACTTGCTCTAATTCCACACACTGTTCCTCAATCTCATCAGCAACCAGACGTGGTAAATGCCTCGGTCGCTGATAGATTGGGGCGTCCTCCTTCAGGACAATCTTGAATTCTGGGAGTTTTGCAACTCCGAAATCCAGATCACCCTTACTAAGGGCTCCCTTTCGTTCGAATATCATTCGATACACATCCTCCCTTTCATACTGGGTCAAACATCCATCCAATTACACCATGCCCTTCACTTCATTATACGTCCATTCACATGTCTTTTCATTTGCAACATTCACCCTGACATCTGTGTTATCATCCATACCTACCTCATTGACAGTGGAGAGGTGACCTAGTACATCCCCGACTTGGATCCCTCTTACCTGTCCTTTCAACCTGGGGTGCGTTTGCACACATACAAACGGATCATCCATTCTCATCAAGCCATCAAACACACAAGCAACATGCCTTACCTCATAACACGCATCCTTTCCATCCAATATCACAGTGTTCTCAACCACATTCAAACTAACATCCTTACTCCAACTCACTCTAACAGACACCCTTTCACCCTTCACAAGCCTTACACTCTCCATAGCAGTCACCTCAATACCAGTAAACACACTCCTCAAAACACTACCATCTTTCCCTACATACAACTTATACACCCCATTTTTCCCAATCTTTCTCTCAATCTGATCATTTTCATAAAATCATGCCCCAAAATCACCCTATACTCACTACTCACTTTATCAATCACAGAGAATTCACATTCATTCATCAACATACCATGCATTCGAACAGGTGACCTTACCATTCCAATCACAAGCACTCTATTACTACCAATACCTACCAAACTACCCTTACATTCAGACAGGAGGGCTTTCTCGTTCACCTTGTCATACACATCTTTATACACCAAGCTCTCCTTGCATCCAGAATCTATAAAAGTCAAACACTCAATTCCATTCAATTCCACCTTCACACTCAGACACTCATACTTCCTACCAGACAGCACTTTCACACTAGACAGACTTACCAACACATTACTCACACTCATGCACCCAGAGGATACTTCACCAGGTACCCTCTTACAATTCAGTTTCTCGCTTCAGACTTTCCATTTACACCTTGCGCTCTCAGTCTAATCCAACACTTTTCAATTGAATGTCCTTCCATCGCACAATAGCTACCTACATTCCTCTGGTCACGACATATCCTTGCATAATGACTAGCCTTTCCACAATTAGCACAAGCATACTTCATACTTTTCCCAGCAGTTGCTCCATCATTCAACCTTGGACAATCTTTTTTCAAATGGCCTACTTCTTTACACTCGAAGCACTCTTTCACACTTTCCTGGCAATCCTTTATCATATGCCCCTTCTTACCACACCTAAAACATGCACCAGATGTCCACCTACATTCTGCCAACATATGACCTTTCCTTCCACACCGACAACATTCCACAATCTTTTTTACACCATTCGGTCTTTCGTTTGCTGGGACATACCTCGGCTTCTCTCTCATATACCCATTCCCATGCTTGACATTCATCTGTCCCCTTCCATTCAACCACCCTCCATTTACCCATCCATTCTGCCGGCTCAGGAAGCTCAACATCACTCCAGCTGGTGCAGCCTTCAGGGCATCCCTGTAGCTGACAAACTGCTGGGGGTGGAGAAAAGCTCTTCGGCTTCTTCCCCCTTATATTTAGACTGTACTATCCATCCTCTTCTAGATCGCTTTCATCATCAAATCGTCCATCTTCCAACAGCTCCAACACATCCTCCCACATCATCTGTTCACCTGTCAGTCTCATTCTCTCCTTTCTCTTTCCACTCAGCCAAGAAAAGATGGAATGACTTCATAGTTTCTAGAAAAATCTATGCGTGTACTAGTATTGAATCAGTTAACAGTTATTTACACGTAGAAAGCGTCAGAATCTGGGACAGGGTAGAGAAAACTCTCCCGTTTGGGAAGATCGCTGACCTGACAAGAAGATAGGACGGTTTTAGATACAAAACCTATCTGCCCTCCGCCAGATCGTTGCCCAAGGTAGCTATTTTTACATAACCCTGAAATTTCACAAGCATCCACAAAGTGGAATAAAGAAAAAAGCGAAGAAAAGAAGATAAAAATAAAAGAGAGGAAAACACCAAATGAAGTTTAAAAATAAAATTAAAGTTAAAAACGAAAAAGATTAAAAACAGAGTTGACGCATTCAACGGACACACTTTTCTCCTTTAACTCTTTTTGTCTTTCCCTACTTTTCTTCTATTTCCTTCTTCTCCATTTCTTTACTTCAACAGGGAAGGGGGGATACACTCCATCCTATTTTTCTAGAAGATAAACAACCTCATACGTTTTTGGAGGGGGTTTGCGTGTTTAGGTTCCTATTCTTCCCTCACAATTCCCACAGTCCAACTCCAGGATTATACACAGTGGAACGGTGACTGGAATACACATAGAACTATTCCGCAAAAACAGATTTATCATAATTAGGATAATTTTACAGTTTATGAGACATGACCTTCTCTGATGCATTTCCCTCTATAATTTAATTTGCCTTGGATACAAAAAGAAAATTACTTTATACTGTTTAAAACAAATGGCAAAGACAAAAGTAATTTATCTACAAGAGTTTTACAAAAATAAATTGTAAATTAAATTGCGAAGGGAGGGAAAATAAAATTATTATGGAAGGTACTATGAAGCACGACATTATTCATACAATAATCAGGTAAAACTTTCCTCTAGAGTGACCATAATACTAGAAGATTAATAAAGTGAGGAAAAATGTGTGAATTGCATTTTAACTTTGATGTTGTTATATGCATAAAGTGAAAGGGCACCAAAGGGATGTTTTTTTTTTGTTTTTTTTATTAAGGGGCTATCTGGCGACTGCCGACTTAGGCATAAGTTGCCGTAAACAAACAGCCTAGTTCTAGGCTACTTCAAAAAAATTCAACAGGAAACAACAATAAAAAGAAATAACAATAACAAAGCAATAACAAAAACAACAACAACAATAAAACCGGGTTAAATGAAAGGGAGAAGGCCGGCCTCCCCCAAAAAGTCAATAAGTCCACCAGTCATGGTGCACGCACTCATCCCGAGTACAAGGGACAGGCGGTAGCGACCCCGCCCAACCCGGTACCGAGACAGGTATCGTGCGCGAAGATCACCCAGACTGGGACATTCGACAAGAATATGCCGAACAGTCTGGGGGACGACGCAGTCGTTGCAATAGGGCGCAAGCGAGCGCTCCGACAAGTAGCGATGCGTCACACGAGTGTGTCCGATTCTAAGACGACAGAAAGCAACCTGAAGCCCCCGCGGCCTTGGGGTATAGGTCCATGGGAACAGTCGCGGCGCAATGGCACGCAACTTTAAGTTCCCTTCGACCGTCTCCCATCTTCTTTGCCAAGCAGTCCGAAGAGCTGCCCGTATTCCTGCCATGTAGTCGGTGTGAGGAAGAGCGAAACGCTGGTCCGGTCGCAGAGTCCTCGCGGACTCTTTGGCGCCCTCATCGGCGTGCTCATTCCCCGCAATTCCTACATGTCCAGGAACCCAGCAGAAGATAATCTCGACATCTGCCCGGCTCGCCAAAACCGTGGCGTTACGGATATCGCGAACCAGGGGATGCGAAGATTCCAATGCCCCGAGAGCACTCAGGGCGCTTTGTGAGTCGCTATAGATCACAATCCGGTCTCCGAACCGGGCACGTCGCGTAATCTCTCGTACCGAGTGGTGTATTGCCACCAGCAATCCGTATACACTAGCACGGTTCCAGCGTGACACGATGTGTGCTCCAAAAAGGTCGAACGCAATACTCCCGACGCAGTACAAGCTTTGGGAGCAGAGGCGTGGCGACAAATAGCCAAATGTGGTACCCTCCAGGGTGGCGTCCTGTGCAAAACCAGGGGCGCCACCGGCCCGAGAGCGATATCTACCTCTCGAAGGAGTTTCCTGGCCCTCAACCCAAAAGGCTTAGGGTATGACTGGCGTCTCTCGACGGCATAGGCACCATCGAGATCAGCTGCGGATGCATTGAGAGCTGTTGGCGACTGAGGGAGGCGCCGGGCTCGCGCGTACAGTCGAGTGATACACTGCACGCGGCTCAGAGCGAGTGGCATCTCCCCAGCATCGACTAACAGGCTCTCAATGGGGGAAGTGCGGAAGGCACCGGTCGCAAGGCAAAGGCCGGTGTGGTGGATCGAATCCACCTTCCGCAATAAACGCTCGGCTGCGGATGCATAAAACTCGAATCCGTAGTCGAGCTTCAAACGAAAAAAGGATCGAAAAAAGTAAGGCAGTAGCCCTATCAGCGCCCCAAGCGCTGAACGTCACGGAACGGAGAATGTCCATGGCGCGGGTACAAGAGACCCTAAGGCTGCGAATATGAGCCTCCCAGGTGAGGCGTCGGTCGAATACAAGACCAAGGAAACGGTGCGACTCAACCACATCCAGGCGCACCCCATTAAGAAACAAATCTGGGTCGGGGTGAAGCCGTGGATGGCGGCAGAAGTGCACCACCTTAGTCTTGGCCAAAGAAAACCGAAACCTGTGCGCTTCGGCATAGCGAGAGACGCGGTTCAATGCCTGTTGGAGTCGACGCTCCAGAGTTGGCATCTGGGCCGCGCCAAAAGAGATCGAAAGGTCGTCCACGTAGAGCGTAGCGAGAACATCTTCCGGCAGCACTGAGGTGATGCCGTTGATGCTCAGGGCAAAGAGTGTGACACTGAGGACACTTCCCTGCGGGACACCCTCTTCCTGCTCCTTTGGGCCGGAGAGGGCTCCCCCCACCCGTACGCGGAATCAACGATCTCGCAAAAATTCAGATATAAAAATTGGGAGGCGTCCCCTCGCCCCCATCGTGTGGAGAGTCTCCATGATACCGTATCGCCATGCGGTATCATAGGCCTTTTCCAGATCGAAAAACACCGTGGCGTAGTGCTGTCCACGAAGGAAAGCCTCGCAGACGGCATTTTCCAGTCGAAGCAGAGCATCCGACGTGGAGTGGAACTTGCGGAAGCCGCACTGTGCGGAAGACAGATGGCCTCCGCTGTCCAGGAAAAAGGCTAATCTAACATTTACCAATTTCTCCATCAACTTACACACGCAAGAGGTTAGAGAGATTGGGCGGAAACCGGTCGGAGTAGAGTGATCTCTCCTCGGTTTGCGAAAGGCGAGCACAGTAGCGATTCGCCACGAGTCTGGGAGAAGACCTTCCACCCAGATCCTGTTGAACAAATCTAACAGAAAGGCCATGCCTCGCTCACCTAGATGTCGAAGCATGGCGTACGGGACATCGTCCGGACCATGGGCGGTGTCCGCGCAAAAAGCGAGAGCGGAACGCAACTCGCTTACAGTAAACTTGTCGTTGAAGGGTTCTCTGCCTCTGGAGGTAAAGTCCAGCCGGCGGCCTTCCGCGACATCACGACGTGCATTAAATACTGGCGGAGCAGCATCACGGCTAGAGAATGCAGAAAAAGCGGTCGCGAAGGATTACGCCACGGACGCGGGGCCCGAGATTGCGGTCCCATTCTCCTGGAGAACGGGAGGGGGGGTCCTGCGAGAACTTGCCCCGAATCCTTTTGACTCGCTTCCACACCTCAGCTAAAGAGGTCTTCCCGTTAAGTGAATACACGTATGCCCGCCAAGAAGAGCGGCGGGCGTGCTTCGAAATATACCGAAACCTAGCCCTAGCCCAACGAAATTCAGCGACAGTGAAATCGTTCGGGCGGCGCTTATAGTGCATGTAGGCATAACGCTTCTGTTTGAGGGCCGTCTCACACTCGGCCGACCACCATGGGAGTGGTCGGCGTGCGAAACGGCCAGACGTCCTAGGAATAGTAGTCAGGCCCACGGCGATGAGGTTGCCGGAGAAGAACTCAACGGCCTCATCTACCGACCTAAACTCCTAGACTGAGATAGAGAATTCAGTCATTTCCTGAAATGCATGCCATCGCGCCCGCGCCAAGCACCACCGAGGTGGTCTCTCAGGCGGCAGTTGCCCTGAAAATGATATTTGAATGGGAAAGTGATCACTACCATGGAGGTCATCGACCACCCCCCAATCAAAATCAGGCTGTGCATCCGAAGAGCACAAAGATAGGTCAAGGCAAGAAAATGAAGCGGTTCTCAGACAGTGATGCGTAAACTCATCCACGTTTAGGACACCCATCTCAAGCTCTTCGATCAGATCGGCAAGGACTTGTCCCCTGGGATTTATGGAGTAATCTCCCCAGAGAGGATGCCTGCCGTTCAGATCTCCAAGCAAGAGATAGGGCCTCGGAAACCGTGCCACGACCTGGCGGAAGTCCCCCGCGTCGAAGTCAGCTGACGGTGGAATGTACGCAGAAATGATAGTACACCTCCTATCCAGGTGCAGCTGCACAGCCACTGCCTAAAAGGAGGTATGTAAAGAAAAAGGAAGAACAGGGCCATCATGCCGGGTGTAAACCGCGCATCCCCCAGCCCGGCCATCCCGCGGTGGTGGGGTCGCAAGTCCCTTGTACCCCGGGAGGGCGGGCAGGCGGCACGCGCCTAGCATGGTCTCCTGCAAAAAGATAGCTAACGGGGAGCGGGACGAGACGAGCCTCCGCAGCTCCTCCCAGTTGGCCCGGAGTCCACGGCAATTCCATTGAAGGAATATGCCCTCCAGGCCTAGCTCGGAGGAGACGCGGGGGCCCTCCTCGAACTGAAGACCCTCACGGGAATGGCCGTACGCTTCCCGGGGGCAGAACCCCGGGCGCTGTTACCTGGACAAAGCGCTGGAGGCGCTGTCGCCTTCGAGGACTTATTGGGGGAGGTTGGGCTCGCCATGCGAGTCTTTTCCTCCCTCCGCCTCGAAACCTTAGGCGGGCGCTGCGGCTTCGGAGGCGGGGGGCCCTCTTTTCGAGGAACCACCGTCTCCGAACCACTAGCTCCACCTCGGGGCGTGGGCGAAGGAGCCGAAGCTCCTATGTTGCTGTCCTCCTTTCGGGGGACAGTTTTAGGAACCCCCGAAGATGGCCTAGCGACCATCTTCAGGGGTGTTGCCTCCTGTGAGTCTAACGACTCGGTGGAGGCGCGTGGCCGTTTCGCCTTGCGGGAAACAGTCACGCTAGGGGAAGAGGGGGGAGCCTTGTTTTTAGCTGGGGCTGGGGATGAACCCTTTTTGCCGCCAGCTTTACCAGGGGAGCGCCTGGGTTGGGTAGAGCCCGCAGAAGGACTCCGAATGGGGGCGGAAACAACCGTGCTCGTTGGCCTGGATGGGCCAGGAGCAGAGGGTGCCTTTCTAACTACTGAGGCATATGACGTCTCAGGCAGAGCTGGGCGCGCCAGGACCAAATCCTTAGCCTTGCGGAATGAGAACCTATCCTGGGCCTGAACGGCTAGGATTTCTTTCTCCAGGAGATATGCACCACATTGCTTCGAAGAAGCAGGGTGCGGCTCTCCGCAATTGACACACTTGGCCACACACGATTTGGACTTATCGTGTGCGACCTTGGAGCAATTTACACAGACTTCGGGTGACCCCGACTTTACACGTCTACATGAGCGATTTGTATGGCCGAAGCGGTGACAGTAATAGCACCGCCGCGGCAGTGGCACGAATGCCTTCACGCGGTAGCGGTACTAACCTGCACGCACCGACTCAGGGAGTTTGTCACAGTCAAACGTGAGGAAGAGTGTAGGGGTGGGTCTCGAAGCCCCTCCCTGTTTTCTCATCACACGTTTGACCTTGACCGCCCCATGGTCGTCCAGCTCTAGGGTGATGTCCACAATGGAGTAGTCAACGAGTTCCCTCGCATAAACTACTCCTTTCACAAAGTTCATGGTAGAGTGCGGCGTCACACTCACCGGGGTGCCATGAAGTGTCCGAAGAGCACTTATCTTGGCTGCCTCGGCGGGATTCGCCGCATTCGCTAGAAGGCTGCCGTCCGAGAAACGGGTCACCTTCGGCTCTCTACCAATTGCACTAGCTAATCCTCTCCTCTGATGGATCATGTTGCCCTTGGACAACATGGTGCCATCAGTGGAGCGAATAACGAGGAAGGGTTTGAAGCCAGCGGGCTCGAAAACGCCAGGTAACCTCTGAATCAGGGGCCCCGATGTCATCGAGGCTCCGCCCTGTGCACTCTTGGTGTTAGTCTTGGTCAGGGGCTCCGCACACGAGGGGGTAGAGGGGCCGGATGTGCTGATCTTGGCTTGGTCGCCTACCAAAGTGGCAGCAGACCCATCCGTCCCCGCAGCCCCCGCGGATGGAGAGGAGCCCCGAGTCTTTTTCGTCTTTTAGTCCTTTTAGTCGTTTTCTTTTTTGGAGAGGAGGGCGGGGAATGAACCCGCTTCTCACCCCCGCCGGTAGAAGCCCCCAGGCCAGATGGACCGGCCTCAGCCAGGTCCCTCTCCGAAATGGAGAAGGTCCTGGTTGTCGTAGGGGCACCTGTCGGAGGAGATCCCTCCCCTCCTTTTACTGCCTCGGAGCCCTCAGCCATTTGAGGAGGACCTTCCATAGGGGCGGATTCAGGTTCGGTGCTTGGCGCCGAGCCCGAATTCCCCCCCATGAAAGGCCCTACCGTCTGAGGCTGGGTCTCCTCAAGGACCATGTCTATCACAGGAGGGGCCTCCAGTTTTCCATCCCCTCCCAGGACATCGCAGGTCCCCTTGGCAGTGTCGCTAGTCTTGTGTGGGGAGGCACAGGCCTTGACCCCTGGAAGGTTTAAAATACTTGCCAGCAGGTCTTTTGAGGGAAGCGACCGAAGGGGCCTGGCTTCCCTCTTCCCCCTAAGGGGGTTTGCCCTACCGAGCTGCTTCGATGGGGAGTGGCTGGCTAAGGGCTGCCTGCTGGCTTTCTTGGCAGTCCCTTGGAAAGAAAAGAGGGGACTGCCGCTGGGAAAAGGGAGGTGCCCGAAAGCACCTCCAGAGAAGGGGGTGAGGGGGAGTCCCCTGCACCCATAGGCGAAGGAGAGGAGTAAGCCTCCTCTCCGGTTAGAGAAATATGGAGGGTCCCCTGTGCAAGCACAGGGGGGGGGACCTCCATTTTTTTGCTGGAGCTGCCCGAGGGCGGCTCCGTTTTTCTTGGGGAAGTTGGGGGTTGGGGTTTTTTTGTTTGATCTTCATCATTGGGCATGGTGACCCTTTTTTTAACACGGGATGCAATAGCGCACACCTCTCGCAGTAGCCCGCACTGCGAGAGGTGCTTACAAGCCCGGCAGAGCCAGGCGCCGCAATTTGGGACACCCCTCCCGCCTGGTGGCCTGGCAGTCCATCGGCATGGCGGCTCCACCTTGAACACGGCGTAAAATATATAGATTGTGAAGAGGAGAGGAAAAGGGATGTGAGGAAGGTATGGGTGGGGATGAAGCAGGTTGTTAAAAACCAGCCACCCCAGACCGGAGCTCAGGGGTTAGGGAACATTGTTCCCCAACCCCTCAGCCCCGATGCGGGACGGTTGGCTGAAAGGAAGGTCAACATCTACCCTGTGAAATTAGAGGCTAACCAGAGAAAGTTGTGGGAGAGGTTGTGTGAAAAGAGAGGAAACAAGTGTTTTGAAGGAAGGAAGAGAGGCTAAGCTGGGGCCGGACGGAGCGCTGGATCCCGTCAGCACGGCGGCCAGGATGGCAAATCGCCGCGCCCCTTACGGGGACCAAAGGGATGGAAACAGGAGCTTCGAAGTGGTATTAATGACCATAAGAATAGTAAGAATGAGTGGCAATCCGAGGAGAGACGTGAGGCTGATTCTCTTTAACTCAAGAATGACCCTGGATTGACTTGTAAATCACTCAACGTAGAATGTGGTTGTTATTAATTATCAATTTCAGTCTCGGTTCCTTTCGTTTGACAGCGATAGAGAGCAAAGGGATTGGGAAATTAAGCATACTTATCAGACCTGCAGCAATAGTAGCTAAATGGGAGGCCAAGAAAAAACAGGACACTGTCCCTTACTACAAATCAGCGAGCGTGGTGGCTCTTCTTGACTCTATGGACACCCCTCGTAAGCCCTAGGTGGAGTCTGAATTGAATACTCATTCGGATTGTTATTAAGACGGAAGGATGATATGTCGTTGAGCAAAGATAGGAGGTGTATGTTAGAGAGAGAAGTGCTATGATTAGTTATTATTGTGTCGAGATATTTAAGGGAACTGCCTGAGCGCATGCGCCACACTCGGCATCATGCCGTGATTGGTGGCGGCTCCCTACAAGCGTCGAGTTTCTTTGCCTCCCAACAGTGAATAGAACTTGGTACCGAAGCATCGAAATCCAACGCATTATCTACTGGACCAGCGAAAGCAAATAATATGTCGTTAATCCAGATTCTCTTCCTCCCCGTCCGTGCTGCACAGTTTCAAAAGACCTATATTCCCCTTTTCCACACGCTGCGAAGCTAGAAAGTCGATAAAAGATGACGTTGCGCTCTTGTATGAAGCCGTTCGAGGTTAAGATAAGGAATATTCAGCGTTTGTCTCGCGACAAAACTGCTCCCGCAGGCACATGAAGCAGACGAGCCCTTGTCCTCAAGAGCCGCATAGACTACATGGGCATTACCTCGTTCTATATTTAATTAGGATGATTTTCCGTCACTAAGATGTTTTTTTCTACCTTTCTCTTACATCTAGACACCAGCTCGTCCTACCTCGCAGTCGCAAGTTTTCCATTTTGTGTGGCAGCTCGGGATAGAATATTCGTTAATTATTGTGGCTACTCACTTATCCATGAAATTTGTGTTTCGCCAGCGACCTAAATGTAAATTGTGATCATTATTCCTCGGAAATTATCATTTAATCTCTAATTGTGTTTAGTTGCCTGTTTAAATATTTAATTTCTATTCACCCAAATTCAGATTATAAGTTTCTATAATAAAACCTTAAGAATTTAAATTAGTTTTGAAAATAGTAATATAATACCATATTTGTTATGATATCTTTATGGTGATCAATCTTCTAAAATAAGTCTAACTAGCGAGTGAACTTTCCTTCTCACTTCATACAAACATAACCCAGGTAATGTTAATTTTATTACCGTTTGATGGGATCAAAGTTTCAAGCCTTTATTTTTGCCCACCATAAAGTTTATATTTAAATAAAGAGTGCCAGAGAAATTCTTAAGAAAAGGAATAAAGAAAATTAAAATAGTGGAAGAAAAAGAACAAAAAGAAGTGCCGATGCAAATGCAATATTTCCAAATTGAACTGAATTGAAGTTTCTCAGATCTCCAAATATGTAACACTCATTCCGAGCATTAAGTTTAGAATACTATCAGCAATGGGCCTTTACTCCTGATTCTCACTACCAATTTCTAATTGGATGAGGTTACTAGTATTAAGGATGACCACGGAAACACTCAACATTTCGTTAACTCCTTTTACGAGAAAGAAGAAGACAAGGCCAACTTTTACACTACTGTGTTGTTTCGATTTATTAGTATTGTAAACACACTTTTATATTTGCTAGCGAATGATTTAAAATGGCGTCACGGTTCCGAAAATACGTAAGAATGGGTGCCATGGTATCTCTTCGAGTGGTGTGGTCTTTGAAAGAGCCCTTAGCCAGAAATCCACTAAGTGTTTATTGCTCTTTGATGTGATATTATACGTCATTCTGGAAATTAATTTCTGAAAGGATAATTGAGGAAAACTGAATTTGTAATATGGGCTAATTAGGGATTTATTTATTTAGTGCTCAAAAACACGAGAGCAATGAAAACAGTTGCGGGTTGTTTTGGGTCTCGTTCATGATTGTATAACCTGTTACCCTAACAACAAAAGTTGTTTAGAAAGATCTGTGAATAAAGTGTTAATCATAGGGGGGAGGAAAAAGTGTGGGCTTACCTTCTACGTTAGTAAACAACCCATTGTTTGTCCTGAGGCCTCACTAAGTGCAAATAAGTCACCATTCCCTTCCACCGAAACAGTAATGAGTAAACATAGTGCTAGGAAGGACTGAAAATGGCTAATGATGAACATTAATATGAATACTAATATATTGCAACGTCGAATTAGATGAATTGTAATTATTGGAATTTAATAAAACGGAATTAGCCAAATTAGCAGAAATCTCGTGTTCAACTCAAAAACGTGAGCAAATGCAGAAGAATTACCAGGTGTGATGAGAATATTAATAAAATAAAGAGTATAAATTACAATTCTATTAGGCGTTCATTTATTTTTATCCACAAAATAAGAGTAAATAAATTAAGCAAAATTTAGCGATCTACTTCACCTCCGGTCAGATCCAGTAAGAAGCAATAAGAAATTAAAAACAAAGTCTGCTGACCAAAATTCGCGTGCTCTCACTTATACTGATTTATGAGCTTACAACATTCAAAACTTTCAATAATTCCCGGACTAACCCTAGGAGGACCTTGGGTGGACCTTGGTAATTATATCATTCGAAAGAGAATGTAAAACAACATAGAGGCTTCAAATTACGTTAGAATCGGCGAATAGTTATGATGTTATGCCAAATAATTCCACAGCTAACCTTGAGACGAATTTGAAAATTATCATTCGAAATATAATGCAAAACAACATAAGAGCTTCATATTCCGTTAGAATCTGCCGAATAGTTATGATGCTATTGCCAAATAATTCCCCAGCTAAACTTGGGATGGCTTTGACAATTATATCATTCGAAATAAATGTAAAACGACATAAGTTTTCAGATTTCGTTAGAATCGGCCGAATAGTTACAATGTTATTACCAAAACAAAGAAAAAGCAAAACGGAAACCGACCGACCGACCGACAGAGTGAGATGTAGAGTCGCCCATGACCTATAATTCTTTGTAGGATGATACAAGTAAGAGGGGACCAAAAATAGGAATTTCGGGTTTGTCCTTGTTGGAAAAGATTTAATAGTCCATGTCTTTTAACTACCTACAACTAATGTTGTAGTGATAGTAAGTTTGATGCTATTATATTCAAGAGCCTAAAATACTGTGACTATTATCATTTAACTCACTTGTATCATATTAATATATATATATATATATATATATATATATATATATATATATATATATATATATATATATATAATATAGATGTGCTTCAATTACTTCGCCCTTGAGAAGCATGTCACCCGAGATTGCCCTACAAAAAACATTAAATGGTGCAGTAAATGTAGCAGTAAAGAGCAGATGTCTCGAGAATGTGAATCTCAGAGCAAATAATGTTTAAACTGCGGTGAAAACCACCGCACCTTAGCGATGTCTTTCCCTAAAAAGCGAGAAATTATAGAGAAAAAAACGAAGGAAAAATCCAGAAGAGAAGATAAAAGCAGAAACTCATGTTTGCAAGGGTCGCAAAGGTAACAGCGAAGCAGATTCAGCCCACTAAGAATATAAAAGAGCTGAAACAAGGCGAGTCTTTGAATATTTCGGCATGCATATTGCACTGTCACGTGTTAAATGTAGCCAACCCAGGTTCTTACTCTAGAGAATTGAACTTCATGTTGAAGAACAATGGACTGGAACAAATGTGGTTCCCTGAGAACCCTCCATCGGCAGATTTACTCAATGTTAGCTACAAACCATCACCATCTTTAAAAGTAGGCACGCAACAAAATGCCACGAGCCAACACGAAGCACCATCGCCCGACCAAGTGGAATCCGAAGACCTGAGACATAAGGAAAAGAGGATTCAAAACTCGGAAGAATCTGTGGAAAAAGAGGCTACCCCAGAAGAGAACAGACACGAAGAGGCTTCTCCAGTAGCTCAAGAGGACACTAAGGAGGGTTCAATCACCGTGAGTCCTGTTTACAAAGGAGAGGGGGCACAAGAGGTTAGCGTAAAGTTTTTCGCCTCGGAGGAGAAACCCTTCCCGAAGACCAACAGGGAAATGATCCATGGGATTAAAAAAAGGCTTCATAAAGCACGGGTTTAAAGGCCCATATACAGATCTCGAAGTCTGAAGATCGTAGTTGGTGGCAATTTGACTATTTCTCATTACTTATGCCACTTAGTGACGAAAGAAGAGTTTAAGAAGAAGCATAGCGGAAGGGCGAAATCGCCCATCATAAGAGAGTCCAGCAAGATGGAGAAAAGGTCTAGTTTGCCCGATCTTAGAAGACTAAAATAATTAGCCATAACGTTGCGAACTGGAACAAAAAGACACACTCTTTGATAAACGCATACCTAAAAGAAGACTCCGAAATAATTATATTAAACGGAATCAATATAGACCCCGAAGCATACGAAATTAGGATATTTAATTACACCGTTGTCGCCAAAGCACCGATGACGTCAACTTTGACGGTGTAGCAATTGCGGTGCGCAATGACATCAATTTAGCAAGCTGAGGGCATTAGAAGAAGTCTACATAGCAATATGAATTAGAACATCCAGGGGGAACCTGATCATCATGCGAGGCTACAAATTGTCGAATGCATTCGATGGGTCCTTGCAGACGATATGAACACTAGCTTTTTTCTTTTATGCCTGAGTGATTTTCTTATTGATGACCGTGAGGGCCATCTATGTGCTTCTTCTCTTCCTCAATCCAAATTGGATTACGAGTTCATTTTCCTCAAGGTGCTCACTTAGTTTTTGGTTGTTTATTTTTTTGAAATACCTTGGCGATGAATTCAAGTATAGAGATAGGCCTATATTTCTCAACATGATTTGGTGGCTTTCACGGTTTGGGTATAAAGATCACTTTCGTGAAGTAGCCTGTGTTAAGACAAGCATTAAGTACCATTGTTATTTCGTTCAGTATGTTGTTTGGCGCTTTCATGTAATTCTTCTTGGCTAGTCCTGATCTTCCTAGTGATTTCTGTTGCAAGAACAATAGTATAGTCTTCACCCTTGCTCGCTTCGATACAGCAGTGGGTGTCTCTCTTTGCACCTACAAAGTGATGAGGTTGTGTTTTATCGATTTTTTGGAGGGGATTTTTTTTTAAATACATGGCTATTGGATCTAAGGCAAAGAGACAGGAGTTTAAGTTGTCAATTAATTTATACAAACACATTCCATAAATATTAAATGAAACAGTATTACTACAATTTTAAATAGAACTAGCAATTTCCTAACTTACTATACGATCAATGTAGACATTGTATAAACAAGGCGCTTTGCGCGTTATAGTTGCGTACATTGGTTAGATATTGTTTAACGCGTATATGTAATTCGTTTTCTTACTGTCCTATGTATACTTTTGAGCAATCTCTACATTTTAACTCGGTGATTTGTGTAACGATTAGACACTTGAATGTTATTCAGTAGTTCTAGTTCATTAATTTTGTGAAATAAATCATTCCAATACTGAATTATTCTAGAGAGGATTTGGTGCTGATCCTTTACCCCATAGTAATAGTGTACAATACTTGAAAATTCCTAGACGCCTAATGGTTGACCTTAAATACTTAATTTGAATAAAAACGTAATCATTATACATATTCTCATAAAAATAATCAAACCGCTCTCCTCGATAAAACATCATATTTCGAAAGTTGTAAGACTTATTAGTAACTCAGACACGTATGATAAATTAACAACAAACCCTTTAGGTAATAAAACAGTTTCATTCGACAAAATTTCACATAAACTCTTAAAAGATCCAACCTGATCTCCTCTAACGCTTTAAACCAATTAACCCAACCCTTCCCCGTATGTATGTTTGTCAAAAAAACACAAAACTTGACCTTTTCTATGGCCTATTGTGTCTCTATTGGCTTCCATACCTATAAGCTCTTCTCTAAATGGCTAGTCTTCATTTTCTACGACGTGTTGGATATACTTCAGCATCACATATGGTTCATTCATTAGATTTCATCTAGAAATTTATAAAATTTAACATAGAAAATAGCCGCTTAATTAGCTTTAACTTATATATCCTTTTCACCAATGTGCCTGTTATTGAAGGTCTTAATGTATTATCGACTAAATTAGAAAATCCAAAACTAAACCTCGCATTACCACAAATGAAAATTGTTTACCTCGTTAAACTTTGTGTTACTGAAAATTATTTCAATGGTGACATGGGCTTCTTCCGACAAAAATTTGGCCTCAGCATGGACAACCCTTTATCGCCCATCCTTTGTAATCTCTTCCTAGAATATTTTGAAGTGTCTTTACTTCCCTCTATTAAACCGAACGAAAATTTTGTATGAAACAGGTATGTCTGATCACCTATTTCGATAATTAAAATAACCCAATATACACACACGTTTACTTCAACATGTACGCTCTTTATCCTGCCACAAAGGACAGAAAACTTCCTTACCAAGATTTGTTGGGTTATATAATAATTCTATGACAAGAGTTATCTGTTCCCTCATAAATATATAGTCATAATGGCTGTTATTTTTTTTCAATTGTAGGGTTTTCGCTAAACTGGAGATTATCTCTACTAAAAATAAACACCCCTCCTCCTTCCCTCCTATTCCTATCTGTATGAAACATATTGGGTTTAACAAGGGGCTAGTATTTATACCCGCTTTAGTAAGTACCCAAATTTACCGTTTTTATATTAAATGTTTTTTAACTCTTACAGTCTTTACAAAATTAAAAACAAAGTTTAAATTCATTATCTTTAAATAATGCCAGTTCAATTTCTCTCATAGTTTGTAATTGATTACTGCAATAATCCTTAAATTTATTAACTAACTTTTGAGTCAGTCTTAAAGCAAATTTAACTGTTGCCAAGTCATATTTAATTTAACTTATAGTACTTTTTACTGATATTTTGTAATTGGTCACCTTTTAAAATAATGTCTTGTTGGCCTTTTCAAGTTTTCTTCATATATATTAACTTTGTAAACTTATTCTAGCCTAAAGATGACAACTTGTAGTTTTCGAAACGTAGTGAAAAATTAAAAGATGCTACATCCGTTTCTCGTGGCTCTGAGATTTATCCTCAATATTAAATGCAGGCTTCACGGCCGAGCTCCATATATGTATATATATATATATATATATATATATATATATATATATATATATATATATATATATATATATATATATAGGTTGAGGATAAAGCCCAAAATGAGACATGTAAAATTTCTCATTTAATTAAATACAACGTTTCGGGTACCTTAACCATCTTCTGGTCTATAAGATAGATTTAGAACAAGTTTAAAATTACGAAAATTATAATGCACACAAGGATTAGAAATTATTTAGTTAATTGAAATTTAGACAAATCGTTTGAAAACTATTAAAACTTTAGATATGGATCAATTATGGGTACTTTAAATATGGATAATATAATAACACTAGTTGATGCAATTATTGGTTGACACAGATATTAGTCACTTAATGAAGCAGAAACAGTAATGAATTATTTAATTAATTGAAAATGTGAAAAAATCATTTGAAAACCATTGACATTAAATATAGATGCTTTAAATATGGATAAATATAAATTACTAATTGGGGTAATTGATTGGTACAGGAAAATGAAAAGATAAATCCAAGCACTTTCGAACTATATTTGCAAGTTCATTTTCAAGGAAAAGCATGAAAATAGAGAAGACAACCTTATATAGGGTACAAAGATACGAAAGGAACGCCCATCACATAGAACAAACCAATGGAAAAACACAATAACAAGACAGAGAAATACCAATAAAAAGATCATTAGGCAACTAATAACATACATATGCATCCCAAAAACGATATTGACACAACAACGCCGTGTATATGAATGGAAAGGGTGAGTGAAAAAACAAAAACATTTTAAAGGATTATCATTAGAGCGAAAACATTTAGGGCTAAAAGTTAACCCACGATCAAAGCAGAGACACGTGGTGGGGGAGGCAATGCGAATGATATTACACTAATAAAGAGTGACAACAGGCTGTATTATGAAGTTATTTCATTTAGTACAAGTTTTTTTAAAACAGGGTCTAGTTTAAATAAGCCAGGGGAGATATTTATATTAGGCAACATGCCAATTAATGAACACTCGACAATATTTCTTTTTGTGAAATCAGCGGAATGATAAAGGAATTTTGCAGAGTTCCAGTCAATGGGGTGGTTATTTTCGGATAAATGTAAAAATAAAGCGCTCTTTAGTTCACCTCTTCTAATATTATACTTATGTTGGTAAATTCTAGTAGATAAAGCTTTACCAGTTTGCCCGAAGTAAGGTAAATTACAAATAGAACATTCTATAGAATATACTCCATCTTTTTTCCTTGTATTATTGTGGACTAACATTTTATATAAAGTGGATTCATATCTAAAATTTACAGAGATATTAAGTTGCTTAAAAATACGGGTGAGACAAAAAAAATGGTTCAAAGTATGGCAAGATAAGACAATTTTTATAACTGAAAACCGGTGGGTTATCAGTTCTATAAAAAGTTTTCTTAGCGAAGTTTACTGAAGTGTGCAAAAATTGACGAGGGTAACAAAGTTTTTTACCTATTTCAAAGATATTTGACCATTCCTTATCCAAAAATTTCGAGCTAACAAGGCATAATGCACGCAGAAACATATAAGTGAATACAGATCTTTTAATTTTAACACTATGGTAAGGATAAAAGTGAATATATGAACTGGAGTTGGACGGTTTGCGATAAACAGAGAATTTAAAACCTGACAGCGTCCTGTGTATATAGTTTTTGGGATGCATTTGTCTGTTATTAGTTGGCTTATGATCTTTTTATTGGTATTTCTCTGTCTTGTTATTGTGTATTTCCAATGGTTTATACTATGTGATGGGCGTTCCCTTCGTATCTTTGTACCCTATATAAGGTTGTCTTCTCTATTTTCATGCTATTCCTTGAAAATGAACTTGCAAATATAGTTCGAAAGTGCTTGGATTCATCTTTTCATTTTTTTGTGGGTTTAATTTTCATATTATTTCTTTCCTCGCGTGCCACTTTGTGAGTTTTTATTATATATATATGAGAAAAAAGAGCGGGGGGGGAAAGAGTGAGAAAAAAAATAGGTTCTCTTTTGTACCTACCATGCTAACATATTACTATTCTAAAGAAACGAATAGCAGAGTTTCGGGGTTGGAAGTTAAAATTTACTATGCAATTAATATGTTCACAATATTTATAACCGAAAGATATTCGCTATATTTACAGCTTCACCACTTGCCAAACTGGCAATCAATATTAAGATTCTCCCCCCGACATAATGTACATAGCTAAACAAATTCAATTAGCCAACCATAAAATGAAATGTCGGAAGGTATATATTCCGACACACTGGGTAGCGGGGACAACATTACCGTTTAAAGGAAAAAGATCCTCACTAAATAAAGGGGAGCAACATAAACAAAATTTACGCATTAATTGGTAAATTGGATATTAAGTTAGTTCTATATTTTTCTTCAATTCTTTTTTCGAGTTAAAGAAGCCGTTAGACGTCTTGATCGAAGAGATTCACAGAGCTGGCCGACGGCTAGATCTGAGGGAGCGACCCTGTTTAGTGGAAGCCGACTTGCAAGTGGGTCCGATCATGAAATCATGCCTGGGAGGAGCTGACCTGCAGGTGGGTCTGAAGGTGAAACCATATCTATGGAGAGTTAACCCGCAGGTGGGTCCTAAGACGCTAGCATGCCTGGCGGAAGTTGACCCGCAGCTGTATCCGAAGGCAAGACCAAGCGTGGTGGGATTTAATCCGCAAGTTGACTTGAATGTGAGACTATGCCTGGCGGGAGTTGTTCCACAAGTGTGTCTGAAGGCAAGACCATCCATGCCTGCCGGGAGTTGACTCACAGTTGGGTCTGATTGCTGAGCCTTGATCCCTAGTGGGTAGACTTTTGACAGCGGCCTTGTTATGGTCCCGGGCTTCATCCGTCACGTTGCCCAATGAGCCTTTCCTCCACCTCCCATGTGTAAATCTATGATTTTTCCCAATTTCTACTTTAACCTGAGAGTTTCATTGTGAATGAGCATCACGTCGCCGACTGCAGGATTCGCTCCTTGCCGAGATGTACGTGTTGTCTGCCTTAAAGCCACTAAATATACGCAGTCCGATCTAACCTAAGCTCGTCGGCGCATTTTCTCTATTTCATTCTGAGGTTTGCTTAAAACAAATGGATATTCTGGATCATCATTCAGAAAAGAGAGCTGCAAAGAAACACTCCTAAAACCATAAAGAAGATCAGAAGGGGTCAGCGGGTCCAGGTCGTCGGCATTGTCTGTAACATATGTGAGATGCCTATGGTTAAGGAAATTTTCTATCTTTGCTAAGAGGGTATAAATTTCATGCCATCCCACTATGTTTTTACCCAAGTTCCTTTTTAAGGGTATTTTTTGTCAAGCCGGCTAATCTCTCCACGAAACCTGTCTATCACGGCATTTTGACAGCTTTATACATCCACCGGAGGCCATTAAACTCTTCTCTATCATGGACGGTATTTCGATATATAGCCACCGCACGAAATTTAGCGGCATTATCGTTACACGCTTGCTTAGGGGTAGAGTATCGAGCCAAAAAGCTTGAACGAAGGTTTTAAAACCCCCATTATCTACTAACTCAGATGCATCGGACGAGTAGATGCACAAGTGAACAACAGGATATAGACCTTTTCCGTCCCACTTTTTCCTTTTATCTGGAAAGCACCAATGTAATCCATACCTATAGTGGAAAACGGTGGCGCCATTTCTACACTATTTGCGGGTAACGGGGGAAGGGCATGTGGCATCCCGTAACCTTTTACCCGAACTGATCATCAGTAATAGACTAACTGTTAGGTGTCCGTAGGAATGGTGGAGATGCAGTAGTAGTAGTTCCACGAAGCGATGGTCTCCTACCAACAAAACTGGGAACGTAGATTAGCGAAGTGAATTCTCTTATTACACCGAATATTACCTGCTTCGATAAATATACATAGCTGGAGAATTCAGCCAGTTGGCCCATTAGCCCTGGAAGAAAGTTCATTCCTCTCTTCTTCTTATTTTTTCTTTTGGACTTCCTTTATACTGTGATCCATCGCGGCTTCATATTCCTTGTTGTAATGTTCTGACAGTAAGATACTTTAGGCAAAGATTAAGGAACAATTTTACCTCTCAGAAGGAAAAACAACCTTAGAACAAGAATGGTGACCTTTATTAACCTCGACATGTGGCTATACCTATTGATATCAATTTGAGGTATCTGAAAGAAAAAAGGTTAACACGCAAGTATAATCAAGAATGCGTACTGGTTCTGCCCATAGATCCCTATTTAAAATCTATTCTGGTCAGACAGACACTCAAATTGTCCTCCAATGGCTTTCTCAGATTCATGTAATGAACCATACATAATTTTTTTATTTTTTTATGGAGCCCATCTGGCAACTACCCACTTGGGCATAAGTCGCCGAAAAAAACGACGGCCTAGAACTAGGCTACTTCAAAGGTAAAAATATGAAAACTTAACAATGATATAAATTGGAAAAACTTAACAATCGAAGCAATCTCCGGCAGCAGGGGGAGGTCCCCCTCACTCCGGTGCAGGAGAGTGCAACCTACAAACAAAATAATAACAAAAAAGGAACCTTAAATAAAGGGGAGAAGCCCGGCCTCCCCCCAAAAGTCAACAAGTCCACAAGTCAATGTGCACGAATCTGTCCCGAGCACAAGGGACAGGCGGTAGCGACCCCGCCCATCCCGGTACTAGGACAGGTATCATGCGCGAAGATCACCCAGACTGGGACATTCGAGAAGAATGTGCCGAACAGTCTGGGGGACGACGCCGTGGTTGCAATAGGGCGCATGCGAGCGCTCCATCAAATAGCGATGCGTCACACGAGTGTGGCCGATTCGGAGACGACAGAAAGCAACCTGAAACCGCCGCGGCATTGAGGGATAGGTCCATTGGAACAGTCACGGCGCAATGGTACGCAACTTTAAGTTCCCTTCGCCGTCTCCCATCTTCATTGCCAAGCAGTCCGAAGAGCTGCCCGTTTTCCTGCCATGTAGTCAGTGTGAGGAAGAGCGAAACGCTGGTCCGGTCGCAGAGTCCTCGCGGACTCTTTGGCGCCCTCATCAGCGCGCTCATTCCCCGCAATTCCTACATGTCCAGAAACCCAGCAGAAGATAATCTCGACATCTGCCTGGCTCGCCAAAACCGTGGCGTGACGGATTTCGCGAACTAGGGGATGCGGAGATTTCAATGCCACGAGAGCACTCAGGGTGCTTTGTGAGTCGCTATAGATCACGATCCGGTCTCCGAACCGGGCACGTCACGTAATCTCCCGTACCGAGTGGTGTATTGACACCAGCTCGGCCGTGAAGACAGACGCAGCGCCTGGTATAGCCCCGTTGACTTCAAACAAAGGGGATACGGCGTGGAAGCCGACCCCCTCTTGGGACTTGGAGCCATCCGTATACACTGGCACGGTACCAGCGTGACACGATGTGTGCTCCAAAAAGGTCGAACGCAATACTCCCGGCGCAGTACAAGCTTTGGGAGCAGAGGCGTGGTGACAAATAGCCAAATGTGGTACCCTCCAGGGTGGCGTCCTGGGCAGAACCAGGGGCGCCACCGGCCCGAGAGCTATATCTACCTCTCGAAGGAGTTTCCTGGCCCTAAACCCAAAGGGCTTAGGGTATGACTGGCATCTCTCGGCGGCATAGGCACCATCGAGATCAGCTGCGGATGCATTGAGAGCTGTTGGCGACTGAGGGAGGCGCCGGGCTCGTGCGTACAGGCGAATGATGCACTGCACGCGGCGCAGAGCGAGTGGCATCTCCCCAGCATCGACCAACAGGCTCTCAATGGGGGAAGTGCGGAAGGCACCGGTCGCAAGGCGAAGGCCGGTGTGGTGGATCGAATCCACCTTCCGCAATAAACGCTCGGCTGCGGATGCATAAAACTCGCATCCGTAGTCGAGCTTCGAGCGAACAAAGGATCGATAAAAAAGTAAGGCAGTAGCCCTATCAGCGCCCCAAGCGCTGAACGTCACGGAACGGAGAATGTCCATGGCGCGGGTACGAGAGACCCTAAGGCTGCGAATATGAGCCTCCCAGGTGAGGCGACGGTCGAATACAAGACCAAGGAAACGGTGCGACTCAACCACATCAAGGCGTACCCCATTAAGAAACAAATCTGGGTCGGGATGAAGCCGTGGATGGCGACAGAAGTGCACCACCTTAGTCTTGGCCAAAGAAAACCGAAACCTGTGCGCTTCGGCATAGCGAGAGACGCGGTTCAATACCTGTTGGAGTCGACGCTCCATAGTTGGCATCTGGGCCGCGCCAAAAGAGATCGAAAGGTCGTCCACGTAGAGCGTAGCGAGAACATCTTCCGGCAGCACCGAAGTGATGCCGTTGATGCTCAGGGCAAAGAGTGTGACACTGAGGAAACTTCCCTGCGGGACACCCTCTTCCTGCTCCTTTGGGCCGGAGAGGGCTCCCCCCACCCGTACGCGGAATCGACGATCTCGCAAAAATTCAGATATAAACATTGGGAGGCGTCCCCTCGCCCCTATCGTGTGGAGAGTCTCCATGATACCGCATCGATATGCGGTATCATAGGCCTTCTCCAGATCAAAAAACACCGTGGCGTAGTGCTGTCTACGAAGGAAAGCCTCGCAGACGGCATTTTCCAGTCGGAGCAGAGCATCCGACGTTCAGTGGAACTTACATAAGCCGCACTGTGCAGAAGACAGATGGCCCGTGCTGTCCAGGAAATAAGCTAATCTTACTTTACCAATTTATCCATCAACTTGCACACGCAAGAGGTTAGAGAGATTGGGCGGAAACCGGTCGGAGTAGAGTGATCTCTTCCCGGCTTGCGAAAGGCGAGCACAGTAGCGATTCGCCAGGAGTCTGGGAGAAGACCTTCCACCCAGATCCTGTTGAACAAATCTAACAGAAGGCCATGCCTCGCTCACTCAGGTGTCGAAGCATGGCGTACGGGACATCGTCTAGACCATGGGCGGTGTCCGCGCACGAAGCAAGAGCGGAACGCAACTCACTCACAATAAACTTGTCGTTGAAGGGTTCTCCGCCTCTAGAAGGAAAGTCCAGCCAGTGGCCTTCCGCGACATCACGACGTGCATTGTATGCTGGCGGAGCAGCATCACGGCTAGAGAATGCAGAGAAAGCGGTCGCTAAGGATTTCGCCACGGACGCGGGGTCCGAGATTGCGGTCCCATTCTCCCAGGGAACGGGACGGGGGTCCTGCGAGAACTTGCCCCGAATCCATTTGACTCGCTTCCACACCTCAGCTAAAGGGGTCTTCCCGTTAAGTGAAGACACGTATGCCCGGCAAGAAGAGCGGCAGGCGTGTTTCGAAATATACCGGAACCTAGCCCTAGCCCGACGAAATTCAGTGACAGTGAAATCGTTCGGACGGCGCTTATAGCGCATGTAGGCATAACGCTTCTGTTTGAGGGCCGTCTCACACTCGGCCGACCACCATGGGAGTGGTCGGCGTGCAAAATGGCCAGACGTCCTAGGAATAGTAGTCAGGCCCACGGCGATGAGGTTGCCGGAGAAGAACTCAACGGCCTTATCTACCGACCTAAACTCCTCGACTGAGATAGAGAATTCAGTCATTTCCTGAAATGCAGGCCACCGCGCCCGCGCCAAGCACCGCCGAGGTGGTCTCTCAGGCGGCAGTTGCCCTGAAAATGATATTTGAATGGGAAAGTGATCACTACCATGGAGTTCATCGACCACCCCCCCAATCAAAATCAGGCTGTGCATCCGAAGAGCACAAAGATAGGTCAAGGCAAGAAAATGAAGCGGTTCTCGGACAGTGATGCGTAAACTCATCCACGTTTAGGACACCCATCTCAAGCTCTTCGATCAGATCGGCAAGGACTTGTCCCCTGGGATTTATGGAATAATCTCCCCAGAGAGGATGCCTGCCGTTCAGATCTCCAAGCAAGAGATAGGGCCTCGGCAACCGTGCCACGACGCGGCGGAAGTCCCCCGCGTCGAAGTCAGCTGACGGTGGAATGTACGCAGAAATGATAGTATACCTCCTATCTAGGTGCAGCTGCACATCCACTGCCTTAAGGGAGGTATCTAAAGAGAAAGGAAGAACGGAGACATCATGCCGGGTGTAAACCGCGAATCTCCCAGCCCGGCTATCCCGCGGTGGTGGGGTCACAAGACCCTTATACCCCGGGAGGGCAGGCAGCGGGCACACGCCTAGCATGGTCTCCTGCAAAAAAATAGATAACGGGGAACGGGACGAGACGAGCCTCCGCAGCTCCTCCCAGTTGGCCCGGAGTCCACGGCAATTCCATTGAAGGAATATGCCCTCCAGGCATAGCTCGGAGGAGACGCGGGGGCCCTCCTCGAATTGAAGACCCTCACGGGAATGGCCGTACGCTTCCCGGGGGCAGAACCCCGGGCGCTGTTGGCCGGACAAAGCGCTGAAGGCGCTGTCGCCTTCGAGGACTTATTGGGGGAGGTTGAGGTCGCCATGCGAGTCTTTTCCTCCTCCGCCTCGAAACCTTAGGCGGGCGCTGCGGCTTCGGAGGTGGGGGGCCCTCTTTTCGAGGAACCACCGTCTCCGAGCGACTCGCTCCACCTCAACGCGTGGGCGAAGGGGCCGAAGCTCCTTTGTTGCTGTCCTCCTTTAGATGAACAGCTTTAGGAACCCCGGAAGATGACCTAGCGACCATCTTCAGGGGTGTTGCCTCCTGTGAGTCTAACGACTTTGTGGAGGCGTGTGGCCGTTTCGCCTTACGGGAAACGGTCACGCTGGGGGAAGAGGGGTGAGCCCTGGTTTTAGCCGGGGCTGGGTGTGAACCCTTTTTGCCGCCAGCTTTACCAGGGGAGCGCCCGGGTGTAGTAGAGCCCGCAGAAGGGCTCTGAATGGGCGCGGAAACAACCGTGCTCGTTGGCCTGGATGGGCCAGAAGCAGAGGGTGCTTTCCTAACTATTGAGGCATATGACGTCTCAGGCAGAGCCGGGCACGCCAGGACCAAGTCCTTAGCCTCGCGGAATGAGAGTCGATCCTGGGCCTGAACGGCCAAGATTTTATTCTCAAGGAGATATGCACCCCATTGCTTCGAAGAAGCAGGGTGCGGCTCTCCGCAATTGACACACTTGGCCACACACGATTTGGACTTATCGTGTGCGACCTTAGAGCAATTTACACAGACTTCGGGTGACCCCGATTTTTCCACGTCTACATGATCGATTCGTATGGCCGAAGCGGTGACAGTAATAGCACCGCCGCGGCAGTGGCACGAATGCCTTCACGCGGTAGCGGTACCCATCGACACGCACCGACTTAGGGAGCTTGTCACAGTCGAACGTGACGAAGAGTGTAGTGGTGGGTCTCGAGGCCCCTCCCTGTTTTCTCATCACACGTTCGACCTTGACCACCCCATGGTCAGCCAGCTCTAGGGTGATGTCCTCAATGGAGTAGTCAACGAGTTCCCTCGCATAAACTACTCCTTTCACAAAGTTCATGGTAGAGTGCGGCGTCACACTCACCGGGGTGCCATGAAGTGTCCGAAGAGCACTTATCTTGGCTGCCTCGGCGGGATTTGCCGCATTCGCCAGACGGCTGTCGTCTGAGAAACGGGTTACCTTTGGCTCTCTACCAATTGCACTAGCTAATCCTCTCCTCTGATGGATCATGTTGCCCTTGGACAACATGGTGCCATCAGTGGAGCGAATAACGAGAAAGCGTTTGAAGCCAGCGGGCTCGAAAACGCCAGGTAACCTCTCAATCAGGGGCCCCGATGTCATCGAGGCTCCGCCTGGTGCATTCTTGGTGTAATTCTTATTCAGGGGCTCCGCACACGAGGGGGTAGAGGGACCGGATGTGCCAATCTTGGCTTGGTTGCCTACCAAAGTGGTAGCAGACCCTTCTGTCCTCGCAGCCCCCGCGGATGGAGAGGAGCCCCGAGTCTTCTTCGTCTCTTTAGTCTTTTTCTTTTTAGGAGAGGAGGGCGGGGAATGAACCCGCTTCTCACCTCCGGCGGCAGAAGCCCCCATGCCAGATGGGCCGGCCTCAGCCAGGTCCCTCTCCGAAATGGAGAAGGTCCTGGGAGTCGTAGGGGCACCTGTCGGAGGAGATCCCTCCTCTCCTTTTACTGCCTCGGAGCCCTCGGCCATTTGAGGGGGACCTTGCATAGGGGTGGATTCGGGTTCGGTGCTTGGCGCCGAGCCCGGATTCCCCCCATGGAAGGCCCTACCGTCTGAGGCTGGGTCTCCTCAAGGACCATGTCTATCACAGGAGGGGCCTTCAGTTGGCCATCCCCTCCCAGGACATCGCAGGTCCCCTTGGCAGTGTCGCTAGTCTTGTGTGGGGAGGCACAGGCCTTGACCCCAGCAAGGTTTAAAATACTTGCCAGCAGGTCTTTTGAGGGAAGCGACCGAAGGGGCCTGGCTTTCCTCTCCCCCCTAAGGGGGTTTGCCCTACCGAGCCGCTTGCACAAGGGGCGGTCGGCAATGGGCTGCCTGCTGGCTTTCTTGGCAGTCCCCTTAGAAAGCAAAGGAGGGACTGCCGCTGGAGATAGGGAGGTGCGTGAAAGCACCTCCAGAGAAGGGGGTGAGGGGGAGTCCCCTATAACCGTAGGCGTAGGAGAGGAGTAAGCCTCCTCTCCGGTTAAAGAATTATGGAGGGTCCCTTTCGCAAGCACAAGGGGGGGGACCTCCATTTTCTCGGTGGAGCTGCCCGAGGGCGGCTCCGTTGATTTTCTTGGGGAAGTTGGGGGTTGGGTTTTTTGGTGTTTTTTTTCATTCATGGGCATGGTGACCCTCTTTTTATTACGGGACGCAATAGCTCATCACCTCTCGCAGTTGCCCGCACTGCGAGAGGTGCTTACAAGCCCGGCAGAGCCAGGCGCCGCCATTCGGGACCACCCCTCCCGCCTGGTAGCCTGGCAGTCCTTCGGCATGGCGGCTCCACCTTGAACACGGCGTAAAAAATATAGGTTGTGAAGAGGAGAGGAAAAGGGATGTGAGGAAGGTATGGGTGGGGATGAAGCAGGTTGTTAAAAAAACCCCATCCCGAACCGGAGCTGAGGGGTTAGGGAACAATGTCCCCTCCCCCCTCAGCCCCGATCCGGGGTGGTTGGCTTGAGAAGATCAGCATTCTACCCTGTGAAATTAGAGGCTGACCAGAGAAAGTTGTGGGAGAGGTTGTATGAAAAGCGACGAGGTAGGGGAGAAATCGGGCTATCTGAAGGAAGGAAGAGAGGCTAAGCTGGGGCCGGACGGAGCGCTGGATCCCGTCAGCACGGCGGCCAGGATGGCTAATCACCGCGCCCCTTACGGGGGGGATGTGAGGAAGGTATGGGTGGGGATGGAGCAGGTTGTTAAAAGCCAGCCACCCCAGAGCGGAGCTCAGGGGTTAGGGAACATTGTCCCCTCCCCTCTCAGCCCCGATCCGGGACGGTTGGCTGAGAAGAAGGTCAGCATCTACCCTGTGAAATTAGAGGCTGACCAGAGAAAGTTGTGTGAGAGGTTGTATGAAAAGAGAGGAAACAAGTGTTTTGGAGGAAGGAAGAGTGGCTAAGCTAGGGCCGGACGGAGCGCTGGATCCCGTCAGCACGGCGGCCAGGATGGCAAATCGCCGCGCCCCTTACGGGGCCATACATAAAAAGACAAGGTGAGGGATATTAGAGCATTCTCTCATAACCATGATGGGCGTCATGTAGAGTCTTATCTCAACCTCTGTGATCTGGTCACCAGGTGGATGAAAATTAGAAGCATACAAAATTCCATGTGGATTACTAAATAACTTTATTTTATATTATATTCTCTGTATCAAAAAGTTAACGAGAGACTGTTAGAAATGCAAATTTACATACTTTTATTTATTGCAGGTTGGTGAAATTTACAAGGCACGTGTAACTTTGTGTATTAAATACAAGTTAATGATCATAATAGCAAAATGGTGAACATTAAAACTTTATAAGGAAAATAGTGAAATTTAGCAACACAAAAGTTTGTACCACATTAAATATGAACATGGTTTAATACTTAGTTACATAATCCATTTTGTCAATTACAGCTTTCAGGCGCTTTCAACAGTCTCCTATGAATTTTTTTTGCAGGTCTTTTGTCCGATTTTTTTTCATTTCTCCAAACATATTTTCTTCAAATCATTCACTTCTGGACCATGAGTTTCAATCATCCACACATTTTCGATGGGATTTGGGCCAGGAGAACGACTTGGCCATTACTAAACATTAATTCTTCTTGTATGCAGCCAATTCTTGGTTTGTTTTGCTGTATGCTCGAGGTCATTGTCTTGTCGCTATACCCATCCTGGTTTCAAGTTAAGAGAGAAAACGCTAGATAACAAATTGCATCCAAAAACTCCCGTGTACATTTCGCCGTTAATTCTTCCTTTGACTACCGCCATTCTTTGTTCACAATTTTCTTTTTCGATCGTTACATTGTATTTGTTACATAAAGTTCCACGCGCATTGTAAATTTCATTAATCTGAATTAACTAAAAGTATGTAAATTTGCATTTCTAATATATATATATATATATATATATATATATATATATATATATGGGAAACAAGATTATTTCAAATTCAGAGCTACAACTGGTTTATCACTAAGTCATAGAGTGACTATTTATTTGACATAGTTAATTAATATAATTTCCTTCACAGTTATTATAGTTTACTGGTACAGAATGAACAGTGAAAGAATACTACATGTGTTTTTGGAAGATGATACGTCTGCAGAAGGCAGATTTATCCGGTGAATATGAGTCATCCGGTGAAGAAAGCCAAAATGATTGTATTCCGCGTAAATCTATAGCTATATTTCCCTTAGTGAAATTATGTTGAGCATTTTGTACAAATTTTTGTAACATTCAACCATTTCCACAAAACTTTGAGTAATTCTAACTTTTGTATGAAAGATAACTCCTTTTGTAATGAAGTTTATATAAAAAAATTGGCCTTTTCGCTCATTCCACCCATTGGTGATTTCAAATAGAGGAACTATATCGGAATAATTTTCGGTAGTAATTTCATGTATCAATCTGTATGCCATTTTCTGGATTTATTGTATCAAAGTATCATTGTATCATTATAACCTATTGGAGTAAAAGAACTTGGCAAGTACTTGAGTGTAAAGCATTTTTATTGGTCATTAATTTATTCGCCTATATTTGTAGTGCGATTCACTTGTTTAGTTTATTCATTTCGAGAGAATATTTCAATGATTTTTTTGCTAGATATGTTTGAACCATTCATCATCTTCGTCTAAATTGGAAGCAGAAGTTAGGCAACTAGATCAGAACCAACAAAGAATTTAGGGCATCCAAAACGTAAATGTAAAGTGGTTTCCAGATCCTGTACGTCAATCAAGTAATAGATGAGTTTCTGAAAATATTCCGGGTTCTAAAAGGTGACTTACTAGGCATGGATATATAAACCTTGATAAAATTGCTTTTACTTTTCAACTGATGTTCATTAATAATGTATGTGGTGCATTCACCAAATATACAAAGGAAAAAAAAGTATACAAAGACAATTGGTCTCTATCGGATATGGTGTTTGAGCGTTTTTTAGACCTTCTAGGAGTTAGTGGATTATATGGATTAAAAAAGTAACTACTTACGGATTTACGGAGTGAAGAAACACGGTCTAGCTGTATTCTCTAAAAGTGTGGCTATAAACCGATCAGAGTTGTAAGATGATTTAATGCTGCTGCAAAGCGGCGTGAGAAGAAGCGTAACGAAAAGATCAGCTCCAATAAACAAATTTTTAAAAAGTATACAACTAATTGACGGTTGTAATACGTCCCTAGCGACAATCTTATTATGGATGAGTGAGTGATCACTTTTTGTTGAATATGTCCCTTCAAACAATATTCTCAAAGCGTGTCCGGAAAGTATGGATTGTAATTTGGGGTCCACTACGAGAGTCAGATATCATACGATTGAAATCTGCACTCTATATTGAGAGACAATCGGGTCAAGACCGAAATAAAACCCACGACAACTTTTTACATCAGTCAATCTGGGATAGCTTTTAAAACAAAATAAACTTGACACTTTGGGTTAGTAAGAAAGAAAGAGAAAGAGGTACCAACTCAACTTGTCACTGCTAGAGAATATAATTCACCCACCTCATGGTAAGAATATATGCGAATCCTAACGTAAGTCACAAGTGTGATATCAATTAATTTGCTTTATGCTAAATCAGATTTAGATAGGTTTGAATCATTAGTAAGCACCATGAATGATAATTGCAGAAACATCTCTTAATTACTTTCTCAAACAAGACGAAAGTATAAAAGAAACACTTAATTCGGCTAAGGTATGGAATAATCTAACCATTCGGATCGTGATTAGAAATTACACTGTGTAACAAAATTTCATGTTTGTCTTGTCATCGGATTAAAAGTGTTATTTCACAATTGTTTGTGGCTATATTAAATAAAAAAAGTCCCTTTTAATCCCAAAACTGCTTTTGTGTCTAGTACATCATTCGAATTTTTAAATTAACCCATTTATGGCAAATAACATTACTTTGATGCAAATAGTAAAATTATATCAAAAGTTTCAAGAGCTATGTTTTATTTCATTTATGGTATAAACATGATATACTTTATTTAAAAAGTTATGAAAACAGTAATTCAGTAGTAGCCTAATAGCTATTATTTCTCTTATATTTCGCTTTTTGCGATGTAAACAACAATGGCAGTTAGTTATCTTCTATTTCACATGGATTCAGCACTAATTTGGTAAAAAATAAACTTTAGAGCTTTCTAGAACTTTTGAGAATTTTTTTATATGTTTGAAGAATTTCTAGAACATTCTAGCAATGTAGATGACTGTATAAATACAAAGAATGTCTACTCAAAAGATTAGTTTAAATCTAGCCGTCACAGCGCAGACATCGCCACTCGTCATTGATAGAAGCATTCGTCACAAATGGCATCAAGAGGCGGTAAGCATCCTACAGACGCATTTGGCTATGTCTGTGGCGAGTTTATTAAGACAAGAGCGAAAAGGTACTCTGTAGAGAGATCTTCTAAAATGTGTGAGGCCTACAAAGCATATATCGGCATGCCAGTCGGAGATCAAGATAAACCTTGGGCACCTCATTTCACCTGAGTGATCTGCAAAAGAACTCTGGAAAGTAATATATATATATATATATATATATATATATATATATATATATATATATATATGTATAATGTGTTTTGTTTATTTGGATACTGGATTTTTTTAACATTTCTAATAACATTAAGTGAAAATGTATTTGTATATTAATATTTATGTTTTCATTTTGTTCTTTTACAGGAAGGATGGTACAGAGGAGAAAAGAGGGCTAGGAATTTTGCAATCACACGAATTGGGAGGAAACCAACTGACCATTCAAGCAATTGTTTCTTCTGCATGATGAACCCTTCCAAATGTCGAGCAAGCAAAATGAGCCTGTTATCATGTAGCTTCAGCTTCAGTCATCTATTGCGCCAGTGCCACACAGTTATGAACTCCCCCTACCCACTCCTCCAAAAATAAAGCAGAGTTTTGAGAAAGGTAGAGCATTTTAGAAGAAGACTAAGTCATTGATCCAGATTACAGAGGTGCAACTGAGGAGAGAAACCCATACTACCCCAACTAAAAAGATCTCAACGACCTTGCCAGAGATATTGGTCTCACAAAGTCGAATGGCGAGCTTTTAACTTCGAGACTCAAGCAATGGGATTTGTTAGATGACAGTGTACAAATATCAGGTTAGAGAAATGGTAACCAGTGTTTTCAAGCTTTTTTGCACGTCATGGTGAGCTTTGCTTTTGTCACAATGTGACCGCCCAGTTTGAGGCAATCGGGATTGTCTATAACCCCAAAGAGTGGCACCTCTTCATTGACAGCTCGTCCACGAGCCTCAAAGTAGTGAAGTTTCATAAGGAAAACATGTATCAATCTCTTCCCCTTGCTCATTCGGTCCAGCTCAAAGAGGAATGCAGCAGTGTCAAAGTCTTGCTAGATGCATTTTATATTTGCCTTTGGCCACAACGAAGCGAGTTTAGTGTGGGGAGAAACAATATCAAATGGGAGCCTTTGTTGCCCCCCATAAAAGTACTATTTTCTTCTTTGGACTTAAAATTGAGCCTTATGAAACAATTCTTACGAACTCTAGATAAGGACTCTTCAGTTTTCAAGTATCTCTAAGATTTCCTTCCTAAGCTATCTGCGGCAAAGGTGGAAGCAGGGGTCTTCGTTGGTTCACAAATAAAAAAGATCATGGCTTCCACTTCTGGATCGACGGGGTTTTCGAAAGGAACGGGTTCCTGGGAAGCCTTGGCGGCCTGAGCACGGGTTACTACTGGCTGTGCTGCCAGGATACTTGTAACCTAGGGACTCTGACCAATCAATATAGAGAAAAACTTGATTGGGGCTGCTACCACTTCGACCCAACCAGTCAAATACTTACATTCGATGTGGCATTTTACGATAGGAAAACGATTGGCGTGGCCGAGGTAGTCATGGACTACAGCGAACGTTTGGTGGTCAGGACAGACCGGGAGAAGTAAATCCTCGGACACCATGATGCAAGTGCATCCAGTGTTACGTTCAAGGGTGGAGACATGGCATCCGTTTACGGCTCCATTCTCAAATTTCAGACCACTGGGAAAAATTTACTTTGTGACCGGGGTTGTTGGTCGATAAGAGAGACGTCGGGGTATCCTGGAGAGACGGGGGAGGAGCATGAGCGGCACTAACTTGATGTACTTGATGGGAGGACACGCTTCTAAATTATGAATTTTGAGGACAGTTCGTGTGTACGTGACTTTCTATTCCGAACCTAAAACAGATTATCTGCCTTCTGGGGAATAACGACGCAGAGGAGTGGTAATTATGGTCTTGATATCTCTTGGTTACGAAGAAGGGAGGTTCCTAGGCTTATAGGAGCCTTGAACTTCTACAAATTCAGGGGTATTTCTTGGAGGGGGCCTGGAGTTATTGACCTTAAACTTGGAAGAAGACAGGGATGGCTTCTGATTAACCTTTGGGGTACAAGTTATTACTACTTGCATAAACATCAACCTCTTCTAGGCATTCCTTAAACGTAGAGCAGCGCTTGTTCTTAACGAAGAAAGGGATTTTGGTAGTCAGGGAAGCTATAAATTGATCTATTAAGATAAAGTAAATAAGGGACTCGTTCTCTTGGGGAACTTTATATGTATCTAACAGAATTTGGAGCTGTTTCTGGAAGGTGTACCCGAAATGGCAAAAGGCCTGACCAGGATGAATCTTTTCGTGACCGAAACAGGAACGATGGAAGCCTGGAGTCATATTTACGGCAGCCAAGAGTTCATAATTGAGGGTAGAGTAGTCCACAGTGGATTCTATGGGAAAGGAAATGAATATATCCCTCAACTGGGAGTTTAGGAGGGAGCAATTTAGCGACACCATCTACCTCGATGTCCCAATTGTTGATTTCGAAGTTCTTCTCGAAATGCATAAGATATGATCCAAAATCTTCTACTTCTTTAAAAACGGATAATTTTAGTGACGGGGACTGTGGAGTTTCGGTCCGAGAGTTAGCTGACATTGACTCCAATTGATTGCGGCTTAATTCCAGTTCATGCTGCCTTATTGTCTCACGCTTTTCCATTTCTCGCTCTGCTCTTAGTTCTTGCTCCTTCACTCTTCTTTCTTCTCTTTCATTTCTCTCTTCTCCCTGGATATAAGTTAATAATTCTCGGCCCGACAGGTCCAATAATTCTCCTTGACTCTTGAAACGGTCAAACGAAGAAGACATCTTGTTGGCTTACTTGATAGAATGTAACACGCGAACTGGGCTATTGACGTAACGAAATTTCTCGGCAATATACGTGAAGCCTACCTTTCCCAAAATAAATATTCAAAAATATTCCACTGAAATGAACACTAAAATTCTTCCTACACCGTTAGGACGGGTTAATCTCTCTAATCCGGCTGGGGATTAACTCAAAGATTCTGGTAAATGAAATACACACACACACACAAACAACGGGTCCCAACTAATAATCTAAATTTTTAAATAGTTAAATAGACTAATGTTCCACTGATCTAAACCTAACCTGAACGTACTTCGACCAAAAGAGAAAAATAAAGAAACTTTAATAATGGGAGGGAACTACTAAAACTCAAATGGGATGTAAATCAACTATAACTAATTCACTATGTAATATACCTCACACACTTGACACCAGTTTATATATATATATATATATATATATATATATATATATATATATATATATAATATATGTCGTGGTACACCACTCTATACCATACAGCACTCCTATATTATGTCGGGAGTGACTTAATCACCTATTGCAACGCGAACCGTTTAAGGACTGTTCGCAGGAATTAACGATCCACCGGGAGATCAAACTCGAGGTGTTGTGTTTCAAATCCTTAACAAATCAGGCAGAGTGCAAAAAATGGTTGGCGAGACTTACATAAATAGGCCGAGAGTATCGTTGAAGGTAAGTTAAAGATGAAACAACAAAAATATGATTTTATTTACAAATATTAAAATAAGAATAAAAATAGGGAAAAGTAAATTATTTAAATGAAGTAGTCTCTTGATAATTATGATAAGGATGTATTCTCAAATAAAATGAATTAATTAGCGTTACTATACTCAGATCAAAAGGGTAAAATTGACAATACTAATAATTGAGGGGGTTTCAATCTTACGGGTCGGTGACTTCGAGGAGGGTCCTGCTTAGAAGGAGGCGAGTGGTGTACGGTCCGATGAGGCAAGTGGGGCATGATCAGGATAAGGCAAGTGGGGCACGATCCGAACAAACCTTCTGAGGAATAGCAATGAAGATATCCAATCTTCAATGATGATGTTAGACGGGGAAATGTGGATTACTCGTAATTCCACTGGAAGAGTAAACTTCTTTTCCTCAAAGGTAATCAATAGTGATTTTTTTCGGATCGATTAAACGACTGGAGACTCTCTAGAAACTTCAAAGGATTGCAGTTCACAGAAGCTACCAATTGACTGGGGCTAGAATCACGGCGGGAAAAGTCTTGCTGTCTGATGAACGCTCACGGAACTTCGACTCGAGACGATGAGGGGGACTTTGAGGTGCGTGCGGGACTCCTCGATCTTAAGTCAAAACCTAGTATTTGTACGAGTGATCCGAAAGGGGGGAAGGGGGATTCGGAACAGGGAGTGAGGAAGCTCCAGATATCTTAATCCGTGAGGAGGACGAAAATTCAGCTTTTAGCGGCAAGGCGCGAAAAAAACAAGAGGCTTGTTCTCTCCTCAACGCAGGATTGGGGAATAATTCCCCAATACGCCCAGAAGTCGAAACTTCTCGTATGTTCCTGAACAGGAAGTGACGTTTTCCATGGTGGGATACAATCGCACGTGGTCTCCAAATAATGTGAGGAGGTCAGAGGTTGTTCTTTTACAGGAATGTCCTCGGGCTTTTTTGCGTGACGTTTCCCATTTTCCAATCTTCAAACAGAAAAACAGTACCATGAGATTAGCTAGTTATAGCTGTTAATGATAAAGTTGACTGATCTGTGATTCTTTTAGTACATTTGGAAGAATTTATACCTGCCTTTAAACCTATTTATTAATTTTCTCTATTCATTTTCAAACTTCTTAACTTGTACATACTGTAGATTTTTTTTTTTTTTTAAGAGCTCATCTGGCGACTGCCTACTTGGGCATTAGTCGCCGTATTAAAACTGGCCTAGTTCTAGGCTACTTTAAAATAAAATTAAAGAGAGAAAAAAAAAACAACACCCCAAAAGGGGGAAAGGAAGCAAGCTGGTGCGTCGGGGAGAGGTCCCCCCGGCGCAGGAGCGTGCAACTAAAGAAAAAAAAAAAAATGCAAAAAAAAACAACAAAAAACAAAACAAACAAACCTTGCTTAAATAATAGGGAGAAGGCCGGTCTCCCCCAAGAAGTCAACAAGTCCACAAGTCAGTGTGCACGAATCTGTCCCGAGCACAAGGGACAGGCGGTAGCGACCCCGCCCATCCCGGTACTGGGACAGATATCGTGCGCGAAGATCACCCAGACTGGGACATTCGACAAGAATGTGCCGAACAGTCTGGGGGACGACGCAGTCGTTGCAATAGGGCGCAGGCGAGCGCTCCATCAGATAGCGATGCGTCACACGAGTGTGTCCGATTCGGAGACGACAGAAAGCAACCTGAAGCCGCCGCGGCATTGGGGGATAGGTCCATGGGAACAGTCGCGGCGCAATGGCACGCAACTTTAAGTTCCCCTCGACCGTCTCCCATCTCCTTTGCCAAGCAGTCCGAAGAGCTGCCCGTATTCCTGCCATGTAGTCGGTGTGAGGAAGAGCGAAACGCTGGTCCGGTCGCAGAGTCCTCGCGGACTCTTTGGCTCCCTCTTCGGCGCGCTCATTCCCCGCAATTCCTACATGTCCAGGAACCCAGCAGAAGATAATCTCGACATCTGCCCGGCTCGCCAAAACCGTGGCGTCACGGATATCGCGAACCAGGGGATGCGGAGATTCCAATGCCCCGAGAGCACTCAAGGCGCTTTGTGAGTCGCTATAGATCACAATCCGGTCTCCGAACCGGGCACGTCGCGTAATCTCCCGTACCGAGTGGTGTATTGACACCAGCTCGTCTGTGAAGACAGACGCAGCGCCTGGTAGAGCCCCGCTGACTTCAAACAGAGGGGATACGGCGTGGAAGCCGACCCCCTCTTGGGACTTGGAGCCATCCGTATACACTAGCACGGTACCAGCGTGACACGATGTGTGCTCCAAAAAGGTCGAACGCAATACTCCCGGCGCAGTACAAGCTTTGGGAGCAGAGGCGTGGCGACAAATAGCCAAATGTGGTACCCTCCAGGGTGGCGTCCTGGGCAGAACCAGGGGCGCCACCGGCCCGAGAGCTATATCTACCTCTCGAAGGAGTTTCCTGGCCCTAAACCCAAAGGGCTTAGGGTATGACTGGCGTCTCTCGGCGGCATAGGCACCATCGAGATCAGCTGCGGATGCAGTGAGAGCTGTTGGCGACTGAGGGAGGCGCCGGGTTCGCACATACAGGCGAGTGATGCACTGCACGCGGCGCAGAGCGAGTGGCATCTCCCCAGCATCGACCAACAGGCTCTCAATGGGGGAAGTGCGGAAGGCACCGGTCGCAAGGCGAAGGCCGGTGTGGTGGATTGAATCCACCTTCCGCAATAAACGCTCGGCTGCGGATGCATAAAACTCGCATCCGTAGTCGAGCTTCGAGCGAACAAAGGATCGATAAAAAAGTAAGGCGGTAGCCCTATCAGCGCCCCAAGCGCTGAACGTCACGGAACGGAGAATGTCCATGGCGCGGGTACAAGAGACCCTAAGGCTGCGAATATGAGCCTCCCAGGTGAGGCGTCGGTCGAATACAATACCAGGGAAACGGTGCGACTCAACCACATCCAGACGCACCCCATTAAGAAACAAATCTGGGTCAGGGTGAAGCCGTGGATGGCGGCAGAAGTGCACCACCTTAGTCTTGGCCAAAGAAAACCGAAACCTGTGCGCTTCGGCATAGCGAGAGACGCGGTTCAATGCCTGTTGGAGTCGACGCTCCAGAGTTGGCATCTGGGCCGCGCCAAAAGAGATCGAAAGGTCGTCCACGTAGAGCGTAGCGAGAACATCTTCTGGCAGCACCGAGGTGATGCCGTTGATGCTCAGGGCAAAGAGTGTGACACTGAGGACACTTTCCTGCGGGACACCCTCTTCCTGCTCCTTTGGGGCAGAGAGGGCTACCCCCACCCGTACGCGGAATCGACGATCTCGCAAAAATTCAGATATAAACATTGGGAGGCGTCCCCTCGCCCCCATCGTGTGGAGAGTCTCCATGATACCGTATCGCCATGCGGTATCATAGGCCTTCTCCAGATCAAAAAACACCGTGGCGTAGTGCTGTCTACGAAGGAAAGCCTCGCAGACGGGATTTTCCAGTCGGAGCAGAGCATCCGACGTGGAGTGAAACTTACGGAAGCCGCACTGTGCAGAAGACAGATGGCCTCCGCTGTCCAGAAAATGGGCTAATCTAACATTTACCAATTTCTCCATCAACTTGCACACGCAAGAGGTTAGAGAGATTGGGCGGAAACCGGTCGGAGTAGAGTGATCTCTCCCCGGCTTGCGAAAGGCGAGCACAGTAGCGATTCGCCAGGAGTCTGGGAGAAGACCTTCCACCCAGATCCTGTTGAACAGATCTAACAGAAAGGCCATGCCTCGCTCACCCAGGTGTCGAAGCATGGCGTACGGGACATCGTCCGGACCATGGGCGGTGTCCGCGCACGAAGCGAGAGCGGAACGCAACTCACTCACAGTAAACTTGTCGTTGAAGGGTTCTCCGCCTCTGGAGGTAAAGTCCAGCCGGCGGCCTTCCGCGACATCACGACGTGCATTGAATGCTGGCGGAGCAGCATCACGGCTAGAGAATGCAGAGAAAGCGATCGCTAAGGATTCCGCCACGGACGCGGGGTCCGAGATTGCGGTCCCATTCTCCTGGAGAACTTGCCCCGAATCCTTTTGACTCGCTTCCACACCTCAGCTAAAGGGGTCTTCCCGTTAAGTGAAGACACGTATGTCCGCCAAGAAGAGCGGCGGGCGTGCTTCAAAATATACCGGAACCTAGCCCTAGCCCGACGAAATTCAGCGACAGTGAAATCTTTCGGGCGGCGCTTATAGCGCATGTAGGCATAACGCTCCTGTTTGAGGGCCGTCTCACACTCGGCCGACCACCATGGGAGTGGTCGGCGTGCAAAATGGCCAGACGTCCTAGGAATAGTAGTCAGGCCCACGGCGATGAGGTTGCCGGAGAAGAACTCAACGGCCTTATCTACCGACCTAAACTCCTCGACTGAGATAGAGAATTCAGTCATTTCCTGAAATGCAGGCCACCGCGCCCGTGCCAAGCACCACCGAGGTGGTCTCTCAGGCGGCAGTTGCCCTGAAAATGATATTTGAATGGGAAAGTGATCACTACCATGGAGTTCATCGACCACCCCCCAATCAAAATCAAGCTGTGCATCCGAAGAGCACAAAGATAGGTCAAGGCAAGAAAATGAAGCGGTTCTCGGACAGTGATGCGTAAACTCATCCACGTTTAGGACACCCATCTCAAGCTCTTCGATCAGATCGGCAAGGACTTGTCCCCTGGGATTTATGGTGTAATCTCCCCAGAGAGGATGCCTGCCGTTCAGATCTCCAAGCAAGAGATAGGGCCTCGGCAACCGTGCCACGACGCGGCGGAATTCCCCCGAGTCGAAGTCAGCTGACGGTGGAATGTACGCAGAAATGATAGTATACCTCTTATCCAGGTGCAGCTGCACAGCCACTGCCTGTAAGGAGGTATCTAAAGAGAAAGGAAGAACGGAGACATCATGCCGGGTGTAAACCGCGCATCCCCCAGCCCGGCCGTCCCGCGGTGGTGGGGTTGCAAGATCCTTATACCCCGCGAGGGCAGGCAGTGGGCACGCGCCTAGCATGGTCTCCTGCAAAAAAATAGCTAACGGGGAACGGGACGAGGCGAGCCTCCGCAGCTCCTCCCAGTTGTCCCGGAGTCCACGGCAATTCCATTGAAGGAATATGCCCTCCAGGCCTAGCTCGGAGGAGACGCGGGGGCCCTCCTCGAATTGAAGACCCTCACATGAATGGCCGTACGCTTCCCGGGGGCAGAACCCCGGGCGCTGTTGGCCGGACAAAGCGCTAGGGGCGCTGTCGCCTTCGAGGACTTATTGGGGGAGGTTGGGCTCACCATGCGAGTCTTTTCCTCCCTCCGCCTCGAAACCTTAGGCGGGCGCTGCGGCTTCGGAGGCGGGGGGCCCTCTTTTCGAGGAACCACCGTCTCCGAGCCACTCGCTCCACCTCGTGGCGTGGGCGAAGGAGCCGAAGCTCCTTTGTTGCTGTCCTCCTTTCGGGGGACAGCTTTAGGAACCCCCGAAGATGGCCTAGCGACCATCTTCAGGGGTGTTGCCTCCTGTGAGTCTAACGACTCGGTGGAGGCGCGTGGCCGTTTCGCCTTACGGGAAACGGTCACGCTGGGGGAAGAGGGGGGAGCCCTGGTTTTAGCCGGGGCTGGGTGTGAACCCTTTTGCCGCCAGCTCTACCAGGGGAGCGCCCGGGTGTAGTAGAGCCGGCAGAAGGGCTCCGAATGGGCGCGGAAACAACCGTGCTCGTTGGCCTTGATTGGCCAGGAGCAGAGGGTGCCTTTCGAACTACTGAGGCATATGACGTCCCAGGCAGAGCTGGGCGCGCCAGGACCAAGTCCTTAGCCTCGCGGAATGAGAGTCTATCCTAAGCCTGAACGGCCAGGATTTCTTTCTCCAGGAGATATGCACCACATTGCTTCGAAGAAGCAGGGTGCGGCTCTCCGAAATTGACACACTTGGCCACACACGATTTGGACTTATCGTGTGCGACCTTGGAGAAATTTACACAGACTTCGTGTGACCCCGACTTTGCACGTCTACATGAGCGATTCGTATGGCCGAAGCGGTGACAGTAATAGCACCGCCGCGGCAGTGGCACGAATGCCTTCACGCGGTAGCGGTACCAACCGGCACGCACCGACTCAGGGAGCTTGTCACAGTCGAACGTGACGAAGAGTGTAGGGGTGGGTCTCGAAGCCCCTCCCTGTTTTCTCATCACACGTTCGACCTTGACCGCCCCATGGTCGGCCAGCTCTAGGGTGATGTCCTCAATGGAGTAGTCAACGAGTTCCCTCGCATAAACTACTCCTTTCACAAAGTTCATGGTAGAGTGCGGCGTCACACTCACCGGGGTGCCATGAAGTGTCCGAAGAGCACTTATCTTGGCCGCCTCGGCGGGATTCGCCGCATTCGCCAGAAGGCTGCCGTCCGAGAAACGGGTCACCTTCGGCTCTCTACCAATTGCACTAGCTAATCCTCTCCTCTGATGGATCATGTTGCCCTTAGACAACATGGTGCCATCAGTGGAGCGAATAACGAGGAAGCGTTTGAAGCCAGCGGGCTCGAAAACGCCAGGTAACCTCTGAATGAGGAGCCCCGATGTCATCGAGGCTCCGCCCTGTGCATTCTTCGTCTTAGTCTTGGTCAGGAGCTCCGCACACGAGGGGGTAGAGGGGCCGGATTTGCCGATCTTGGCTTGGTCGCCTACCAAAGTGGCAGCAGACCCATCCGTCCCCGTAGCCCCCGCGGATGGAGAGGAGCCCCGAGTCTTTTTCGTCTTTCTTGTCTTTTTCTTCTTTTTAGGAGAGGAGGGCGGGGAATGAACCCGCTTCTCACCCCCGCCGGTAGAAGCCCCCAGGCCAGATGGACCGGCCTCAGCCAGGTCCTTCTCTAAAATGGAGAAAGTCCCGGTGGGCGCAGGGGATTCATCCGGAGGAGATCCCTTCCCTCCTTGTCCTGCCTGAGAATCCACAGCCGTTTGATGAGGACCTTGCATAGGGGCGGATTCGGGTTCTGTGCTTGGCGCCAAGCCCGGATTCCCCCCCATGGAAGGCCCTACCGTCTGAGGCTGGTTTTGGTTTTCCTCAAGGACCATGTCTATCACAGGAGGGGCCTCCAGTTGGCCATCCCCTCCCAGGACATCGCAGGTCCCCTTGGCAGCGTCATAAGTCTTTAGTGGGAAGGCACAGGCCTTGACCCCGGCAAGGTTTAATATTTTTGCCAGCAGGTCTTTTGAAGGAAGCGACCGAAGGGGCCTGGCTTCCCTCTCCCCCCTAAGGGGGTTTGGCCTACCGAGCCGCTTGTACGATGGGCGGTCGGCAATGGGCTGCCTGCTGGCTTTCTTGGCAGTCCCCTTAGAAAGCATAGGAGGGACTGCCGCTGGAGATAGGGAGGTGCCCGAAAGCACCTCCAGAGAAGGGGGTGAGGGGGAGTCCCCTACACCCGTAGGCGTAGGAGAGGAGTAAGCCTCCTCTCCGGTTAAAGAGGTATGGAGGGTCCCCTGCGCAAGCACAGGGGGGGGGACCTCCATCTTTTCTGTGGAGCTGCACGAGGGCGGCTCCGTTGTTGTTATAGGGGGAATTAAGGGGAGATGTTTTTTTGTTTCATCATTGGGCATGGTGACCCTCTTTGTTTTACGGGACGCAATCGCTCACCACCTCTTGCAGTAGCCCGCACTGCAAGAGGTGCTTACAGGCCCGGCAGAGCCAGGCGCCGCCATTTGGGACCACCCCTCCCGCCTGGTGGCCTGGCAGTCCTTCGGCATGGCGGCTCCACCTTGAACACGGCGTAAAACGGATAGATTTTGAAGACGAGAGGAAAAGGGATGTGAGGAAGGTATGGGTGGGGATGAAGCAGGTTGTTAAAAGCCAACCACCCCAGACCGGAGCTCAGGGGTTTAGGGGACATTGTCCCCTCCCCCCTCAGCCCCGATCCGGGACGATTGGCTGAGAAGAAGGTCAGCTTCTACCCTGTGAAATTAGAGGCTGACCAGAGAAAGTTGTGGGAGAGGTTGTATGAAAAGCGACGAGGTAGGATAGGAATCCCAGCTATCTGAAGGAAGGAAGAGAGGCTAAGCTGGGGCCGGACGGGGCGCTGGATCCCGTCAGCACGGCGGCCAGGATGGCAAATCGCCGTGCCCCTTACGGGGTACATACTGTAGAGACAAGCGTCCTACTTACCTTAGATTTAACTATAGAATCTAGAATTGCTCGGGATTTAAAATGATGAAGGCGGGTACAAAATAATTACATACTAAATAACCACCCTATGTGTCAAACTGGAAAATTCAAAGAGGCTTTATCATCTGTAATTGCACAAGACATTTTCAGATTGTTTTACTACTACTGACATTGACGTCAGTTTCTTTAAGCTAGTCATGGTAAAGAATATTAGCTAGTGGACAAAGAACAAGCAACGGTCAGCGACAAATATAGTTAAGAGGAGTAGATGGTTTAAGAAATATAAGAAATCGCTTGAATGAGGATGGCATTAGCAAGTGAAAAAAATTATTCAACTAGTTGCGCCAAAGTCTGCCTGGAATCGCTTACAATGAATTAAACTCTGGGAAATTAGGTCGACCATGACAGCTAGCATATTCGATTTGAAGCCATGAGGCATAACAAGTTTACAAAATAAGTAAAAAGGGAACCTGAAGAGACTTTAAAGACTATCGCTCCAAATCGGTGATACGTTTTATTCACATGAGTTAAATTCAAACTAACCCAATCAAAAATGGGTGGGGACCTTTTTGTATACAGGCTCTCCAGAAATTATGATAATACTATTTCAGAATTAGCGTAGTTTTTTTTAATTTCGATTTTTTAGTTATATTAGATTAATGTTGTATTTATAGCACTATACTTATAGAGGTAATTCGCTTGCTCATATAACAAAGCTTAGCTAATCTATAAAAACATATGTGAAAATCTCGACTCCTCTCCTTTAATGGAAAAAACTTGGGCCCCTCTTGTTCAAATGGGTCAAATGAGCCCTCCATTCTTTAAAAGTTTCAAACCGAGTGCACATAATGAGGCAGAGAGATGGAGAGGAAGAAAATGCGTTGCCCAGCAATGCGAGTATTAGAATAAAGAGGATAACATAATAATAATTAATTGATACAAGATTGATATCACAAATTGTACAAACTTACAGTTCCATAGAAAAAAATTTTTAGCATCTGAAATAACAGTAATGAAATGAGTGATATTTACAAACAATGGACGTAATTAGGCACAAATGTGTATAATAGCACCATTTTGTGTGCAGGGTCAGTCACTGCATCAGAAATGTGTGGATACACAGGGTACTTAAAAACTGTATGTACATTGGTGTAAACATTTCATGGAACGGTCTTTGACGTGGAGAATTGTGGATGTCTCATGGTAATATTAAAACAGGAGCTGGAGTGTAGTATTTTAAATTCTATATAAAAGTGAAGAAGATAATATAAATAATTCATTTCAGTGCTTTAAAGAGAAGGGAAAGCGAAATAATTTATGCAGCGTGGAAAAGAAAGTTAGCATCCCTTTACGTGTGGAGAGGTGTGGGTGCGAAGGGTGTGTGTCTTGTGTGTTGTAGATATATTTAAACAGAAAAGGTCAAAACTTTACTGGATGATTTTTATTCAAAAGCTAATGAAATGAGTCCTATTCGAGAGGAAGCGAAGGGAAGAGAAGTGAAATGTGTAGAAAATCGGGTAGGATCTAGTAATTAGACGAGGAGGTGAGTGTTTGCAATGAGCATAAGGAGGATGCCTAGTGAATTTGGGGAAGAAATGGAGTGTTGATAGATTAAAAAGTATAACATTGTTAAATTTAACTATATAAGCAGCAACTAAGTTAGTTTCTTGTTTCAAAGGAAACTTTTCAAGAGTAAAAGAAGAGGCTTGGGGTGCTTAGCGTTTTCTCTATATCACTGCACAGGAAGAATTTCAGAAAATTAATATTAAAATTATTCTCAAAGACCAACGTGTGTGACTAACTTCCCTTTGTTTGATATTGCTATATATATATATATATATATATATATATATATATATATATATATATATATATATATGTATATATATATATATATATATATATATATATATATATTATCATTTAATTACTTAGTTGCACCCGTTTTGCTTTAATTACAGCCATATTCACCAACTTTTCACATATTTCTGACACTTTCCCCACTCAACTTGTAGTTTTTAGTCGCGTGCGATTCTATATCTCACTATGTCGGTCGGTCCTCGTTTTGGCTTTTTTTTGTTTTGGTAATAGCATTGTAACTATTATGCCGATTCTAACGAAATTTGAAACCTTTATGTTGCTTTGCATTTTACATTCTCTTTCGAATGATATAATTGCCAAGGGTAGTCCGGCAATTATTAAAAGCTTTGAAGGTCGTAAGGTCATAAATCAGAATTAGTGAGAGCACGCGACTTTGGTCAGCAGACCTTGTTTTATCCAGCTCTGATTTATTTTTCCTTCTTATTACTTTTCTAGATACTCCCTAAAACTGTTCTTTAGGATTAATGTCTGAGCTCTGTGGTGGTTGATCTTCATTTATCCAAACCATTTTTTTGTGTGGTTGGATGTATGGCTGAAATATAACTTCATTTCTTGATGTTATGAGATGCAACTTTTGGATAGGTGCCAATAAAACGTGTGAAAACATGGTGGTATATGATGTGAAGTTAATTTTTTTCCCTTCCCTGGCATAAAAACAACTTCTTTCTCCTTGATGAAATCATGAAGCCACACAACATGATATAACCACCTTCATGCTTCACAGTTGGTACTACACAAGCTCAGTGAAATGCCTCAAAGTCTTCGTATCACAAAAGTAACCCAAAGAAGTGCTGGCAAACCTCAATCTGCAAAATTGTTAAAAAAGTAATTTTTTTTATATTTTTTTTCCAAGACTTATTTAAATGAAATTACATGAAAAACATAAACATAATAATATTTCTTACATACTTGATAATTACCTTCATCTAACCAGATAACTTTAGACCATTGTTCATATGTCAAATTATTGTGATCTTTGTCCTATTGAAGCCGTTTATTTCTCTTGAGCTCAGATATCGATGGCCTCTTTTTTTGCCTCCCATTGATGTCTGCCATAAGTTAAGAAGTTTTTCTGCGATTCCTTAAGAAGTCCGAATGATAAATCTGTCTTCTGTAGGTGATGTAAAACGTTTTGTGCCACTTCTCTTCCTTCATGCAAATCTATTGGTCTCTCAATATCGTTTTATAGTATGTTAGACAGCTTATCTTCAACATTTTATTTCTTTAGCAATTTCCACTAGTGGTAATCTTTGGCTATGAAGAAGTTGGACTCGTGTTCTCTGCACTTCTTTAGTTTTATTCATATTCCTTATTTTGAATTATATTGAATACACAATAGGTATACATTTAAACTGAAACATAAAGAAATATTGATTAAATTCTGATTTTAGAAAACATACCATATTATTATTTACACACCATTTTGTATAGTACTAAGTCATTCAAACACAGCAAATACCCAATATTATACATATTTATAAATAATATGATAAATTCTAAAAAGTTCGATTCAAAATGTTAAATATATAAATCTATGAGGGGTGCTTTATAATTTTGGCCATGCAGCGTAAGCAAACAAAGGACGATGAAAGAGACAGCGGTGCTGTGGTCAGTTGCTACATATGCATGTAACGGAGAACATATGCGGACAGAGTCCGCTGTTGCCGCTTCTCACCCCCCCTTCCCCTGCCCTTAGCAATCTAACGCCTTTTCCATTAGTCATTCAATAATTCCAGAATTAGGTTATAAAAAGCAGTAAATAATTATCACAGATGACCTCAATTGTAAGTTGAGGTAATCAGCAGCATGACAACACAGTGATATAAGCAAAGACCTAACTAGAAAGAAAATTTTACCAAATATTCCAAATTGCCTCCTGCAAGGCGTCTTTTAATCCCAGCACACGCTAAATGAAGCTTAAAAAATCGAGCCAACTTTTAAATTGAAATCAGCGCGACAGGTCAAAAGGCCTTAAAGAGGGTTCCTATACTCAAAAGTGTTACTAGGAAAGCTCAGAAATATGAACAATAACAGAACCAGTATATTTTTTAAAATAAAAAAATCTTATTTAAGACCAATTTAATTTGAAAATTATTTTTGCGTAATCACATATAAATAATAAATATTGCGCTAACACGATCGCAAACTTTTTTTCTTGACCTCAGACCTTCAACGATGATATGTATATCTTCATTGGCAAATCCAACAAATAGACGTCTATCTCGGCTATGAAGTTTTACCTGAGGCAGTGACTTGCCAGATTCGATAGGTCAAGAACTTTCTCACGGGATAAAGGGGCAAGAGCGCTAAAAAATTTCGAAAAAATGCTAGTTATCCAAGAAGACTTCATGATGTCATGATTCTTCATGAGATCAAGCGGCTTCCTCTCCGCACACTCCTAGGGGTGGGGTGAACAGAATTAAGCAGATCGAAGATAATTGACTCAGTATCCGGACATCTCAACATGTCTCTTAACTGCCTGCTCGACATTTTTCACAGGATTTGCCACAATCTGCAACACAACAAATGATGTAGAGAAGCGTGTTTCGGAAGAAGCCAAAAAAGCTCTACAAAAAAATCGGACTAGAGTCCTCCATACCCCAGGAAATTCTCTTACTACCAAGGACCATCATACTCCGACAGCTTGACCCTTCACGGAAAATTCCTACAAAAAAATCAAGATTGAGTTAACTGAAAAACAAACATAGGCGAACATCACTAAAGTAGAAAAGTTCGACAAGATTCAAAATATAGTCAAGGTGATATTTTCAGACATTGATATGGCCCAGAAGGCAAGGACTGAAGGTCTACTACGATTTTACCTGAGAATAACAATGAACCAAATAGAAGTGGCAGAGTTTATTCCTCTCGAATCTTGTTAGAGGTGCTAGGACGTTGAAAGTCACTCCACAAATGGGCGACAGGTCACTGAAGTGGTCTGTTCTTAGTGCGCAGTTTTAAGATATGGCTGGAAGGACTGAAAAAAAACGAGGCCAAAACGAGCATATGTTAAAGTAGCAGCTCATAATACCACATCAGAACAACGGAGCAGCCCCCCCCCCAAAAAAAAAACGACAACAACAACTAATAATAGCAAAGGAACTCAAAGAACTGATGACCATGATTATTTTCGTCCATATAGCAAATCCGGTGCCCCCAGGAACTTTAGGTGAGGTATTTAATAACCTAATGTCGAGAAATAGAATAAATAAGAAATTATGGTTTCCTCCAAAACCCATTAGAAAAAATACTTATCAAAAACAAACTTGAAGAAGATGATAAAAAGGAGGAAGATATAAACGAAATCGCCAACCAGAACACGAGAAAATGTCAGACTGAAAAAGTAATTAAGGAATACTGTGGGTCAAGAACGCCTCAACAGCCTGGTGCTGATCGGCGTTCACAACGAAATTTAGGTCAAAATAGACAGCTTAATCAATGTATTTGACCAAAGGAACAAGAGAGCGTTGTTCGTGTAAAAATATCCCGACCAATGCTGTTAGATGTTGTTATTAACCCTTTCTGGCCGGTTTATATTTATATTTCTTTTTCGAGCCATACATATATTCTGCTATTCAGAAAAAGTTATGTAATAATATAGAATATATATATAAACTGTTTTTAAACTGTTGTGATCGAATGTATCTCATATGATACCTGTCTAAAATTAAGGTAAATCTCAAAAATAATTATTACATTCAGTATTATACCTTAGTTGATGTTCAAAAACTAAAATTACCCCAATTCATAATTTTCTGATAAGTGAAGAAAAATTGGATCTGAAAGATTTAGTGCTTACTCTTATGTGAAATGCAGTTATTTATTAGTAATGTTGTGTAAGATAACTACAGGGTAGCCCATAAGTCCCTACCCATCCATACATCTTATTGTATCCAGGGTGTCACCAGTATGTTGCGCTCATGTACCCACGTACTTGTCACAAGACGCTCTCCAAGTGCAAATGGACTTTCATTTGCCATATTTCCTCTTAAAAAGAAGATTATTAATGTTCGCTGACCTTTTCTCAGACAATTCAGAAAGAGGAATTCGGTTAGCCTCCCCATCCTAAACATTTATTTTGGATCCGTCACTGTAGGAAATAAAACTAAACAAAGAATCATCGATTTATTAATATGTTAAAATTCAAAATATACAAATTAATATAAGATCTCGAATATTCAGTCCCATGGAAACTATATTTTCATCGTTTAACTTATGTACTTTCCTCATCTCAAATTTCTTACTTTGCCCACTTTAGACTTTAGAACATTGAGTAGCGTTAGATCAACTCGATTAAATGGCTGAAACAGCTTCCCCCTTAGACATGTACACAGAATTTGATAAGTCTAGTAATACAGAATTCTAAACTAACGTCCAGATGCAAGGGTGGCTTTTAAAGTATCTTTACAAAACCTTTAGATGACATAATTTTTTTATCTCAATTTCATAGAAATCTAATAGATGTGACCACGACTTCCTATTCAATCTCACTTTCAATTTTTTTTATTATTTCTTTATTCCCTATTCCTGCTTTCAGTATAGACATAGTGATTATGATGTCTCCGGAGCATTTATTCCAACCTACGTTAATTTTCTACATATATTTGTGGCTTCCCAATTCCAGTAAGGAATGAAGCAAAACTTTATAAATATTAGAATGAAAAACTAATCGTGCCAAATGTCGCTCTTATTTTTAATCCTCAATTTTGGTTCCTCAAATTTTCTCGTTGATTAACCTTCCTGGGATGGTGAAGTATGAGACAACGTTTTCGAAGGATAGAATAACTGCTCTACTCTTGCACAAGAAACCATCTTCAGAACTTATCTCTTTTCTATCTTGATGGAATATCCTCAAAGCTGTAACAGATAAGAGGATTTTTAGATTACCAATTTCCTTTCTACGTTTCAAATCTTATGTTTTCAATATTTTGTTTGTTTCTTACCAATTGGCTCAAATCAATTTCAAAACCCGAAAGCGTGCCGAATTGCATATAAAATTGCCAAACAATCTCAAACCAAATTACGAAGAAGCGTTTCCATCATCTGTGGTTTTCTTTCCTCCTCTAATGTTGGTTTAACCATAGTTGACAAATTAAAGTTCCCTTCATTTCAACTAGTCAATTTGGTCATAAATTTTTAGCGATTTTTAAAAGATAGACAACTGCATCTATTACTGGTTTTTCATCAGCTCGTTTCATATAGACTGAAAACTGGCTCCATTCCTCCTTCCAAATAAAATGTATCCCTGAAGTTTCTGCTTGGTAGGAGTTATTACAAGGACAAAAGTCGTGAAATGAAATGGGAATTCATTCATAGGTAGACCTAGAAAGAGCGAGATGGCGTTTGACTAAAGGATTGTGAGCATAACGTGAATTGAAATACGAGCAGAGATCGGAGGCTTTGCAGACGGAGGAACCGACAAAAGTGAGTCATTGTCAGTCCGAATGAGCTCAACAAAGTGAAGGCAGACGGTTACTCAAGATTTCAGCAGTCATTTTACCTCTGGTTACGAGGTCCTCTTGCATTCGTGTTGCCTCTTTTAAGTAGAAGAGAGTTGCAGGTAGGAATATAGGTAAATGTTGCAACGAAAAAAGTAAAATGCCCTGGCTCATAGAAATTCCAAATACTGGGAGAAACATCCACCCACCAAGCAATTGTTTTGCCCGTTTAAAGTAAAGATTAGTTTTAATACATATTTTCTAATGAATTTAAAAATGTGTTTTTCGTATGCAGTTTTATGTTTACTTTTCAGATCTGACATTCGTTTTTCACGGAAATGCATACTTTACTCATAATCGACTAAAGTTCCATAATAGGAAAAGTATGTATTTCCATCGGAAACGAGTTTCAGATCTAAAAAGTACACATAAAATTGCATAAGAAAAACACATTTCACATTCATTTACAAGATCCAGAACGAGACCTAACCTAGCACTTGGTCAAATACGGAAATTAGAAGGCCACGTGCCCTTAAACGGATTAACCGAAAATTTGTATGTGGTTCTACGCCTTTTTGAATCTTTTGCAGTTTTATTCCAGTAAAAGAAATTTCGATCCTGGTTAAATTTACAATTCCCTAACTGTTAGCAATTAACTTTGCTTAAAAGGAAAGCGTTGTTTTCATCCACTTAACAGGAAAGGGTTATTTCCACTCGTACTTAAATAATTTCAATCGCACCCCAATATTTCTTCAACCAATCACGCAATAAAGAATGCCAAACCTCGGACCCGTATCCATTTCAAACTGTTGTCAAAGCTGAGCTCCAATAAGAGGTTAGCCTCGTTCCTTTTCCACTACATACTAGCATTTTTTACTTGCCGGAACCACCTGGGGGTGGAGTTCTGCCCCATCTACACTTACTCTACCCTTGTTTTGGTTGCTTTAACATCTTAAAATCAAATTGACAGCACTTCTATAATCTAGTGAATCGAGATCAGAAAGCGCGGAAGTTCGTCTGCCAAGGCTTCTTCCGTCATTTCATTTGGATGGTAAACAGTAAATGAAAGTTCCATAGCGAAATTTGGCTGCCAGTTGTTATTTATTTCAAAAATAATACTTTTTATGTCCCTCAGTCACTGACCTTGTTCTAAATACGGAAGGTTGTATTTATCTCGCACTTTCGTTATTTTCAAATTATTTCGAATGACGTATGGAAAATATTTTCTTCTAAAACACTATTATTTTGACCATTTGTTTTAAATTTTATACCAGGAATTCTCTGTGAGAGAGAAATTTCTTACTAATTCCTACTCTTACTATCTATAGCATCATTATGTAGAACCTTTTATTTATTTTTTTTATATACGAAGCCAATTATTTTCACAGTTTTCTGTTTCATTTGGAAGATGCCGCATTGCAACGAGGGAAATTTGTCAACTTTTAGACGTCGAAATCGAGGATAGGTGATGTTACTTTAAAACTACGAAATGAAAACCAATGATGGCATGTACGTCATAAAGGTTTTGAGATAAGTAAAGAAAGTGAAGGTGGATGAACGGAAAATGTGAGAAAAATATGTCTATATTTAGGTGCGAATCCACCTCCGAAGGTTGAAGCCTGGGTGGCACGCGATCGTCCAAATGACACTTGCTGCATGGTTACCCGAGCTAAGCCTGACACGCCATGGCTGGGAGAATGAAAGCTTATACTTGAGATTGGTCATCAAAATACGCCTAAGATTAATCTCATTATAAAATATATTGTATTTTTATTAATTCTATTAAATGTATGTTTATTTTCAATTCTAGACATAATTTATAAGAAATTTTAGATCGCCAAAATGCGTCAATGAAAGGAATAAAATAAAAGGAAATGAAAACGAGAGAATAAAGATGATAGGTCTTCATGAGACATTCATCCCTGCGAATCATCTCCACTTCTAAACGTTAAAATATAATTATTTAATATTGAAAATAAAATAAAGGTGTATGCACTGAGATCATCCCAATTCAGTGTAGAAATAATAATAGTATGAACAGAGGTATATAAAAAGAAAAAGGATTGTGACAAAACTCCTAAAACAAGTCGGACAAAGAGCTCAGGCTAGCATAAGCACCAACTTTATCACCTCTTGGTAGGAGTAATAACATGAATAAGAAATAATCAGGTACTAAGAGAGGTTTCACTATCCTCTAAAATATAACGTAAGTTTTTAAAGATAAGGACCTACGCAGAGTTTAATAATGTAACTGTTTCTTTCCCTCTCACCTCCCATCGAAGAGCCAGAAACACCGGCATTACAACGCTCTCAGAAAAGACAAGTCAGAGATCGAGACGTCACTAAGTATTGACAAGCATAAATTGAGTGGTTTTCTCCTCTTTTTTGCTCAAGGAAGCCACTAGTTAATCCACCGAGATTCAATTTCTGAGCGAAAAATGAAAGTCTAAATTCTTGGCTAAGGCAAAATTGAACATATGTATGTAAATCTGGCATGAAAGTTAACATTACTCATCTTACCAGATCTTCAAGGTAAAGTAAACCAAATTAAGCTACTACAGGGGGGGAATTTAACAAAGTATACCTAGAAGATGAGACGATAAATTAACTATGAATTCATTATAGATAACTAGCACACGCTGCACCCCTTAAAAGAAAGTTTTCTTCATGTAAATCATGTAAAACCTGCACATGATTGCGCTTTTATGCAAATTAATTTTCAGAATTTTGTTTGCCCATGTCTTTGAAGATTGAGTCCCTGTGCCGCTGTACGAAGAGGAATTGCATAGATTTTAATTTGGATTTGACTCACAGCACATAACTTCCGACATAGGTGGTCGTGAACTACTTCTTACATCATGTATACAACCTGTTCGTTTAAAATTGTTCGTTAGTATATGAATCTTCTTAGTGTCTGTCATGCTTTGTCGAATTTCATTTCAAATTTATTTCCTTTGTCAATGCACTTTTTTTTCCTTGGGTTCGCCAGAGAGTTATTGTTACACGGTCTGCAAAATTAAAATGAATTCAACCATTTTTATTAAAATAAATAAATCCTTAATTTCCACATTGTATAACTTATGCTCTTAGTATATATTTCATTTTAACAATCTTCATTTTTTTTAAATAACTAGACATTCCGCTTCTCATAAAATTTACAATGCACTATTTGCTAATCGACGCTAAATATACATATATATAGAAGGAATGAGTCATATCGAAAAGAGACAAGATAAATGGAATATTTTTTCTTCGGTTCGATTCTCCCGCTAGCACGGTTTTTTTTTCGCAATTAGAAAAAACAACAACATTTTTTTCCTAAGAAAAAATATTGCGTTTATCTTCTCTCTTTTTGCGGTATGACTCAATTCATTTTAGCATTATCTCGCGTTCATGAGATATATATATATATATATATATATATATATATATATATATATATATATATATATATATATATATATATATATATATATATATATATATAATATTTGAGGAAATCGAAGATGCCGTAAGCCTGCAAGCGCAGCTACTCAACCTAAATTATCTTTCCTCTAAACGCACCGATCAAACTTAAATGGGATGTGACGCCCTTTTGCATCGCCGGAAATGCAATATAAAGCCGCTGTATTATATGGAAGACAGACCCGACCACTTCCCGTCTCTGCCTCATGAGACCTATAATCAGCAGGTAATATATAAAGCTCGTTGCAGTTTAAGCCCCAAAATTTCATACTTTTCTGCGCCGCGTTGCTGTTATAAGCCAATTTCATTATTTTCATAGCTTGAAAACGCTAGGTACCCCGAAAAATATTGAAATACTTCGGGAGTATATTTAATTTAATCCGATATGCAAGGTAATTCCCAAAATGCGAGCAGCCTAATTTGGTGGCTAAAAAGTAGACTTGGGGAAACAGGCCTAAACGCTGACAATATATGTATGTACTAGGATTATTTGTTAACTATACTTGCATAAGACTCATGTGCATATATGCATACAGGATATGATTTTATAAAAATATTACCTTCATACTACCAGACCAGAAATTGGTAGCAAGGATAATAGGCTTATTTGAGCATTTTAAAAAATTTCTTTGCTTTGAAATCGACTCCTGAATTATGACAATTTTATCTAGTGAGCGGGAAAGGAACATTAATTCTATTTTATTGAAATTTTTCCCACTAATTTTCCTTATCGCATTTGGGGTGTAACCTAAGTTTGGTATGCGATCCGTAATTTATGAGTAGGCATGTTCATATAATATTAGGAATTTTATTGAAATGAGGTTATAGGATATTTTAATGACATTTTTATTGAAATTATGATATGTGTGCCACAAGTCATTATGCAGCAAACGCTAATCAGTCGAATATCGACATACTTCACCAAAAACTGGTAGGCTCACCAGATTTTTTTTTTTATATAGAGCCCATCTAGCAACTGCCAGATGGGTTCTATATAAAAAAGTAGCCTAGAACTAGGCTACTTTAAAATAAAAATATGAAAACATAACAATGATAAAAATGTGAAAAACTTAACAATTAGGAAGCAATCTCCGGCAGCGGAGGGAGGTCCCCCTCACCCCGGTGCAGGAGCGTGTAACCTACAAAGAAAATAATAACAAAAAAAGAACCTTCTTAAATAAAGAGGAGAAGCCCGGCCTTCCCCCAAAAGTCAACAAGTCCATAAGTCAATGTGCACGAACTCGTCCCGAGTACAAGGGACAGGTATCGCACGTGAAGATCACCCAGACTGGGACATTCGACAAGAATGTGGCGAACAGTCTGGGGGACGACGCAATCGTCGCAATAGGGCGCTGGCGAGCGCTCCATCAGATAGCGATGCTTCACACGAGTGTGCCCGATTCGGAGACGACAGAAAGCGACCTGAAGCCGTCGCGGTAGGCTCACCAGAATATGTTCTCTCAAATTACGACCACTGTCGCACTCCAGGATCAGTAGAGCGCCAAGCTCAGTATGAACGAACAGTAATGGTGAGTCGAATTGACCCCTGTGGCACACAATCATATCGTGCGAGACATAAAAAATTAAGTTGGTTAATCTCACAAAAGTAGAAGAATAACTCAGTAGTTATAATAAAAAAGAGAAAATTACAATAAGAATCATAATTAATCAAATTACTATACTTATCATACATACTCTGTATGTTGCAAATGCATTTATTTCTAAAACCTCTGAAGGGGGGAGGCGTGAGATATTGATATGCTTATGATCAAATAAAACATTAATCGAGAAACTCCTTATGAAAATAAGGCTTTAGGTCATCAATGAGCGAATTTATTGACCTATTAACCCTCACAAAAGCAGCCTAAATATCCTCAAATTACCCCAAATTCTTTTTGACCAATGACATTAGATTTGAAAGTCAATACTACATTGATGAAAAAAACATTTATTTATTCATTATTTTTTCTCTCATTTACCAAATTCTGAATAGCAGGATTTTTCTGTTTTTCTTGATCTATTTTGTCCATAGTTTTATCGAATAATAAAATTGCATTTTGCTTTAATAAATGTTTATTCATCAATGTAGTATTGACTTTCCAATCTAATGTCATTTATTTTCTGCTTAATTAATGAAAGTTAGGACGGCCTATGTTAAAATTTCTTTTCTGATTGCTTAAATGCTTTTAAAAATAATAGAATAAGTGTTTCGAATATTTGGGGAGGCGACCTGGGGAGAAACCTAACTTTGAAATTACTAACGAAGTTGAATGAATTCTAAGCGTATGAAAATATATATTGAATTGCAACACAAATGTAATACTTTTGTTTGGAATCTTTTGTTTTGGAAATTCATGAGTAGAAATTACTTGGATACGATATATTCTTGGGTTATTTCAGCTCACTTTTACAATCTCTTATTATTCATGAACTACATTACAAAACAAGCTTATAATAATTGATTAATAAGCTTCTTATATAATATTTGCATTAACACTAAATTACAATTAAGCAGAAATTAAAGAGGCAAATGAAATTTTTTTAAAGAATAAATTAATTATATCAATAAAGGACAGTGTATTTGATCTTGTAAAGATGAGGCATACTAAGTTTTTATCGACCCTTATATAACCTAACCTAACTTAGCCAAACTTAAACTAAACTAGCTCATTCGTAGATTAGGTTGGTTAGGTAAGGTTAGATTGGGTTGTTATATTTGGTTAGGTTGGTTTAGATTAGGGTTACGTTTAGTTAGGGTAGAATAGTTTAGGTTAAATTAAGTTAGGTAATAATAGGGTCGCAAAAACCTTGAGATGCATCATCTTACATGATGCAGTGTTTTTTCTGTTTATTTAAAGCGAAAACTAATGAGGGCTTAGACCTCATAAAGTTTGTAAGAGGGGTGGTCTAAAGAATATGGTGCAGATAGACGAAGTAAAAGATGTGTGACAAAGCTGTAGTTCCTTCTGAGGGCCTTTGAGATGGGAAGGGGGCACCCGCTCATCCAGATGAGCAAAGTGAAAATGTGTGGAAGATATAGAGCCCGAGTAGTAAATGTTTTTGATAAACCATGTAGTAGAAAGAGAAGAATCCTTGAGGCGTTGTGGAACGGGAAGGGACTCCTTGATCCGTTCTTGGCTGGGTGGAAACTCCTTGAGTAGTTCAGGAGAGGAGGAGACTCCTTGAGCCGTTCTTGGCTGGGGAGGAATTTTTGAGCGATTTTAAACCGGGAAGAGACTCTATGAACCGTTGTAGGCCAGGAGGAGACTCCTTGAGCCATTTTGAACCCTGAAAAGACTCTTTGATCCGTTCTTGGCCGGGAGGTGAGTCCTTGAGCGTGAAGAGACTTCTTGAGCCGTTTTGGACCGGAAAGTGACTCTTTGAGCCATTTTAACTGTGAATAGAGTCTTTGAGCCGTTCTAGGGCGGGAAGAGACAACATGATCCCTTATGTGTCGGGAGGGGACTCTTTGAGCCGTTGTGACCGGGAAAAAAATCCTTCAGTCGTTTTTGTTCGGGATGAAACTCATTGAGCATTACAGGACCAGGGAAGGCTCCTTAATCTGTTGTGGATTTTTTTTTTTTTTTTTTTAAGAGCTCATCTGGCGACTGCCTACTTGGGCATTAGTCGCCGTATTAAAACTGGCCTAGTTCTAGGCTACTTTACAATAAGATTAAAGAGAGAAAAAAAAAAACACCCCAAAAGGGGGAAAGGAAGCAAGCTGGTGCGTCGGGGAGAGGTCCCCCCGGCGCAGGACCGTGCAACTAAAGGAAAAAACGAACAAAAAACAAAAAAAAAAAAAAATGCAAAAAAAACACCAAAAACAAAACAAACAAACCTTGCTTGAAATAATAGGGAGAAGGCCGGCCTCCCCCAAGAAGTAAACAAGTCCACAAGTCAATGTGCACGAATCTGTCCCGAGCACAAGAGACAGGCAGTAGCGACCCCACCCATCCCGGTACTGGGACAGGTATCGTGCGCGAAGATCACCCAGCAGAAGATAATCTCGACATCTGCCCGCTCGCCAAAACCGTGGCGTCACGGATATCGCGAACCAGGGGATGCGGAGATTCCAATGCCCCGAGAGCACTCAGGGCGCTTTGTGAGTCGCTATAGATCACAATCCGGTCTCCGAACCGGGCACATCGCGTAATCTCCCGTACCGAGTGGTGTATTGCCACCAGCTCGGCCGTGAAGACAGACGCAGCGCCTGGTAGAGCCCCGCTGACTTCAAACATAGGGGATACGGCGTAGAGAGCTGACCCCCTCTTGGGACTTGGAGCCATCCGTATACACTGGCACGGTACCAGCGTGACACGATGTGTGCTCCAAAAAGGTCGAACGCAATACTCCCGGCGCAGTACAAGCTTTGGGAGCAGAGGCGTGGTGACAAATAGCCAAATGTGGTACCCTCCAGGGTGGCGTCCTGGGCAGAACCAGGGGCGCCACCGGCCCGAGAGCTATATCTACCTCTCGAAGGAGTTTCCTGGCCCTAAACCCAAAGGGCTTAGGGTATGACTGGCGTCTCTCAGCGGCATAGGCACCATCGAGATCAGCTGCGGATGCAGTGAGAGCTGTTGGCGACTGAGGGAGGCGCCGGGCTCGCGCGTACAGGCGAGTGATGCACTGCACGCGGCGTAGAGCGAGTGGCATCCTCCCAGCATCGACCAACAGGCTCTCAATGGGGGAAGTGCGGAAGGCACCGGTCGCAAGGCGAAGGCCAGTGTGGTGGATTAAATCCACCTTCCGCAATAAACGCTCGGCTGCGGATGCATAAAACTCGCATCCGTAGTCGAGCTTCGAGCGAACAAAGGATCGATAAAAAAGTAAGGCGGTAGCCCTATCAGCGCCCCAAGCGCTGAACGTCACGGAACGGAGAATGTCCATGGCGCGGGTACAAGAGACCCTAAGGCTGCGAATATGAGCCTCCCAGGTGAGGCGTCGGTCGAATACAAGACCAAGGAAACGGTGCGACTCAACCACATCCAGGCGCACCCCATTAGGAAACAAATCTGGGTCGGGGTGAAGCCGTGGATGGCGGCAGAAGTGCACCACCTTAGTCTTGGCCAAAGAAAACCGAAACCCGTGCGCTTCGGCATAGCGAGAGACGCGGTTCAATGCCTGTTGGAGTCGACGCTCCAGAGTTGGCATCTGGGCCGCGCCAAAAGAGATCGAAAGGTCGTCCACGTAGAGCGTAGCGAGAACATCTTCTGGCAGCACCGAGGTGATGCCGTTGATGCTCAGGGCAAAGAGTGTGACAGTGAGGACACTTCCCTGCGGGACACCCTCTTCCTGCTCCTTTGGGGCAGAGAGGGCTCCCCCCACCCGTACGCGGAATCGACGATCTCGCAAAAATTCAGATATAAACATTGGGAGGCGTCCCCTCACCCCCATCGTGTGGAGAGTCTCCATGATACCGTATCGCCATGCGGTATCATAGGCCTTCTCCAGATCAAAAAACACCGTGGCGTAGTGCTGTCTACGAAGGAAAGCTTCGCAGACGGCATTTTCCAGTCGGAGCAGAGCATCCGACGTGGAGTGAAACTTACGGAAGCCGCACTGTGCAGAAGACAGATGGCCTCCGCTGTCCAGGAAATAGGCTAATCTAACATTTACCAATTTCTCCATCAACTTTCACACGCAAGAGGTTAGAGAGATTGGGCGGAAACCGGTCGGAGTAGAGTGATCTCTCCCCGGCTTGCGAAAGGCGAGCACAGTAGCGATTCGCCAGGAGTCTGGGAGAATACCTTCCACCCAGATCCTGTTGAACAAATCTAACAGAAAGGCCATGCCTCGCTCACCCAGGTGTCGAAGCATGGCGTACGGGACATCGTCCGGACCATGGGCGGTGTCCGCGCACGAAGCGAGAGCGGAACGCAACTCACTCACAGTAAACTTGTCGTTGAAGGGTTCTCCGCCTCTGGTGGTAAAGTCCAGCCAACGGCCTTCCGCGACATCACGACGTGCATTGAATGCTGGCGGAGCAGCATCACGGCTAGAGAATGCGGAAAAAGCGGTCGCTAAGGATTCCGCCACGGACGCGGGGTCCGAGATTGCGGTCCCATTCTCCTGGAGAACGGGAGGGGGGTCCTGCGAGAACTTGCCCCGAATCCTTTTGACTCGCTTCCACACCTCAGCTAAAGGGGTCTTCCCGTTAAGTGAAGACACGTATGCCCGCCAAGAAGAGCGGCGGGCGTGCCTCGAAATATACCGGAACCTAGCCCTAGCCCGACGAAATTCAGCGACAGTGAAATCGTTCGGGCGGCGCTTATAGCGCATGTAGGCATAACGCTTCTGTTTGAGGGCCGTCTCACACTCGGCCGACCACCATGGGAGTGGTCGGCATGCAAAACGGCCAGACGTCCTAGGAATAGTAGTCAGGCCCACGGCGATGAGGTTGCCGGAGAAGAACTCAACGGCCTCATCTACCGACCTAAACTCGTCGACTGAGATAGAGAATTTAGTCATTTCCTGAAATGCAGGCCACCGCGCCCGCGCCAAGCACCACCGAGGTGGTCTCTCAGGCGGCAGTTGCCCTGAAAATGATATTTGAATGGGAAAGTGATCACTACCATGGAGGTCATCGACCACCCCCCAATCAAAATCAGGCTGTGCATCCGAAGAGCACAAAGATAGGTCAAGGCAAGAAAATGAAGCGGTTCTCGGACAGTGATGCGTAAACTCATCCACGTTTAGGACACCCATCTCAAGCTCTTCGATCAGATCGGCAAGGACTTGTCCCCTGGGATTTATGGAGTAATCTCCCTAGAGAGGATGCCTGCCGTTCAGATCTTCAAGCAAGAGATAGGGCCTCGGCAACCGTGCCACGACGCGGCGGAAGTCCCCCGCGTCGAAGTCAGCTGACGGTGGAATGTACGCAGAAATGATAGTATACCTCCTATCCAGGTGCAGCTGCACAGCCACTGCCTGAAAGGAAGAACCTAAAAGAAAGGAAGAACGGAGACATCATGCCGGGTGTAAACCGCGCATCCCCCAGCCCGGCCATCCCGCGGTGGTGGGGTTGCAAGACCCTTTTTCCCCTGGAGGGCGGGCAGGGGGCACGCGCCTAGCATGGTCTCCTGCAAAAAAATAGCTAACGGGGAACGGGATGAGACGAGCCTCCGCAGCTCCTCCCAGTTGGCCCGGAGTCCACGGCAATTCCATTGAAGGAATATGCCCTCCAGGCATAGCTCGGAGGAGACGCGGGGGCCCTCCTCGAATTGAAGACCCTCACGGGAATGGCCGTACGCTTCCCGGGGGCAGAACCCCGGGCGCTGTTGGCCGGACAAAGCGCTGAAGGCGCTGTCGCCTTCGAGGACTTATTGGGGGAGGTTGAGGTCGCCATGCGAGTCTTTTCCTCCTCCGCCTCGAAACCTTAGGCGGGCGCTGCGGCTTCGGAGGCGGGGGGGGCCTCTTTTCGAGGAACCACCGTCTCCGAGCGACCCGCTCCACCTCGGTGCGTGGGCGAAGGAGCCGAAGCTCCTTTGTTGCTGTCCTCCTTTCGGGGGACAGCTTTAGGAACCCCTGAAGATGGCCTAGCGATCATCTTCAGGGGTGTTGCCTCCTGTGAGTCTAACGACTCGGTGGAGGCGCGTGGCCGTTTCGCCTTGCGGGAAACGGTCACGCTGTGGGAAGAGAGCGGAGCCCTGGTTTTAGCCGGGGCTGGGTATGAACCCTTTTTCCTGCCAGCTTTACCAGGGGAGCGCCCGGGTTAGGTAAAGCCCGCAGAAGGGCTCCGAATGGGCGCGGAAACAACCGTGCTCGTTGGCCTGGATTGGCCAGGAGCAGAGGGTGCCTTTCGAACTACTGAGGCATATGACGTCCCAGGCAGAGCTTGGCGCGCCATGACCAAGTCCTTAGCCTCGCGGAATGAGAGTCTATCCTGGGCCTGAACGGCCAGAATTTCTTCCTCCAGGAGATATGCACTACATTGCTTCGAAGAAGCAGGGTGCGGCTCTCCGCAATTGACACACTTGGCCACACACGATTTGGACTTATCGTGTGCGACCTTGGAGAAATTTACACAGACTTCGTGTGACCCCGACTTTGCACGTCTACATGAGCGATTCGTATGGCCGAAGCGGTGACAGTAATAGCACCGCCGCGGCAGTGGCACGAATGCCTTCACGCGGTAGCGGTACCAACCGGCACGCACCGACTCAGGGAGCTTGTCACAGTCGAACGTGACGAAGAGTGTAGGGGTGGGTCTCGAAGCCCCTCCCTGTTTTCTCATCACACGTTCGACCTTGACCGCCCCATGGTCGGCCAGCTCTAGGGTGATGTCCTCAATGGAGTAGTCAACGAGTTCCCTCGCATAAACTACTCCTTTCACAAAGTTCATGGTAGAGTGCGGCGTCACACTCACCGGGGTGCCATGAAGTGTCCGAAGAGCACTTATCTTGGCCGACTCGGCGGCCAAGAAACGGGTCACCTTCGGCTCTCTACCAATTGCACTAGCTAATCCTCTCCTCTGGTGGATCATGTTGCCCTTGGACAACATGGTGCCATCAGTGGAGCGAATAACGAGGAAGCGTTTGAAGCCAGCGGGCTCGAAAACGCCAGGTAACCTCTAAATGAGTGGCCCCGATGTCATCGAGGCTCCGCCCTGTGCACTTTTGGTATTAGTCTTGGTCAGGGGCTCTGCACACGAGGGGGTAGAGGGGCCGGATATGCTGATCTTGGCTTGGTCGCCTACCAAAGTGGCAGCAGACCCATCCGTCCCCGCAGCCCCCGCGGATGGAGAGGAGCCCCGAGTCTTTTTCGTCTTTCTTGTCTTTTTCTTCTTTTTAGGAGAGGAGGGCGGGGAATGAACCCGCTTCTCACCCCCGCCGGTAGAAGCCCCCAGGCCAGATGGACCGGCCTCAGCCAGGTCCCTCTCCGAAATGGAGAAGGTCCTGGTTGTCGTAGGGGCACCTGTCGGAGGAGATCCCTCCCCTCCTTTTACTGCCTCGGAGCCCTCAGCCATTTGAGGAGGACCTTGCATAGGGTCGGATTCGGGTTCGGTGCTTGGCGCCGAGTCCGAATTCCTCCCCATGGAAGGCCCTACCGTCTGAGGCTGGGTCTCCTCAAGGACCATGTCTATTACAGGAGGGGCCTCCAGTTGGCCATCCCCTCCCAGGACATCGCAGGTCCCCTTGGCAGCGTCATAAGTCTTTAGTGGGAAGGCACAGGCCTTGACCCCGGCAAGGTTTAATATTTTTGCCAGCAGGTCTTTTGAAGGAAGCGACCGAAGGGGCCTGGCTTCCCTCTCCCCCCTAAGGGGGTTTGGCCTACCGAGCCGCTTGTACGATGGGCGGTCGGCAATGGGCTGCCTGCTGGCTTTCTTGGCAGTCCCCTTAGAAAGCATAGGAGGGACTGCCGCTGGAGATAGGGAGGTGCCCGAAAGCACCTCCAGAGAAGGGGGTGAGGGGGAGTCCCCTGCACCCGTAGGCGAAGGAGATGAGTAAGCCTCCTCTCCGGTTAGAGAAATATGGAGGGTCCCCTGTGCAAGCACAGGGAGGGGGACCTCCATTTTTTTGATGGAGCTGCCCGAGGGCGGCTCCGTCGATGGAACAGGGAGTGTTGAGGGTTGGGTTTGTTTTTTTTTATCTTCATCATTGGGCATGGTGACCCTTTTTTAAACACGGGATGCAATCGCGCACACCTCTCGCAGTAGCCCGCACTGCGAGAGGTGCTTACAAGCCCGGCAGAGCCAGGCGCCGCCATTTGGAACCACCCCTCCCGCCTGGTGGCCTGGCAATCCATCGGCATGGCGGCTCCACCATAGACACGGCGTAAAAATGATAGATTTTGAAGACGAGAGGAAAAGGGATGTGCGGAAGGTATGGGTGGGGATGAAGCAGGTAGTTAAAAACCAGCCACCCCAGACCGGAGCTCAGGGGTTAGGGAACATTGTCCCCCACCCCCTGAGCCCCGATGCGGGACGGTTGGCTGAAAGGAAGGTCAACATCTACCCTGTGAAATTAGAGGCTGACCAGAGAAAGTTGTGGGAGAGGTTGTGTGAAAAGAGAGGAAACAAGTGTTTTGAAGGAAGGAAGAGAGGCTAAGCTGGGGCCGGACGGGGTGCTGAGTACCGTCAGCACGGCGGCCAGGATTAATCTGTTGTGGATCAGAATTTTTTTTTTTTTTTTTTTTTTTATAGAGCCCATCTGGCAACTACCCACTTGGGCATAAGTCGCCGAAAAACACGACAGCCTAGAATTAGGCTACTTTAAAGTTAAAATATGAAAACTTAACAATCAATATAAATTGGAAAAACTTAACAATCGAAGCAATCTCCGGCAGCGGGGGGAGGTCCCCCTCACCCCGGTGCAGGAGAGTGCAACCTAAAACAAAACAATAACAAAAAAAAAAGGAACCTTAAATAAAGGGGAGAAGGCCGGCCTCCCCCAAAAAGTCAATAAGTCCACCAGTCATGGTGCACGCACTCGTCCCGAGTACAAGGGACAGGCGGTAGCGACCCCGCCCATCCCGGTACCGAGACAGGTATCGTGCGCGAAGATCACCCAGACTGGGACATTTGACAAGAATATGCCGAACAGTCTGGGGGACGACGCAGTCGTTGCAATAGGGCACATGCGAGCGCTCCACCAAGTAACGATGCGTCACACGAGTGTGTCCGATTCGAAGACGACAGAAAGCAACCTGAAGCCGCCGCGGCATTGGGGGATAGGTCCATGGGAACAGTCGCGGCGCAATGGCACGCAACTTTAAGTTCCCCTCGACCGTCTCCCATCTTCTTTGCCAAGCAGTCCGAAGAGCTGCCCGTATTCCTGCCATGTAGTCAGTGTGAGGAAGAGCGAAACGCTGGTCCGGTCGCAAAGTCCTCGTGGACTCTTTGGCGCCCTCATCGGCGCGCTCATTCCCCACAATTCCTACATGTCCAGGAACCCAGCAGAAGATAATCTCGACATCTGCCCGGCTCGCCAAAACCGTGGCGTCACGGATTTCGCGAACCAGGGGATGCGGAGATTCCAATGCCCCGAGAGCACTCTGGGCGCTTTGTGAGTCGCTATAAATCACAATCCGGTCTCCGAACCGGGCACGTCGCGTAATCTCCCGTACCGAGTGGTGTATTGCCACCAGCTCGGCCGTGAAGACAGACGCAGCGCCTGGTAGAGCCCCGCTGACTTCAAACAGAGGGGATACGGCGTGGAAGCCGACCCCCTCTTGGGACTTGGAGCCATCCGTATACACTGGCACGGTACCAGCGTGACACGATGTGTGCTCCAAAAAGGTCGAACGCAATACTCCCGGCGCAGTACAAGCTTTGGGAGCAGAGGCGAGGCGACAAATAGCCAAATGTGGTACCCTCCAGGGTGGCGTCCTGGGCAGAACCAGGGGCGCCACCGGCCCGAGAGCTATATCTACCTCTCGAAGGAGTTTCCTGGCCCTAAACCCAAAGGGCTTAGGGTATGACTGGCGTCTCTCGGCGGCATAGGCACCATCGAGATCAGCTGCGGATGCAGTGAGAGCTGTTGGCGACTGAGGGAGGCGCCGGGCTCGCGCGTACAGGCGAGTGATGCACTGCACGCGGCGCAGAGCAAGTGGCATCTCCCCAGCATCGACCAACAGGCTCTCAATGGGGGAAGTGCGGAAGGCACCGGTCGCAAGGCGAAGGCCGGTGTGGTGGATCGAATCCACCTTCCGCAATAAACGCTCGGCTGCGGATGCATAAAACTCGCATCCGTAGTCGAGCTTCGAGCGAACAAAGGATCGATAAAAAAGTAAGGCAGTAGCCCTATCAGCGCCCCAAGCGCTGAACGTCACGGAACGGAGAATGTCCATGGCGCGGGTACAAGAGACCCTAAGGCTGCGAATGTGAGCCTCCCAGGTGAGGCGTCGGTCGAATACAAGACCAAGGAAACGGTGCGACTCAACCACATCCAGGCGCACCCCATTAAGAAACAAATCTGGGTCGGGGTGAAGCCGTGGATGGCGGCAGAAGTGCACCACCTTAGTCTTGGCCAAAGAAAACCGAAACCTGTGCGCTTCGGCATAGCGAGAGACGCGGTTCAATGCCTGTTGGAGTCGGCGCTCCAGAGTTGGCATCTGGGCCGCGCCAAAAGAGATCGAAAGGTCGTCCACGTAGAGCGTAGCGAGAACATCTTCCGGCAGCACCGAGGTGATGCCGTTGATGCTCAGGGCAAAGAGTGTGACACTGAGGACACTTCCCTGCGGGACACCCTCTTCCTTCTCCTTTGGGCCGGAGAGGGCTCCCCCCACCCGTACGCGGAATCGACGATCTCGCAAAAATTCAGATATAAACATTGGGAGGCGTCCCCTCGCCCCCATCGTGTGGAGAGTCTCCATGATACCGTATCGCCATGCGGTATCATAGGCCTTCTCCAGATCAAAAAACACCGTGGCGTAGTGCTGTCTACGAAGGAAAGCCTCGCAGACGGCTTTTCCAGTCGGAGCAGAGCATCCGACGTGGAGTGGAACTTACGGAAGCCGCACTGTGCAGAAGACAGATGGCCTCCGCTGTCCAGGAAATAGGCTAATCTAACATTTACCAATTTCTCCATCAACTTGCACACGCAAGAGGTTGGAGAGATTGGGCGGAATCCGGTCGGAGTAGAGTGATCTCTCCCCGGCTTGCGAAAGGCGAGCACAGTAGCGATTCGCCAGGAGTCTGGGAGAAGACCTTCCACCCAGATCCTGTTGAACAAATCTAACAGAAAGGCAATGCCTCGCTCACCCAGGTGTCGAAGCATGGCGTACGGGACATCGTCCGGACCATGGGCGGTGTCCGCGCACGAAGCGAGAGCGGAGCGCAACTCACTCACAGTAAACTTGTCGTTGAAGGGTTCTCCGCCTCTGGAGGTAAAGTCCAGCCGGCGGCCTTCCGCGGCATCACGACGTGCATTGAATGCTGGCGGAGCAGCATCACGGCTAGAGAATGCGGAAAAAGCGGTCGCTAAGGATTCCGCCACGGACGCGGGGTCCGAGATTGCGGTCCCATTCTCCTGGAAAACGGGAGGGGGGTCCTGCAAGAACTTGCCCCGAATCCTTTTGACTCGCTTCCACACCTCAGCTAAAGGGGTCCTCCCGTTAAGTGAAGACACGTATGCCCGCCAAGAAGAGCGGCGGGCGTGCTTCGAAATATACCGTAACCTAGCCCTAGCCCGACGAAATTCAGCGACAGTGAAATCGTTCGGGCGGCGCATATAGCGCATGTAGGCATAACGCTTCTGTTTGAGGGCCGTCTCACACTCGGCCGACCACCATGGGAGTGGTCGGCGTGCAAAACGGCCAGACGTCCTAGGAATAGTAGTCAGGCCCACGGCGATGAGGTTGCCGGAGAAGAACTCAACGGCCTCATCTACCGACCTAAACTCGTCGACTGAGATAGAGAATTCAGTCATTTCCTGAAATGCAGGCCACCGCGCCCGCGCCAAGCACCACCGAGGTGGTCTCTCAGGCGGCAGTTGCCCTGAAAATGATATTTGAATGGGAAAGTGATCACTACCATGGAGGTCATCGACCACCCCCCAATCAAAATCAGGCTGTGCATCCGAAGAGCACAAAGATAGGTCAAGGCAAGAAAATGAAGCGGTTCTCGGACAGTGATGCGTAAACTCATCCACGTTTAGGACACCCATCTCAAGCTCTTCGATCAGATCGGCAAGGACTTGTCCCCTGGGATTTATGGAGTAATCTCCCTAGAGAGGATGCCTGCCGTTCAGATCTCCAAGCAAGAGATAGGGCCTCGGCAACCGTGCCACGACGCGGCGGAAGTCCCCCGCGTCGAAGTCAGCTGACGGTGGAATGTACGCAGAAATGATAGTATACCTTCTATCCAGGTGCAGCTGCACAGCCACTGCCTGAAAGGAGGTATCTAAAGAGAAAGGAAGAACGGAGACATCATGCCGGGTGTAAACTGCGCACCCCCCAGCCCGGCCATCCCGCGGTGGTGGGGTCGCAAGACCCTCCTACCCCGGGAGGGCAGGGAGGGGGCACGAACCTAGCATGGTCTCCTGCAAAAAAATAGCTAACGGGGAATGGGACGAGACGAGCCTCCGCAGCTCCTCCCAGTTGGCCCGGAGTCCACGGCAATTCCATTGAAGGAATATGCCCTCCAGGCCTAGCTCGGAGGAGACGCGGGGGCCCTCCTCGAATTGAAGACCCTCACGGGAATGGCCGTACGCTTCCCGGGGGCAGAACTCCGGGCGCTGTTGGCCGGACAAAGCGCTGAAGGCGCTGTCGCCTTCGAGGACTTATTGGGGGAGGTTGGGCTCGCCATGCTAGTCTTTTCCTCCCTCCGCCTCGAAACCTTAGGCGGGCGTTGCGGCTTCGGAGGCGGGGGGCCCTCTTTTCGAGGAACCACCGTCTCCGAGCAACTCGCTCCACCTCGGGGCGTGGGCGAAGGAGCCGAAGCTCCTTTGTTGCTGTCCTCCTTTCGGGGGACAGCTTTAGGAACCCCGGAAGATGGCCTAGCGACCATCTTCAGGGGTGTTGCCTCCTGTGAGTCTAACGACTCGGTGGAGGCGCGTGGCCGTTTCGCCTTACGGGAAACGGTCACGCTGGGGGAAGAGGGGGAGCCCTGGTTTTAGCCGGGGCAGGGTATGAACCCTTTTTTCCGCCAGCTTTACCAGGGGAGCGCCCGGGTTGGGTAGAGCCCGCAGAAGGGCTCCGAATGGGCGCGGAAACAACCGTGCTCGTTGGCCTGGATAGGCCAGGAGCAGAGGGTGCATTCCTAACTATTGAGGCATACGACGTCCCAGGCAGAGCCGGGCGCGCCAGGACCAAGTCCTTTGCCTCGCGGAATGAGAGTCGATCCTGGGCCTGAACGGCCAGGATTTCTTTCTCAAGGAGATATGCACCACATTGCTCCGAAGAAGAAGGGTGCGGCTCTCCGCAATTGACACACTTGGCCACACACGGTTTGGACTTATCGTGTGCGACCTTGGAGCAATTTACACAGACTTCGGGTGACCCCGACTTTGCACGTCTACATGAGCGATTCGTATGGCCGAAGCGGTGACAGTAATAGCACCGCCGCGGCAGTGGCACGAATGCCTTCACGCGGTAGCGGTACCAACCGGCACGCACCGACTCAGGGAGCTTGTCACAGTCGAACGTGACGAAGAGTGTAGGGGTGGGTCTCGAGGCCCCTCCCTGTTTTCTCATCACACGTTCGACCTTGACCGCCCCATGGTTGGCCAGCTCTAAGGTGATGTCTTCAATGGAGTAGTCAACGAGTTCCCTCGCATAAACTACTCCTTTCACAAAGTTCATGGTAGAGTGCGGCGTCACACTCACCAGGGTGCCATGAAGTGTCCGAAGAGCACTAATCTTGGCCGCCTCGGCGGGATTCGCCGCATTCGCCAGAAGGCTCCCGTCCGAGAAACGGGTTACCTTCGGCTCTCTACCAATTGCACTAGCTAATCCTCTCTGCTGATGGATCATGTTGCCCTTGGACAACATGGTGCCATCAGTGGAGTGAATAACGAGGAAGCGTTTGAAGCCAGCGGGCTCGAAAACGCCAGGTAACCTCTGAATCAGGGGCCCCGATGTCATCGAGGCTCCGCCCTGTGCACTCTTGGTAGTAGTCTTCTTTTTCAGGGGCTCCGCAACCGGGGGGGCAGAGGGGGCGGATATGCCGATCTTGGCTTGGTCGCTTGCCAGAGTGGCAGCAGACCCATCCGTCCCCGCAGCCCCCGCGGATGGAGAGGAGCCCCGAGTCTTTTTTGTCTTTTTAGTCTTTTTCTTTTTCGGAGAGGAGGGCGGGGAATGAACCCGCTTTTCAACTCCGCCGGCAGAAGTCCCCAGGCCAGATGGACCAGCCTCAGCCAGGTCCCTCTCCGAAATGGAGAAGGTCCTGGTTGTCGTAGGGGCACCTGTCGGAGGAGATCCCTCCCCTCCTTTTGCCTCGGAGCCCTCAGCCATTTGAGGAGGACCTTGCATAGGGGCGGATTCGGGTTCGGTGCTTGGCGCCGAGCCCGAATTCCCCCTCATGGAAGGCCCTACCGTCTGAGACTGGGTCTCCTCAAGGACCATGTCTATCACAGGAGGGGCCTCCAGTTGGCCATCCCCTCCCAGGACATCGCAGGTCCCCTTGGCAGTATTGTCACTAGTCAGGTGGTGTGGGGAGGCACAGGCCTTGACCCCAGCAAGGTTTAAAATTCTTGCCAGCAGGTCTTTTGAGGGAAGCGACCGAAGGGGCCTGGCTTCCCTCTCCCCCCTAAGGGGGTTTGCCCTACCGAGCCGCTTGCACGAGGGGCGGTCGGCAATGGGCTGCCTGCTGGCTTTCTTGGCAGTCCCCTTAGAAAGCAAAGGAGGGACTGCCGCTGGAGATAGGGAGGTGCCCGAAAGCACCTCCAGAGAAGGGGGTGAGGGGGAGTCCCCTACACCCGTAGGCGTAGGAGAGGAGTAAGCCTCCTCTCCGGTTAAAGAATTATGGAGAGTCCCTTGCGCAAGCACAAGGGGGGGGACCTCCATTTTCTCGGTGGAGCTGCCCGAGGGCGGCTCCGTCGATTTTCTTGGGGAAGTTGGGGGTTGGGTTTTTTGTTGTTTTTTTTCATTCATGGGCATGGTGACCCTCTTTTGATTACGGGACGCAATAGCTCATCACCTCTCGCAGTTGCCCGCACTGCGAGAGGTGCTTACAAGCCCGGCAGAGCCAGGCGCCGCCATTCGGGACCACCCCTCCCGCCTGGTGGCCTGGTAGTCCTTCGGCATGGCGGCTCCACCTTGGACACGGCGTAAAAAATATAGGTTGTGAAGAGGAGAGGAAAAGGGATGTGAGGAAGATGTGGGTGGGGATGAAGCAGGTTGTTAAAAAACCCCCATCCCGAACCGGAGCTGAGGGGTTAGGGAACAATGTCCCCTCCCCCCTCAGCCCCGATCCGGGGTGGTTGGCTTGAGAAGAAGGTCAGCATTCTACCCTGTGAAATTAGAGGCTGACCAGAGAAAGTTGTGGGAGAGGTTGTATGAAAAGGCGACGAGGTAGGGGAGAAATCGGGCTATCTGAAGGAAGGAAGAGAGGCTAAGCTGGGGCCGGACGGAGTGCTGGATCCCGTCAGCACGGCGGCCAGGATGGCAAATCGCCGCGCCCCTTACGGGGTTGTGGATCAGAAGGAGTGTCCATGAGTCGTTCTGGGCCCTAAGGAGACTCTGAACAGTTCAGGACAAGAGAAGACTCCGTAGGCCGCTCTGGGTCAGGAGATTAGTCCCTGTTCTTTTTATGCATTAGTTGTGCTGGTAATAACTTAGAGTTAGTTGAGTATGGCAGCAACAGTTAATGACCTGGTAGATGTCAGTTGTCAGTTCCTTGAATAAGTCTGCCGCGTCATGATCTGAGTGATGTCATCGGAGTAATTCACATTGAGCTTGCAAGGAAGCAACAGCTTCGGTATGTCCCTAGGGTATTTTGAGAAGAGGATGCTTAAAAATACTTATGAGCGGCCCACGATTGCGGGCCTAAGATAAGCATGCGCCACTAACTCGCTTCAGCCACTGGTTGTAGATAAACAAATGGCCCGTTCAAATTGACGTGATAGAGAATGTTTTAGTATTATTAAAATTATTTGTAATAAAGCAGGTGTGTTAAAATTGCTTCAGGAAAGTTGTTTATTTGAGAATTTTGAGGGGATAACAATAAAAATGCAAATATCTATGTAAAGTTGTGGAAAATTACCCTACGGTATTAAATATAAATTCAACTGACAAATTTACTGATATTTGATTTTTTCAATTTAACAGAAATAATGCCCTGCCAGCAGCTGCCCTTAATTTAGATCTTTACTTCTTTTTACCTTTTTCAAACCATTAATAAATTTCCAAATCATTGGGCAGTCATGGATTCGGTTAGAAGAAATGCAAGTACACTGATCATTTTCGTTTGCAAAGTAAAAGTTGCATCGTTCTTATATTGCTAAGAAAGTCCAAAATATGACAGTTCCTAGAATAAGTTTTGTGTAAGATTAAAAAAGAATTCCATAATTACACTATTTGGAAAATGTTCTTGAAGAATTTTGAAATTTGATACCTCAAAATCGCAGTAGATGCTTTTCTGGAAGGTATTCTGGCTAAATGTTTAGAATTATACTTAAGAATTTGTCATAAGTGTAACATAATTTATTAAGAAGTAAGGCATATAGAAATAGGCCCATTTCATTGTGCATTTCTGAAATAATAACATAAGCAAGGGAAAAAATGAGCGGTGTAATATTCAATGTTCCATCATATCAGATCAGTTTAGATTATAGAAAATGCCTTTATGTCGGCACCTCATATAAAAGTTATATTTAATTTACGCAGTCAATATTATCTAAAGCAGATTTTATGTTTGTCCAAGAACTATTGGTTTGTACTTATTATATAATACTATCATATTGTATATTTTACGATAGAGTATTTAAAACGTTAACTTGCCTAGATAGCTAACTATACTCTGTGTAAAACAGAGTTGAAGATGAAAGAGAAAGTTTGATAATGTTGGTAATCCACTGAATTATTCCGTCCTATAATTAGGGAAGCGCAATAACATCGAGACTTCAAAAGGTAAATTTATTTATTACTAGCAAAACAGACATAAGGAAATATTGAATAATATGAATAATACTAATCATAAAACAAAGGTTAATGAGCAAAAGATATACAAAACAAAGACGAAAAGATAATATTGAGAATAATAATAATTATACAAAAACAAAGGTTGAGCAAAATATCTGGGAATATATATATATATATATATATATATATATATATATATATATATATATATATATATATATATATATATATATATATATATATATATATATATATTTATATATATATATATATATATACTATAATTTATACGTATCGTCTATTAATGGATTAAGGAATGGGCACAGGGGTGGAGCAAAGAATATATGTATATAGTAATAATTATAATGAATTTATATTTAGTAAAAGTGAAAAAATTGGAACATATGTATAAATAATAATTAATAGATTAAAGAAGTAGCTACTAAACTGTTTCTATGAAGTTAACACCCACTATGGATCTTTCCGGGCGTCTCTTGGCTCAAACCGTTCGAAGAGACGCCATTCGTGTCCTTGAAATTCTCAGATACTATTGGCTAATAGGTATCATGTGATGCTATGCCTATAGCGGGGCAACCACGTTTTGACTTTTTGTAATTACTTTAGGCTTAAGCAATTTATGCCTGAGACATTTATTATTATTAAAGTATATATTTTAAGAGTATTTTCCATGTTTACATATTAACTTTTGTAGAAATGCAACTTATATGGGCAGTTGCTACATATAGCATTATTATTAAGCAGACTTTCATTTCAACTAGTTTTGGCATCTTGTCTTCTTTTTATATACAATAAAAACATCGTTACATTAAAGGATCACATTACATTATTATTAATTAGATTCCTTTCCATTTTGTAATATGTCATAAAATTATATACAGTATCAGTGCATAGTAGAAATATATTAGATTAAATTAGATTATTTATTATTTTTTCTCTCATTTACCAAATTCTGAATAGCAGGATTTTTCTGTTTTTCTTGATCTATTTTGTCCATAGTTTTATCGAATAATAAAATTGCATTTTGCATTAATAGATGATTTTAATCAATGTAGTATTGACTTTCCAATTAATGTCATGCAAGTTAGGACAATAATATAAAAAATGCTTAATATTTTCTATCTGTCTCATATTGCAAATGAAGTATATTTCAGTTTGAGTTGTATGAATTAATGCGTGTATTTCTCCAATTCAATTTAAGAGTATTTGTTCGTTCCAGAAATACTTTTTTTAACATTGGTCTTTGTAATGAGATTTCATCATCTTTAATTTTCATTTTGCATCTAATATATGTTTAGGAAAGTCTGTTCGTATGCATGTATGTATATATATTACCGCTATAGAAGGCCACTTAGAGCAACCTTGAAGACCAACGAATGTCACCATCGGAGATAACTTGACTCGAGATTTAACATAGGCTACTCAGATTTAGCAAAGGTGGCACCACCTGGTTATGTTAGGTTAGGTTAGAATTTCGACCCTCTCTAGATTTGGGGGGGAAGACAAGTAATCGCGCTTTGAGTTGCAATTAAAACATCAACATTGCCCGTGGAAAAAATAAGGTTTGCCAGACCAATTATGCGACTGCAATGTTTAAAAAACTCGATAATACCTATTATCAGCGTGCCCGATACTCGAATAATTTAGATATTTAATTAAAACTCGCGCCCATCTGCTTGAGGCGCGCTTTAAATCCTGTGGCTGCCATCCGCGTACTCACGTTTGCCAGCCCGCCGTCTTGCCCGCCCACCCTCTTGCTCGCCCTCCCGCAGACTTTAATGTGAAAATCGTTCTCTCATTTTTTGTGAAATATATTATGTCAGATGGATGAAATGCATTTGGTAATGTCTTATTTTTCAAATAATATTTTCCAATGAGCATTTTTTTTCCTATTTATTAATTACTCATTGTTCGAATAAATCTTCAGGGTTTTGATCTTTATGTAATTTAAAATTAATTTACAGAATTATTAATTTCTAGTTTTAAGTAGATTAAGTGATCAACTACTTCAATATTATTAATTTGAACGATATTTTTTATTTCACAGGAACGTTTATGAAATATAATAATTTTACTTTTATTATAATTTATTAATAGGGGAAATATTTCGACAAATTCTTTCAAAATTTATATAAGGAATGTCGTTTCCATAAGAGAGTAGCTGATTAAGAGGCCATCATGAGCATTAAAAAGTGCTGGTATATTAAATGATTTTGATCTAAATCCATAATTACTTTGTATTATTTCAGTATCTTATATTTTATAAATAGGAATAGACTACTCGAACCATTGCAGCCTTGTTTAATACTGTCGAGGAATAGGCCGATGGGGTGGTTGGAGTTTTTCCTGACTCTTATATATATATATATATATATATATATATATATATATATATATATATATATATATATATATATATCTTATTATGCCAAATGTGGAGGAGTCGTCGTACTACTCCTTATACTTCGTTCGGCCCGTGCCATGAATGGGTTTATTGACTCAGAGTGCTTAGAGGTTGGCTATGGAGGGATTGGAATCAACTTTGTCAGCAAGCGACCCAAAGGAAGTTAGATACACAACAATATGAAAATAAAGTTTTACTAAACACTACACAAGAAAATATATATATACAAATAATGTGCTCTGAGAACTAAATCAATAAGTGAATCTCGGATATCTCACTTGGTTTGTAAATAACTATTCACTATGCAAATCCCTATACACTTGTAATGCTGGTAAGCTTCGCAGTGAAGTTGGGGAATGTGAAAGGGAAGGGTTACCTTGGACTGCACTGACTTGCAGACCAACGGGATAAGGAGCCTCCCTAACTGAGACTGATCTCTGCTCTGAAGACCTGGTGCTTTGACAATTTACTACTACACCGAGATAGATGTCAATTCCTGCCCCACCAGACGCTGTGCAAGCTCTACTCCCGAGGGTTTAAAGAATTTATCTTTTATACTCGAAACTCGGGAGAGGTTCACATGGCTCCGGAAGTAGATTTGATATCAAGCTCCTCCATTTCGTCCTTTGTAAACCTTCAGGAACCACTGGAAGCCAAGATGGGTTCTCATCTATCGATAACCAGTCCAGGAAGGAACTCGGTGGTTAGCTGAAATGGCCGGCGGTTTCTTCCGGCGGGAGACTATCTGGATATCGGGCCGGAAGGGCAAGTTTTGCTAAGCAGCCCGCCCGGAAGGGAGGTGAGGACAACGTGGGTGCATTATGCTATTCTCCTACAAATACCACTACTCATCTCTATTTTAATTTTATAATTGTTTAAACAAAGAAAAGTATAATCATTTGTATACAGAGTTGCTATTCTATCAATTACGTATCTCTGGATATATCTAATATTTTTTTTAAGACTTCAATTATTTTACCTCTTCTTATAGAATCAATGTCTTCCAATTACACCCAGGTTGGCAGAATATACTGTCAGCTCTTTCCTTTTTCCTTCGCACTAGTTTTCGTAGAGCTCCGTGATTGGGCATGACCCCGTAACATGTTTTCCTCAGATTACCTAAGCATCGATTAAGAGCTTGGGAAGTTTCTTCTAATTTCAGCAACCCGATATTTATTTTAAAAATGGTTTCTTCTTATTCCACTCTAGCACAGACAAGTCATAACGAGTATGAATGACTTCCCCAAGGACAGCAACAAAGTAGGATATAATGCTGCCTAACTGTTGCCTTGAACCAGGCCGCTCGACTTCCAAAGACAGCTAAGTTATCCTTATCAAATTATCACAGAATAGGATCTAGAAACCCATTCTATGGCGCAAGGGTTACAAACAGTGATACGTAAGAACTCTACCTCTCTACTTATAATCTCGACCCACTAGAAGATGCCTCCCTGGAGGAAATTCATGCAGAGATTGAAAATTCAACAAAACACCTTATTACCTCCTATCTATCAACCATTTCCCCCCACGACATCAGATTACATAGTTTAGAATTAGGCGGTCATAATCATAATGAATACAAGACAGGAGGGGCGGGCTGAAAAGACAAAGCAAACCCCCACTCTATTGGTCTCAGCCTATCGATGTTGAGTTCCATGCTACAGCAAAAAAGACATGGGTGACCATTGGCAGCCCCCCCTCCCCCCTGATTTCATTCTCGAATACCTAGATATAAGAGGCATGAGAGTAAGATCATTCAGGATACAGACAATCAAGTAATCCTTCTATCTACGTAAGGTTCGCATACATGTTCCACAACACTGTACAAAGCCAAACATCCCAACCGTAACATTATTTTAACACACTTCTGAAAACTAATGTTTCATTCACCAATAAATTAAAAAAGGACCAAAATTGTATCATTTTAACTACACCAGTTTTTAATCCTACCTAAAAACCAGACCTAAAGCATAGCGCAGTGTAAATAAAGCTATTTCCGTGTAATTAGCCACTTTACTGTACACACCAAGCGAACAGATTACTGTTCTAAAGCTGCTGATAGCAGCGTTACCGGATTGGAAATTAAAGAGAGCAATTACTAGTATTAAATCAATGTACTTACACTACTTACCGACGAGGGATTTTCAGTATATTTACATTTTTATTTTTTGCTGGCAAACAATATGAAGTTAATGGAATATTTGCCAAACCAGCAAACAATTATGAAGTAAATGGGATATGACAAGGGGAATAATTCCAATAGAAAGAACAGTCTTTACAGCCAGAGCGATATTAAAATTAATGATACGGTATGAATGCGAGCAAACAATAGAATCTAGGGAGATTTTTCAGCGGCATAATCTACATAACGAAACAAATGCGATTAGCCAACCTTTACAAACAAAAAGAATAGAATTACAACCGCGCAATTATCATGGTGGTAAAATGAACCACTAATTTATAATAAGGCTTATTTATAAATGACTTAAATTTATATTATATCATATCCTCTATGACGGAATATATATTTTCCGATATGCGTGATGTAATTGATTTAACCCCTACAAAGCCTTCAATGCCTTCAATCTGTCATAAAATAAAATAAGTCTAATATTATACAACACGACAGAGAAGCGCTTTCACAGGGAGCTCTCCTTACTACTCTTTTGTATAATCTTTCAATGTTTCTCCTCTATTTTCTCTCTCAAAGAATCTAGTTTTTTCACCACTTTCAGCATCATATCCAATTTGGACTCTGGGGAAGCTACTCGCCTTTAATCAAAGAATATCACTATTTAGAAGCTCCCTTCAACGAACACAGGAGTTTTAACACATCCATTCAGAATTATATAAATATACAAGCAGAAACCAAAATCAATCTCCCTTCCTCCTTTCCACTTCCTTTATCCATAATAAAGCAAAATAAAGCAGAATAGAGCAAAGTATCCCTTTAAGAGAGCACTGAAGAAATAGTTTGAAGTATAAGTCTCCTCAGAGCTTAGCATTTTAACGAAGGAGATAAAACTATAAAAATCTCTCTACCGCTCTAATTTCAAGCTTTCATACTTATTCTCTAGCTCTTCTATTAATTCATCGCATAAGTAATGCAGTTTTTTTCATTTTTATCATTAATCTATAGATAGAAAGCAAACAATTCTTTGAAATAATTTATATTTAAATAAGTATTTATTAATTTAATAATGAAATTTTCACTAGTTTCTACCAATATCTCCATCTTTGCAATACTATGTTTGTAATAATCGTTTTACTTTGATTTAATGAAGGGCTTTAAGGTGGTTTCGACCTCCCCTGCTGTTGACATCTTTATTCTCTTCAGGAAATTCGCTCAACCGCTCAGAAGATAATAATCAGATGGGGCTAATTCGGTTGAGTATTGAATTGACTCGTTAATTCCCAATTCAAATTGCGAAACTTTTGTATGGTATCTCTTTCTTTATGAAGTGGCGCATGGTCTGAGTGAAAGATCACTCTTCTTCTATTGATTAATGCCAGCCTTTTCTCTTTAAGTGCTTACACTCTCTGCCTCATTTATACACACACTCTCAGAGCGAAATAGAGAGAGAGAGAGAGAGATAGGGCGTCCTAATGAGTCAGAGAGGCAAAGAGAGAGAGAGTGAGTGTGTGTGTGAAAGAGAATGCAAGTGTGTTTGTTAGTGAGAGTGGTAGTGTGTGAGAATGAGAATTAATGAGAAATAGTATTTGTGTGTGAGAGAGAGGATGTGTTTATGTGTGTGAGAGAGAAGGACTGCGACCAATTTCAACATATTTACCGCTGCTATGTTCCCTAGCAACGCGAGTCGGATTCTTTAGATACTGCCTTTCTCTGTGACGACATCCACAATGTCAGTCAAAATCCTAAATCCACTCTGTTCTTCCCTTCATTTTCCTTTAAAATTCTAAATTTTAATAAAAACATCTTGTAGATTGCAATATGTATGTATATGATGTGACAAAACAATTTATAACTGCATATGACTCGTCATTTGCGACTCGGTAAACATGGGATAAAACATCTATATTATGTACATGGTTTTAGTATCTTCAAAATTGAAATAGGTTTTCTATAAATAAAGTATTAAATATTTTTATAACACTTTCTAAAAAGGAATCTTTATGAATTTCCTCACCTTATATAAAATAGTATCAGGCAACTGACCAGCAGCTTTAACCTATCGAGACATCGCTAAAAAAAGGGAGAGATATGGAAATTTATGAGATTCCTAAGTTGGAATTCAATCGGAATGGCTGGTATTGGAATAGGGTCGATTGCAACTGGAATAGGGCGATAAAAGAGCCCTCTGCAAACGAGATTTCTATACTTAATTAATTTTATACATAATGGATATTAAAAATGTTATTAAACTCAATAATTGAAACAGACCAAAAATCTAGTATTTGAGATAGAGCAAAGCAAAAAAATAATAATAAAGAAAAAATCAATTATAGGAATGTAAACGAGCTTGACAGATTATAATGCCTATAGAGATTCCAGGATAGTAATATAAGCAAAGGATCGACAATGATAATGATGACAAGAACTAAGGACTAATATTTAAAAAAGGTTTCAAAATGGCTGCGAATAGATAATTATCCCAAGGAGTAGAAGATGGCGAGTTTTAAAACACTAACGATTATAAAAATGGGAAGTATTCGTGCATCTGTAGTTAATTGGGTGATTAATTAATATTTACTAGTCAGTCACAGAGTTTTGTGTGTACTTATTTGGCTAAAATCTGCCTAAAAAGGGAGTTATAAGAACTGATTCTAGGTGCGTAAGGGAAAATTGGGAACAATGAAATGCAGTCGTTGGTCATCGATTTTCTATACGATGAATAAGTGATGTTTGGGGATATATTGACACAACTGTCAAAAACCTTTTGCTTTGAAATGCATTTATAGGTAATAAATTGACCACGAAGTCCTTAGAAATCCTGATAAATCCTGTGCGACCTTTGATATTTTATCCTTCTTTTCTTCCTTTCTTGTGTTTGCTTAAAACTAAGTGGCATAAATCAACGAGGCAGAAGATGGAATATCTTTCGATACATCTGAGGTCAGGAGCTATGCCAATGACAACACTGATTTTGGTGTACAGTGGCGTAGAATTATTATTAAACATTATTATTATCAAAATCAAGCATAGATAAATAATTATTTAAATTAATTAATATAATTATATACATATATACATATGCGGTTAATGTATAGCAAAATTAGAAAACGGACACTGAATCAGGTCCTGGAGACCGGGCATCCTTCCACGCCAGGTAGACGACATTAAAGGAATCCATTTTAAATAGATACATTTCAATAGATCCCCTTATAATATATCGTCTATTTTAAAGTTACTAAAATTGGAAATGCTGTTAAAGATCGCCAACGGTATCTTTTTAATTTTTTGTGACGGTAAAATGGATAAAGTATAAAGAGATTTATTGAAAGGTATTTTTTCAAGTCGACTACATTACGAGCAATGATGCCAGGCCCCCAGGACCTCCTGATGAAGTGTTGATTGTTGAATTTTTATATACATTAACCGCAAAAATTGGTCTCGAGACGTATTGAAATTTTCATATATATATATATATATATATATATGAAAATTAACCCACAGGAAAATGAAAAGATGAACCCAAGCACTTTCGAACTATATTTGCACGTTTCATTTTCCTGTAGGTTAATTTTCATATTATTGCTTTCCTCACGCTCCACTTTCTGAGTTTTTTCATTATATATATATATATATATATATATATATATATATATATATATATATATATATATATATATATATATATATATATATATATATATATATATATATATATATATATATATTAGGCCGTAGCATCGATAAACAAATTTCAGCAAATAAACTTGCACATTTCAGGTTTTGTACACTTGAGTGCACATATTTAGAAGATGGAAAAAGATTTGGGGAGAAATATTTGGAACACCTTTTTTTAGCTCAAATTTTCATTTTTTTTATCTTTTTCGAACCAGATAGATATATACCATTAGAGTTGTTGGTTCTTTTGTTATAAGTGATTCTACATACATTAGAGTTGAGTTTAAACTGAATGATAATGACAAACAAGTGAAGAGTTCAACTTTTATTATCTAACTGATACATTAAAATCATGCTTTGTCTCAAACGATGGCATGAAGTTACGGAATTTTAGTACCGCCCGAATGTAACCATCTCTTGTTTCTTTTCCTTAAACATCACCAGAAAGTTCTGTCACCATTTGCACACACCGCTTCACGCCTTGAATAGCATGTAATGTCAATCGAGAGTCACTCGTCGAAAATATTTTGCAGGTCCCTATTATATAGATGCATTGTAAGTGGTGGCTCAAACATGCACTTCTCTTCAGGAGGAAGTAGGTCTGTTAAGTTCTTAGCAGTCTTATCTATTTTTGGTGGCCTGAAATCACATATCTCTTTCTCATATGCAGTAACTTCTCGGATCTTCTTGATTCTGTCAATAACTAATTTCCTGTTCTTCTGATCAACGTCTGTCAGCATTGCTGAAAGGACGTTCTCAGGATGGGCACAGTAGGAATTCTTTGGTATCGTTTGCCATGCTATGGCTTCACTGGCAGGTTTGATTATTTGCCGAAGATTAATCTTTTTAGGGAGATCTTTATATCTCTCCATGCATTTCGGAGAGAATCTGATGTGAAACAAAATGGGCCCATAATTACACACGGCAAACTCTGTGAAGACATACAAGTCATTATTAGGTTTTTCTGTTGCCACATAAAGTCTACATATTCTGCTTGCAGTGGTGTGCCATCTTGCATGAGATATTGGCGCTGGTTTTATATGTAGGAACTCATCGTGAGTTACACCACTTCTAATACCACTGATAATTCCTTACAGGTAAAGTTGGTCCTGACTAAGTTCATTCACATCTACATCTGGAAGAGGAGCTCCTTTACTAATACATTGAAAGCCATTTGGTGATACTGTCAAGTTTCACAGGTGGTCCTTTCTATTGAGTTCCACTTTCTGGTGGACCAATATATTTCCTGCACAGGTGCCTCAAAGGAAGCTCATATAAATGCAAGCTTCCGATGATCCACTGTAAAGGACGATGTAATTGACATTCCAGCCCTCTTATGTCTCCATTCTTGTAGCCAGTATTAGTTGTCGCGCTGTCGGCTCACACTACCTTTATCTTATCTTTAATATCATTTTCAACAAGCTATTCCATCAGTCCGTCTCCAATACTTGCTGAATCTATTCCTCATTCAATAGTTAGATGATCTAAATATAAAGTACCAGGTTGTCCTACAGACACATAGGGATCTTGAATTTCTCGTGATCCATACCATTTGTTCCCTTTCTTCTTTTTAGCTAGGTTTGTGCCTCTCCTTCAATCAAAAACCTAAGCAGTAACTTTCTTATAACCCAAACATTCGGATTCTCTGAAATTCGTCTTTAACTTCTGTCGTGCCCTCCAGACTTTGTGATGGTCAATTACATGGGAACGGTCTTCTGAATACCATATTCGAATACGGACGCACTACTAATAGCAGCAGCAGCTCTATTTAACACAGAATAAAGATTTGCTTCCATGAAAATTGTTGGTATTGTTATAATGTTGTTTTTTGTTCTCGCAAAGATTTTCTTCCATTCATCATCGAGAATGTCAGATGAGGTTTCTTCATCCAAGGTTTCGTCTAAAATTGTCGTTTTCGATTCCCTTATCTCTTTTTGTGACTCTTCTTCTTTTCTTCTTTCCCGAATTCGATCTTCTCTGATTTTTCTTTTTTTTAATCATTTGACTTGTTTTAACATCAATTTTCATGTGACACCCAGGTCTTTGGTCAATAAGAAATTCATGCTCCCGACGTGGCACTTTTATGTTCTTTTCATACTTGTATCCAAAAGATCAGCACACTGGCAGCCGGCTATATCAAAAGGTTGGATCAATAATGCCATAAACTTCTTACTCTTAGTGGCATTCATTCCTTCTTCCACCAATCGTTTTCGATTCCCTTATCTCTTTTTGTGACTCTTCTTCTTTTCTTCTTTCCCGAATTCGATCTTCTCTGATTTTTCTTTTTTTTAATCATTTGACTTGTTTTAACATCAATTTTCATGTGACACCCAGGTCTTTGGTCAATAAGAAATTCATGCTCCCGACGTGGCACTTTTATGTTCTTTTCATACTTGTATCCAAAAGATCAGCACACTGGCAGCCGGCTATATCAAAAGGTTGGATCAATAATGCCATAAACTTCTTACTCTTAGTGGCATTCATTCCTTCTTCCACCAATCGGAGCAATTTGGTTTTAACATTCTTGATCGGCTAAACTGGAATGTTGTTTCTTTTCAAATCTCAATAAGGGTCCTCGTATACTTTAGGAATAACATCCTTGTTCCTCTTGTATTCATTTTCTTTTACATATTGAATATATATATATATATATATATATATATATATATATATCTTCCGACCTGTTGTTTTGTTTGCAGCTCATAATGAGAAAGTTCTGGGAGTGGAGAGCCAAAGACACTGGGACTTGGTGAGGTTCTGGTTCTTTTACTCATCTTAGCCCTGAAAATGAATAACAGAAAGACCACTTAGTATAAAACAGAAATAATAAATGATTTTTTCGTTTTCTTTCAGATTCAACAACTTCAGTCTTTGGCAATTTCAACCATAGAAAGATTAACAATCGGACAACGTATTAAAGTTATCGAAGCCTATTACGAATGTGGACGTTCAAAGAGAAACGCATTTCGGGCACTTCGCGATTTTTTTGGTCAACATAATCGACCAACCGAGAGTGCAATTGGGAAAATTGTTTGTAAATTCAAACAAACGGGGTCGGTGGCAGATATGAAAACGTCATTGAGTGCTCGTTTACGCCATTTAACTGAAAACATTGCTGCAGTGCACTGTGAGGCAGCGAGCAACCGCTTTGATCTCAATAAAAGTGAGCGTATATGTATATATGTCCTCGTATATGTCCTCGTTGGTCACGTTTGACGGATGTCCTGGACGGGGGTCATCTTCAAGGGACTCACGACCATGGCGGAACTCCCTATTACAGGAGCGTGTGTCTGCAGGACCTGACTTGTCAGAACTTGTCCTAACACCTCTGTTTTGCCCTACCGATTCGCAAAACATATTGACTGCCCCTCATAGCAAACCAGTTGAATTTTACAACAAAGGCACCCATGATATATTACGTCGTTGAAAGTAGGAATTGAAAATGACGGTGATTACATTGTTAATTGATGTTTCTTTTGCTGTATTAGTCGTTGTAAATCATTTTCAAAAACGTTGTACGATAATTTTGTTTCTAAACTATTATATATATATATATATATATATATATATATATATATATATATATATATATATATATATATAATAGTTTAGAAACAAAATTATCGTACAACGTTTTTGACAATGATTTACAACGACCAATACATCAACAGAAACATCAATTAACAATGTAATCACCGTCAATTTCAATTCCTACTTTCAACAATGTAATATATCATGGGTGCCTTTGTTGTAAAATTCAACTGGTTTGCTACGAGGGGCAGTCAATATGTTTTGCGAATCGGTAGGGCAAAACAGAGGTGTTAGGACAAGTTCTGACAAGTCAGGTCCTGCAGACACACGCTCCTGTAATAGGGAGTTCCGCCATGGTCGTGAGTCCCTTGAAGATGACCCCCGTCCAGGACATCCGTCAAACGTGACCAACGAGGACATATACGAGGACATATATACATATACGCTCACTTTTATTGAGATCAAAGCGGTTGCTCGCTGTTTAGAAACAAAATTATCGTACAACGTTTTTGACAATGATTTACAACGACCAATACAGCAACAGAAACATCAATTAACAATGTAATCACCGTCAATTTCAATTCCTACTTTCAACGATGTAATATATCATGGGTGCCTTTGTTGTAAAATTCAACTGGTTTGCTACGAGGGGCAGTCAATAAGTTTTGCGAATCGGTAGGGCAAAACAGAGGTGTTAGGACAAGTTCTGACAAGTCAGGTCCTGCAGACACACGCTCCTGTAATAGGGAGTTCCGCCATGGTCGTGAGTCCCTTGAAGATGACCCCCGTCCAGGACATCCGTCAAACGTGACCAACGAGGACAATGTGGCCGTGTGGAGAGGATGATGCTCGAAAATTGACGGGTGAAGGTCAAAGAAATCGAGCAAGAACTTGGAATATCACAGGGAAGTGTTATCAACATCATCCACGACAATTTGGCCATGACCAAGGTCTCTGCCCGTTGGATCCCTAAAAACCTGACGCCCCATGATCGACTTCAAAGTCGTCAAAGTTCGGAGGAGCTACTGCTCCTGTACAACCAAGACCCGCGGGATTAGAGTCACGCATAGTGACAGGTGATGAAACGTGGGTCCATCACTGCGATCCCGTGACCAAGCCCGAAAGCATGGCCTGGAAGCACAGGGGTTCTCCGACCCCCATCAAATTCCAGGCCCAACTCTCAACCGGGAAGATCATGGCCACCATCTTCCGGAATTCTGAGGGAGTGTTGATGGTTGACTATGCGCCTCGTGGAAGCACCATCACAGGCTAATATTACGCCAAGGAACTGGCTGGGTTGAAGAAGTGCATCCGTCAGAAGCAGCGTGGCAAGTTGACATGCGCTGTCCTGCTCCACCACGATAATGCTCCTGTCCACAAGGCCAGATTTGCACAAGCTTCCCTGCGCAAGTGCGGATTCGAGAAGCTCAACAATCCCCCCTACAGTCCAGATCAAGCCCCTAGCGACTACTTTTTATTCCGCCAGCTCAAGGCTGCACTGCGTGGACGCCGGTTTGGGGACGATGAAGAAGTCCAGCTTGCCGTCCAGGAGTGGATTGAACAGCAGTCGGGAGATTTCTGATTGTCGGGAATTCGAAGCCTCAGGGACAAGTGGCACAAGTGCATTAAAGTCGAGAGTAGTTATATTGAAAAATAATAAAACACTTTTCCTTATATCTTGTTTCCATATATCCGAATTGCAAAACTTATTGACCGCCCCTCATATTTAAGAAGTCTCCAACTGCAGTTTTAAGTTCGTCATCATTTTCAAACGTTTTGCGATTCACGATGCTATGCAGTGCCCAGAATAAATAATAGTCTGTTGGCGCCAGTTCTGGTGAGTACCGTGGGTGAGGGAAAACTTCCCACCCCAGCTCCAGGTTTGTTTGTTTTTTTTTTTGGGGGGGGGGTATTATTTACAACGTATAGTTGGACTTTATCATGGAGTAACATGGCATCAGTCAATTCTCGGCAAGTGCATTTGCCACCTGTTTCAGTCGTTGACTGTATAATTGAGCGTCGAATGAGTGATTGTGTTCCAACATTTTCCAGTAATTTACTTACTTCACATCCCACCAGACACAGAACATAAGCTTCTCTTGATGTCAGTTTGCCTTGCGTGACGTGGTGCAGGTGCACTTTTGTGTGTCCAGCTGATTTCGAGTGTCATGTTTAAATGTAGAAACCATTTCTCATCTGCAATAACCATTTTGTCCATCCAATCAAAATGACGTCTCTTGGACAGTAGTGTCATGCAGGTGTCCATGCGGCGCTGACGGTCGAAGTCAGTCAGTTTACGTTGAATCCATAGTTCAGTTTGCTGACTTTGCCCATTTCTCTAAGTGATCCAAAATTGCTGTATGGCTGATGCTAAACTTTTTAGCCAGTTCGTGTGATGTGAGATGTGGATCATCTTTGACACAGGCGCACAAACAGCCATTGTCAGTAAGTGAGAGTCGACTACTTCTTGCTTTCTCTTGGAGATCGAATTAGCCACGCTGAAACTTCTTAAGCCAATCGTAAGCCTTGCGACGACTTATTGTGTTTTTTCCAAATGTTTTGTTGATACGATGTTGCAAATGGGCAGCATTTAGGCCGGACTTGTAATCATATAGTAAAATAGTACGTTGCCTTTCACGAGAAAGAGTCATTTGATGAGTTATTTTTGAAACTAGATATCATATAGGATATCCGACTATATGGGTTCTAGGCCATTGTGCACTTTCAAGCCAGGAAAGACTAGGTCACTACACATTTACTAGACGCACACCCTGTATAAATCTATAATTAAATAATCTTTTGAATAAATCTATAAATAAGCTTTTTAAAAAGCTTGTGAGGGAATTTTGTTACAACCTAATATGTATAGTCAGCACCAGTGCCATAATACTTGACGCGAAACCAGCGCGCCAACTACTATGACGTTTTTTGACATACCCTTCTAAAAGGTACATAAGTAAATCGCAATATTACTTAACAGGCGAGTTCTGCGGGGTAGGGTAACAAGATGCAGCGCAGCTAGGCAGACGAGCTTCAGTTCTCACCAGGTTGTAACCATAGCATCATTATTTAAGGCAAACAAGCCGAACAAAGGAATAGCGACCATAACTGGAGTGAGCATGTGTAGCGGTAAGACGTGGACACTGAAAGCACCCAAGACTTGTTCTGCCGAACTAGCTCTTCACAACAATAGGCCATTGAGGACGCATGAGACTTCGAAAAGGACTTTTCGGGTTGTCCAGAGGCAGTTGAATGCTAACCCTAGGATTATAGGTTATTTGAGTTATTGACCTATTAGTTATTGGTTACCAGTTTACCGGGTGTTATTCAGTTAGCTGTTAGTGGTCAGGAGACGGTTGGCTAAATGCTTACCGGTAGTGGTCAACTTGGCGGTTTCCACTTCAGGTCTAACAAGGCCCAATGTTGCTTAACTTCAACGTAGAACTATTGAGGTGCTTAGTTACCGGGTGATGACCTTGGGCTGACTCCAATTTTGTGGGGAAGATTATCCTCTCACTTGATTTTAGTGATGTAGGCTGAGTAAGAGGACCGGTTAGGTTACCCGCAGGAAAAAGTATCTCGGAAGATGAATTAAAGGACTCTTTATTTGGCGGAGAACTCGGTATGCTTAGGCTCAATGAATGTGAATGAACGTATGTTGGGTATTTTAGGCAGGTCTAGTAAAGTTCGACTCTATTTCGACTGTCTTTGATTGACTAATCTTTGTAATCTACCAGGATGGTATATAATGTATCGAAAACAGTGGGCGTGGCACACTCTTAGCCAATGATATTTTGGTGGCGGAGCATAAATCGACTGAATGTATATTTGTGTGCACACGAGAATAGAGAAAATCTTTATCTCAAATTTCGAAAATAAGATTTTGAGTTTCGCAGATCTTTGATAGTAAATAAAGGTTTGCATCTTTCCTGTTTTCAGTTCGGAGTTAATGATTGCACATGCTTCAACGTTTGTTTGTACACCTGTAGCGTTTCTCAGAAATTGCGTGATCCCCAAATTGTCCGACAGATACTGTGGTAGCCGCCTTTCTGCGTGTGACCGCGTATGTGCGTGTAAGTATATATATGCATGTGAGTGTGTACGCGTGTGAGCCAATACATTATTATTTACATGACCGAATGTTACATGTTCTTTACATGACAAAATGTTATATTATTATTTAAATGTTATATATTTTTAGTTACATGAAATAATGTTATATTCTTTTAGATTACTTACATGTGCATAATTATGTGCGTGCCCATTTCAAGCCTTCATAGGATTTTTATGACACTCATCTGTGAGGCTTTATTGTCAATCCTATTTCACCTAGCAGGATTACGGCAAGGAAATAAAAGAGATGAACCCACGCTTGCTGAAGACGATCTCTGTTAAGACCATTCAGTGACGTCCCTGCGAGGATCTCCATTTTGACCAGCGCGCATCCCTCAGGAAACCGCTTTTAACTTACTCATAGAAGAAAGAACTGGTTTATGTTGCTAAGAAATATTTGGCTAGGGACCAAATGAAGTGGCAGAAGGTGTTCAGTTGCTCTTATCTTGTTCATTGATACAAATCACTTAATAAATCTGGTTCCTTTTTCTTCAGTTTGGCGGATGTAAAGCTTAGTTAGCTCCTTTATTATTTAACTTTTCATAAGCCTTTCAGGGGTTTTCGATATCGTCTTGAGTCGTCTGGGGATGGATTCGTAGGACTGAACATCGAAACTACCTCTTGTGGCAACTTACCCTTAGATGCGTTCCACAGTCGAATAACCCTTGCCAGTTATCTCAACTATTTTGTCAATTGACAGATTGGAGCTCTACAATGCAACTATGTTAGCCTCCTCAACGTCTATAGAATTAATTTTTAACATATTAACAAGTAGAAACAAAAATAAACTGGCAACTATAAAAGCACACTCTATATGAGAGAAATCGCGGAACGTGCGCAAATTTTAGAATCCATACTTTGTCAAATCTCGGTTTGCACTACAGCTCCATTGGGTCTGAGAGCAACAGCAGACTATAGGGAGGTACCAGGCGTATGAAATATGGAAATTCAGACTGACATAAAAGCACTACGTTTCGTAACAAATTTTATGTGCCAATCTGTCAAGGGTTGGACGCCTTCGAACAAAGCCTACAACCTAAATAAAGTGAAGATTCCAATGACTCGAACTTTAGTTCGAGTTTATTATCAAATTCCTTGATAATGAACTTGAAATATAGTTCGAAAGTACTTGGAATCTTTATTTTATTTTGCATGTATTGCTTACTTACGTAAACCTAAATCTCTTAGAAGTACAACCTCAAAATAGTCTAGGTGTACGCTTCAACATCTGCTAGTACGAAGGAAGAATTAGCTAAATCTTTGATGACATTATGACAAATCTAAACAGAAAACAAAGCTGATTTTAACATCGTCATGAAAAACTTTAATTTAAAAGTTGGGCAAGGTAATAATGAGTCAGGCATGGGAAAATTCTTAATGGAGCAAAAAAAATGAAAGGAGACAAGATCTGATTGACTTTACACTGGGCAGACTTCAAAAGGCTGACTATGTTCAAAAAGAAGCAGCAATAAATGTGAATTTGTAGAAAGCTAAACTGTGATATATACAATTAAATTATTATATCTTGGTTGACAAAATATCACATTATAATTTACAAGTCATCAATAAAATCAAAATCAGAGACTAGAATACGATAAGATGTAGGATAAAAATTAACATTCGAAACGAGAGAAGAAAGTTATTCCATTAAAAAATGAGCCAACTAAGATCCAGAAAAAACTCTTTCTAGAATTATAGTACCATTTCATATAGCATACCATGAAAATCTCCTTGCGACAATATATGGAGCTGTAAGTTGACAATTGTTGATGTTGTAATACTTACAGAAGAGTGATCTGATTGAAAGTGCGAGAGTTGCACGACCGGGAAATTGAGTGTCCTGTGAGTTGAGTTGTTGAATTAGTGAAATGAATGTAAGTTCCTCTTTGATAAAGGCTTGCGCTGCTTGCGTCTGATCAGTGAATCGTAAGATTTTTTCCATGGTTATTGTGATGATATGATTCATTTTTGCACTTGCGTTGAGGGAATTAGAGGTAGCTCCAGAAAATAATGAGATTTTTCTTGAAAGAGGATGAGATGTAGCTCCGGAAAAAGATGAGGGGTTTTAAGTCTATCCAGAAAAAGAATTTGATTCAGTCCGGAAATTTGATGCAATGTCTTGGAAGTCGCTCCTGGGTCACCAACTTGTGGCGAGAGAAGGAGGTTCTTTTCGATTTGGGTGGGGTCACCAGCTCTGTGGTCATGTGGCATCTCATCCGAGGATTTCCTCAACATTCTGGAAGATTCCAAACTAGCTGGCGACATGCCATCCATGGATGTTGAATCATTCTTTATCAACGTTCCAGTGGATGAAATATAAACTTTATCGGCAGAAAAATTTATCACACGTAGACATAACACCCCTTCCTATCTAAGAATCAATTTTACGGCAATTACTACAGGCGTTCATCAAGAGGAGCTATTCTATGGTTTTGACGGACACACGTATGTCCAGATCGATTCTGTAGCCATGGGTTCCCGTTAGCGTTCTATTTGCCAATTTTTAAATTGGCTCCGTCGAAAACGATATTTTTATTTCCAAATAACCCCACCTTCAAAACTCCCATTTATGTCCGCCCTATCGACAATATTTTCATGAACATTCCCCGAATACCTACCTATGTTCATCCAGACTTTTAGAGAAAATCACTCAACTTTACCCAAGAAAACGAAGAGCAGTATGCGCTCTCATTCTTCGATGTTCTTGTCCGTTCTTCTCAAGAGCGCTTCGTGACCGAAGTGTAACTCAAGGCTACAATTTTAGGTTTTTGTATGAATGGCGCCTCAAAGTTCCCTGATAGGTACAAAAGATCGGTAATCAGCACCCTTGTAAACAGAACATTCTCACACTCCTCCGCTTAGACAACGATTGATGCTGAGCTTAGACGAGTGAACCAGCTCTTCGTAAACAATGACTACTCACAAACTTTAATTGACTTAACCACTAAGCGTAGGATGAACTATGTTCTCCTTTCGAAGGAAAAACCTGAAAAGCCACATTGATAGACATATTTTACCAAGCAACAATGAGCATAGGCTACAAGGAAGACGAAAAAGTTCACAAATTCATCGTTTCACCAGCCAAAACCGACTACAAAATCAACCTGGCCATGAAGAACAGTTGTCTCCCACGACGAACCCTTTCCAAGTGGCCAACCTATTATACGAATACTCTTGTAATGTCAGTGATTGCGTTCACCAGAAGTCAAAGTACATAGGGATAACTTCCACTACCTTGTCGTGCAGGTTGACAATGCACCTCAAGGAGGGGATTATCAAGCGCCACGTTACAACACATCACTTGCCAATCAAAAGAGAAATGCTAGTCGAGAATACCTCTCTTATTCTCCGTGATTCTGACCTCCGAAGGCTCTGAATGGCTGAGGCTGTTAAGATCTCCCAACGCAGATCTAAATCAACATAAAACTTCACACAAGATCGATCTATCCTCCCTCCCTACGACTCGTCTCCTGAATCTTTAACGCTCCGCTTCATTTTGTTGTCGAACATAAGAATTTAGCCATAAATTTTACGTTATTTGATCAGTCATTTATCTCGCAGTAATGTGGGAAATATTATATATATATATATATATATATATTATATATATATATATATATATATATATATATATATATTATTTTTTTCCTGTAATATCATGTTCACCATTTTTCCGAGTAACTTCCTCGCCTCGAACCATCCATCGAAATTATAGTGAAAGCTATAAAGAAGCTGCAGTGAAAATTAAGCAAATTAGCCGGTGCTGTGGACTTCAATGAATCCTGTATATATAAATATATACAGGGTCACTAAAAAACCCTGGGCCTGCACACACTTTTTGTGATATATCCTTTTATTCATTCATCAATCACCCTTACTTTGCAGCACATGACAGAAGCAACGCCTGTGAACACAATTAGATCTCAATGGGAGCTCCAGCAAAGAATATACTGAGTCAAACATTACTACAAGACAGGTTCCTTTAAAAAAATGCAGGACACTTTAGTGCATCAGTTCGAATGCAAAAAAGCCCCCTCTTAGAGCAGAACTCAGGACTGAAAGGACCAATTTGAGAACTATGAGACAGTGGAGAATCCCAATTTTGAGTGCGCACCTCACACCTTAGACCTTAGCCCCCCCCCCCCCAGATTTCTTTCTCTGGGGCTAACTTAAAGACAGAGTGTACGCACGGAGATCCAGGACCATCACAGAACTCAGGGATGCCATCAGGGAGTAGGTCATAGCCATTAGTCGGTCGGTTTGTAGGGCCGTCATGGACAATTTTGTGCTGCGCCTAAAGAAATGCACAGAGCTAAATGGAGGTTATCTCGAACACGTGCTCAAGAATAAAAAAGAAAGGTCCAAAAACTCTCATGTTTTGATATGATTTTTCTAAACACAATAAACTAGTTATCATTAAAGTTTCATTCATATATATATATATATATATATATATATATATATATATAGAGAGAGAGAGAGAGAGAGAGAGAGAGAGAGTAACAACAAGGAGTAACAACAAGGAAAGAAGGTACCCTAGGAGACCTTACGGTCCATTCAAAGAGGGTACCTTTGGACTAGCAATTGAGCGGGCACAAGGCTGCTCAATTGTTTTGCGTCCCTAAACGGCCACTTTTCAAGGCTTTGTCTAGTCTTGACTTGAATTGGTCAACCGATTCACTGTTGACAACTTCCACTGGAAGTGCGTTCCACATACCGCAGATACTGTAAGTGAAAAAATTTCCACACAGATTGCGGTTGTAACGCTTCAGTTCAAGTTTGAAGCCGTGATTGCGCGTTCTGTTCTCACTCAGTGTGAACATATCCCGGTAGTCAACATTGTCGAACTCTCGAAGTATTTTGAAAACCTCGATGAGCTGACCACGCAGTCTACGGGTTTCTAGCGAGAACAGATCTAATTCCCTTAGTCTATCCTCATAACTTTTATGTCGGATAGAGGGAATCAGCTTGGTTGTCCTGGCTTGTACGCGTTTCAATCTCGCGATGTCCTTTCGCAATGAAGGACTCCAAAATTGTACGGCATACTCCAGGTGCGGTCGGACAAGTGAGTTGTACAGGCACAGTACAATCTCCTGGTTCCAATAACCAAACTGGCGCTTAATATAGCCTAGCATCCTTTGGGCCTTTTTCTCCGCCTCAATGCAGTTTCGAGAACTTGAGGTCACTAGTGATTGTTACACCCAAGTCCTTCTCAGTGTCGGTGGATTCCATAGCAGTGCCCTTAAGGATATACTGAGATTGGGGGTTTCTGTGGCTGATATGCATCACTTTGCATTTGCCCACGTTAAAAGGCATTTGCCACGTGTCCGACCACTCCCCAATCTTCCCAAGATCTTCCTGCAGGCGGGCAGTATTTCCATCCTTTGCAACGTTCATACCAAGCTTGGTATCGTCGGCAAATTTGGAAATCTTCGCAACCATGTCACCGTCCATGTCGTTGACGTAGATGATGAATAGTAGTGGTCCCAGGACAGAACCTTGAGGCACCCCACTAGTAACGGGCACCCACTCAGAAGACTGTCCATTCACCACCACCCGTTGCCGTCTGCCACTTAGCCAGTTCTCGATCCAGCCGGCTACCTTTCCGTCTATGCCTAGCGCTCGCACTTTCCGGAGAAGGCGGCGGTGTGGTACCTTATCAAAGGCTTTCTGAAAGTCTAGGTAGACCACATCCACCGACTTGTCCCGATCGTGCTCACTGAAAACGAAGTGGAAGAATTCCACAAGGTTCGTCAGGCATGACCGTTGCCTTCGGAAGCCGTGCTGGGAACTCCTCAGTAGCAGGTTTGACTCTAAATACGACGTCACTTTGTCCACCATGATGCTTTCCATGAGTTTACCGACTATCGAAGTCAGACTGATAGGTCGGTAGTTCGACGGTTGGTTACGGTCTCCTTTTTTGAAGATAGGAGTCACCTCCGCCTCACGCCAGTCTCTAGGAACGCATTTGGTCCGGATTGACATGTTAAAGATAGCGCACAGATGTCGTGATACTTCATCGCACACTTCCCTTAACACTTTAGGTAGAAACCCGTCCGGTCCAGGGGACTTATTCGTCTTTAGGTCAGCGATCTTTTTCTTTATTTCTCCTTCGGTGAAGTCCATTGCCTCCAGCTTTTTCCCCGAGTAGGAATCCGTCGGCTGGGGAATGGGACCACACTCTTCAGTAAACACTGAAGAGAAGTAGTCGTTGAGGAGGTTAGCATTTTCTGCATCTGAATGCTTTAATGTCCCCTCCTCATTCCTCAAAAGGCCAATCGTTCGACGGATTGGTTTACGGCTGTTCACATATCCAAAAAATTCCTTGGGATTCTCTTTACAGAGTCTCGCGACTCGGAGTTCCTCAGACCGCTTAGCCGCCCTTATACTGGACTTCACTCTCCTGGCTAGCCTCCGGTATTCGTCAAAGTCACCCGAGATCTTCGATTGACGGTACACATTTCTCTTCTCCCTAAGCAGTTGCCCGATTTCTCGATTAAACCACTTTGGTTGAACAGAGGACCGACGGGGGCATTTCAGAGGGATAAAACGCGATTGAAGACTCATGAATGTGGTTTTGAAACTGTTCCAAGAGTCTTCAACAGCATCGCACTCTTCTAGCCTCGCGTCAGTCAGTCCCGCGCGTAGACCTGCAAAGTCTGCTCTTCTCAAATCCAGTTTCCTTGATTTACTAGTTGCAGGCTCTGCCTTGGGGAGTTTGACTACAAATCTAATTAGTCGGTGGTCACTGCCACCGAGCTCTTCGCCAACAGAGAGGTCCTCAACGATGTCATCCTCAGAGGTGAAAACCAAGTCGAGGATACTGTCTCCTCTCGTTGGCTCTCTCACCCACTGAGTGAGGAACTCGTTGTTCGTGAACTCCAAGAGTAGTGCGTTCTCGCCACAGGGTTCTCTGGTTTCCCAGTCAACTTGTGTGTTGAAACCACCCATGACGATACACACCCTGTCTTCGACAAGTTCTCCTAGCAGCTGGTACAGATCTCTGTCCTTTTCAACGAGTTGGGCAGGAGGTCTATAAAGCACCAGGGTCCTGTATTTGGCAGGACCTATCTCTAGGTCAACACCTAGTAGTTCATGGTCGGATATGATGTTGCAATCCGTCGAGGCGAGAGTATCCTTGACATACAACATCACACCGCCACCCTCTCTGTCTGGCCTATCTTTCTGGAAGAGCTGGTAACCGGGAATCGTGAATTCACCTTCAAAATCTCGGCTTGAGGTTTTTATCCACGACTCCGTTATGGCCACCATCTCCGGTTCTTCTGTTGCTACGAGGCCACGAAGTTCTAGAAACTTGTTTCTGATAGACCTCGCATTGAACAGAAGAACTTTTAGGGAGTCCCCGACTGTAGGAGAGAGAGAGAGAGAGAGAGAGAGAGGGAGGGAGGGAGAGAGAGAGAGACCAGATAAGACCAAGTATTAGCACTCTTTCTCGTGAACACAAAAAGGTTCATTCGAAACAGCAACTTTTATACTTAAGATCTCTTGCTATTCTAAGAGAAAACGGGGAATGGAAAATTTGTTTTTATCCTCTCTCGCCCCGCCTTGTAAAATCGAAAATTATTTGCAATAGCGCAATCATAATTATGCGGTTATGAGTGCAAATAATTCTCGATTTGTCAGGGCTGACAATTAAAAAGGCCGATCGAAAGACAGTTTTTTTGCTGTCTCTAGAAAGCCTTTTTTTCTGCATTATCTTCTCATGTAAGTGAGAAGAGCTTCGATGAAGAGCTAGGTAGCCAAAAATTGCCTTCTTAACCGCATAATTAGGATTGCGCTATTAAGAAGAAGAAGAAAGATAACGAAAGTACTAGCTCCAATCAATTTCTTTTTCCCTACGTGGTACAACGAAATATATATATATATATATATATATATATATATATATATATATATATATATATATATATACCTTGAAAGATCTACTTTCCCTGTTTCAGTCGTTTTATGCTGTTTGACTCTCTCCTGAGTCTAAGTCGAACTTATATTTATTTTCTCTTCGTCTTTTTCTTTTATACGAATATTTCTTTCTTTTCTCTTCCCTCTAGTGCTAAATTACTTGAGACGAGTCAATTGGCTCTCCAGCCTTCTAATTGCTCTAACTGGTTGGTTGGGAAATTCTCCAAACTTCTCTCGAATCTTTTCTATCGGTTAATTAGCTCTATTTTTTAACATTTTGTTAAGAGGTTTCAAATTTGCTTCTCTCTGCAACTGTCGTTAGCTTCTGTGTACCATCCTTTTCGTATTTTTTATTACGTAAATTACCTTATTATGGAGCTTCTCTATCTTTTGTAGCCTCTCTTTGAGATTGTAGACATTGTTCTCATGGCGTACACTAATGACCATAGGATTATTGCTTGGTTTATTTTCTTTTGTTCTTTGCGCTGAATGTTCTTAATATAAGGAATGGTTTAAGTACATTTTTCCTTCGATGATTCTTTCAGTGACTTGTAACTTTTTATTATTGTTACTCCTAATAAATTGCATTCGTTGTTAAATCTTTATATTTCTCCTTCTACGTAGTGCCTGATATTTTCTTCATGTATACTGATACAATTATAAATTTCTTTGGTTTAGTCATTTTTTCGTCCATTTTTAGTGGCGTGCGAGTCTAGTCGCTCGCGACTCTACATCTCACTATGTCGGTCTATCGGTCGGTCGGTCGGTGCCCGTTTTGCTTTTTCTTTTGCAATAGCATCATAACTATTAGGCCGATTCTAACGAAATTTGAAAACCCTTATGTTGTTTTACAGTCCCTTTCGAATGATGTAATTGCCAAAGTCTTCTTAAAGTTTAGCCCGGGAATTATTTTCTTTTAGCTATCACATCATAACTATTTGGCCGATACTCGGCTAGACTAGTCTAAGCTATAATATGCTATACTCTGCTAAGAAAGCCTAGAATAGGCTATACTATGCTAGACTATTATAGGCTAGGCTATAATATGCTAAGCTATGCTAAGATATAATGTACAAGTATAAGATATACTATGCTACTTTAGGCTATAAAATTCTATGTTAGGATAGCATATACTATGTTATGCTAGACAATACTAAGCTATGCTTGACAATACTAAGCTATGCTTGACTAGGGTATAATAGGATAGTATATGCTATACTTGTCTAGGATAGTCAATGCTAGGCTAGCTTATACTATGCTAGGCTAAGCTAGGTTATACTATAATATGCTAGGTTAGACTAGGGTCCACTAAACTAGGCTAGGCTATACTAGGATACGATAGGATAGGCTATACTAAGCTAAGGTAGGATAAAGTAGGCTATACTATGCTAGGTTATACTATGCTAGGTTAAGCCCGTCACAGCTAGGCTACTCTATATTATGCTAGGCTATCCTATGTTTGGCTAGGCTTGGCTATACTAGACTAAAACAGGGTAGGTTATAATATGCTATGCTTAGCTATTATATGCTATGCTATACTAGGCAAGTTTAGGCTAGGCTATGGTATGCTAGACCAGGGATGGAGATCCAGTGGTCTTCTGGACCATCAGGTGCGGCCTCCTATGGCCTTTTGATATATATTTCCTTTTTGATATTGAACATTTTGTCTAAAATCATTATGCACACACAAACAGACAAAAGGAAAGTTATCTGTTTAGTGATGTCGCTCCCAGAGATTGGAAGTATTTTTCTTAAATTCAGTGAATCTAAACTTAAAGCAACTGCTATATAAAGGCAATGTTTCCGTGTAAGCTACACTATCCTAGTGGGAGTGAGTGATTTCACGTATGATACAGGGAGAGTTCCTGTCTCTTCCGCGTCCTCACTGTGGTCTGTGCTACTCCGAATAACTACGTACTCTACTCAGTAATTGTGTTGTCGTGGCTTACTTCATACCGACTTGTTTTGTGAGACTGAGTTAGTTTCTGCAACAATTAGGCAATGATAAATAATAATACTAATCACAGAAAAAATATAACTAATCTATATTGTTGTTGTTGTTACAATAATAATAATTATAATTATTATAACATGGTTGTGGATGCAGGTTTATCGATGTCTTGTCTAAGACTGTTTTATCTGGGTCACTGTGTGGCTGGCCTTACTAATTCATTATTAACCTTTTTTACGGCTTTTCAGAATAAACACATTTCTTTTTGGCCCATAATTATGTCAAAAAAGTTAAAATGGACTTTGAAAGAAGAAAACAGGATCTTTAGTGAATGGTAACTGCAATATTTTTTATTGAATATTGGAAGCAAAATGTCTTGCTTGCTTTGTGATAGTGCAATTGTAACAGTTAAGAAATTCAATGCACAGCAATACTATGCTCTTCACAAAGACAATAAATATGCCAAATTAGAGGGTGAGCCTCGAAAGATAACACGTCAGAAACTGAAAGATGGAAAACAGAATCAAAGGCAATTTTTCCAGTCTGTGTTACATGAAGGGAATGCTACGACAGAAGCAAGCTAGAAAGTTGCATATTTACCTTGGAAAAAAGGTAAGCCATTCAGCGATGCAGAACTCATAAATGAATGTATTTTAGAAGTGGTAGGATGTATAGATCCCGAAAAAGTTAATAAGTATAATGAGGTGCCTCCTTCAAGAAGGACTAACACAGATCGACAACATGAATTGGCCTGCAATGTAACAGAACAATTGAAAAATATAATAACAAAAAGAGAATATATATATTACTCAGTTGCTTTGGATGAATCAACTGATTCTACTCATTCAGCACAATTATTGTATTTTATTCGTGCCATAACAGATGATTTTCAATTATATGAAGCATTGCTTGCTTTAGGCACCCTTAAAGGAAGGACACGGGGGATAGATATTTTTAACAACTTCAAAGAGCAATGTCATAAAATAGGACTAAATTTTACTAATTTGGTAAGTGTGTGTACTGATGCTGCCCCAGCTATGATGACTAAAAATGAAGGATTTATTGGACATCTTGAGAGAGAAACCCAAGAACCAAATGTACTGATTGTTTTTCATTGTATTTTACATCAACAAAGTCTCTGTGCAAAATCTGTAACTTTAAATGACACTTTGCAAAAGGTTATAAGCATTTTTAACTATATTCGAGTGAATGCCTCAAAGAATCGTCAATTTCGAAACATGCTGATGATGGATGACGAAGTAATTGGTGTAGATGTGCCATATCACTCAAAAGTACGCTGGTTGTCGCAAGGGAAAGTATTGGTTAAAATTTTGTCTTTACCAAGGCCAATTATTGACTTTTTCAAAGAAAACAAGTATTGTGATTTATCAGATCCAAATTTTTACAGAGATGTTGCCTTTATATGCGATGTGATGTCAAAACAAAATGAGTTAAACATTTCATTGCAAGGCAGAAATAAATGTATTTATGATGTGTCGCAAAAGAATTCAGGCATTTAGAAAGAAACTTGTATTTCAAGTCCCTTTTGGTTCAATCGAAACTTTCAGAAGAATACTTTCCCCAGCTTTCGAAGGTAATGAGTGAAAATGAATATATCTATGGATATTTTGAAGAATATGAGTCGGTCTTAGACACATTGATAGAATAATACAATAAAAGATTCAATGATTTTAAAAAGCATAACATCACTCTGAAACCTGCTTTTCAACCTCACTTAGTTGATGTATCAGAGGCTCCTGAAGAGTTACAAATGGAGCTTATTAAAATGTCTGAGGATAATATTCTGAAGTCTCTGTTTGACAAGAGAGAAAATCACGTCGAAATTATAGAATATCCTCGTGAACATGCACAACGACTGATTTCCTGTTTTTCTTCAACATACTGTTGTGAATCCACATTTTCGTACCTGGCGCAAATCAAGAATTCACGGAGAACACAGTTGACAGACGAGCATTTGGAGGACCTATTGAGACTAAGAACCACTATGTTAGAGCCTGATATCAAAATGCTTTCTCAAAAGAAGCAAACTCAAAGAAGTCATTAATTTGTATTAAAAATGTACATGCTTTCCTACTGTATATTGAATATTTGAAAATGTTATACTCTCGATGTTAATTGCTATCTTTTTATAAGATTATTGTTCCTTTACTTGTTCCTTGAATAGAAAGAACCTTCTTTCTTAATTAAAATAATTTGAAAATGTCATGCTTTCGATATTATTCATTTACTTATTATTTTGAAAACTTCTTACATAAATAAAATATTTGAAAATTCTACGTTTTCAATTTTTTTTCATTTACATATTACTTGTATAAAAAGTACACACTTAAATACAAATATTTGAAATAATTATGCTTTCGATTTCTATAAAACTGTCTTTTTTATTAGATTACTAATAAATTACTTAAGAGATAAAATAACTTTTAAAATTTTTTCTATGCGGCCTTTATGAGTGATGATGAATTGTAAGATGGCCTTTATGCACAAAAAGGTACCCTCTGGCAAAAGGTAACAAGGAGTAAAAAGGAAAGAAAGTAACCTAGAAGACCTTACGGTCCATTCAATGAGGGTACTTTTGGACTATCAGTCGAGCAGGCACATCTTTGCTCAAATGCTTTATCTCCTTAAACGGCCTTTTTCAAGACCCTGTCTCTCTTGACTTGAACTGGTCAACAGATTCACTGTTGACAACTTCCACTGGAAGTGCGTTCCAACTACCGCAGATACTGTACGTGAAAGATTTTCTACACAGATCGCGGTTGTAACGCTCCAACCCTAAGGTCTCCCCTTGCCGGACGTCCCCAATCGTGCCGCAGCTCCCAACTAAGTGGCATGAGAGCCCCAGTGAACTGGTTCTCTGATTTTTTGACAGGGGTGCTTAAGGTGTAACTGTCTTTCTACTAATCAACTAAAAACTGCCAGAGTTAAGGCAAATAGTAAAGCTAAGTGCCCAGGACTTCATCCGAGATCATTAGCTGATCTGGCAACCAGCAAGGCAAAAAAGCTCTCTCACCAAAGAGCAGTTGTCCCTTCATTCACCAAGTAGCGGTCACAGGGGGCTGGTCAGGCCATTACACGTTCGGAGAAAGCTTCTAAGGGGTACCTAGCATATCTCTATTAATCGTACCCCAAACGCTTGAGATCCCTTCAATCTCAGTCTCTTGCAACCTATGAGTGCTCTAAGGCGTTATTTAAAGAGGTTCTGAAGCCTCTCTTCTCACGCGGCATAAGGAAGCTGGTGACGCCCTTATTAATAAACCACTTATGTGTAATAGAGATGAATGTATGTTTTTTGTTATTGGTTTTTTTTAAAGTTAAAGAGAGTTGGTGAAACTTAGGTACTAACAGAATCAAAGAGTTTAGTAGGGGGATGCAAGGGGGCACATCAAAAAAGAGGTAGAGAAGTTTGACAACCCTTAGTCTGAACACTACTATAGCTACCTTACTGGCATGGGTAAGCCTACCCGACTAAAAGTCCCCCAGCTTAGCTAGGTTAACTCAAGCAGATCGCGCAAGATCTCTCACCGACGGCAAGGTGGTTGTCGGGCCAAATTCTCACAGGACACCCTCCCGCAATGGGACCACAATCTCGGAACCCGCGTCCGTGGCGGAATCCTTTGCGACCGCTTTCTCCGCATTCTCTAGCAGGGATGCTGCTCCGCCAGCATGCAATGCACGTCAGGATGTCGCGAAAGGCTGCCGGCTGGACTTTACCTACACAAGTGGAGGACCCTTCAAAGACAGGTTGCGCTCCGCTCTTGCTTCATGCGCGGACACCGACCATGGACCAGACGATGTCCCGTACGCCATGCTTCGACACCTGGGTGAGCGAGGCATGGCCTTTCTGTTAGATTTGTTCAACAGGATCTGGGTGGAGGGTCTCCTCCCAGATTCTTGGCGAATCACTACTGTGCTCGCCTTTCGCAAACCGGGGAGTGATCACTCTACTCCGTTTGGTTTCCCCCCAATCTCTCTAACCTCTTGCGTGTGCAAATTGATGGAGAAATTGGTAAATGTTAGATTAGCCTTTTCCTGGACAGCGTAGGCCATCTGTCTTCTGCACAGTGCGGTTTCTGCAAGTTCTACTCCACCTCGGATGCTCTGCTCCGACTGGAAAATGCCGTCTGTGAGGACTTCCTTCGTAGACAGCACTACGCCACGGTGTTTTTTGATCTGAAGAAGGCCTATGATACCACATGGCGATACGGTATCATGGACACTCTCCACAGTATGGGGGCGAAGGGACGCCTCCCAAAGTTTATATCTGAATTTTTGCGAGATCGTTGATTCTGCGTACGAGTAGGGGGAGCCATCTCCGGCGCAATGGAGCAGGAAGAGGGTGTCCCGCAGGGAAGTGTCCTCAGTGTCACACTCTTTGTCCTTGAGCATCAACGGTATCACCTCGGCGCTGCCGGAAGATGTTTTCGCTACGCTCTACGTGGACGACCTTTCAATCTCTTTTGGCGCGGTTCGGATACCAACAATGGAGCGTCGACTCCAACAGGCATTGAACCGCGTCTCTCGCTATGCTTAAGCGCACAGGCTTCGATTTTCTTTGGCCAGGACTAAGGTGGTGCACTTCTGCAGCTTTCCACGGATACACCCCGACCCAGATTTTTATTAATGGGGTGCACCTGGAAGTGGTTGAATCGCACCGTTCCTTGGTTTTGTATTTGACCGACGCCTCACCTGGGAGGCTCATATTCGCAGCCTCAGGGTCTCTTGTACCCACGCCATGGATATTCTACACTCCGTGACGTTCAACGCTTGGGGCGGTGATAGGGCTACTGCCTTAAATTTTTTATCGATCCTTTGTTCGTTCAGACCTTGAATACGGATGCAAATTTTATGCATCCGCAGCCGAGCGTTTATTGAGGAAGGTGAACTCGATCCACAACACTCGCCTTCGCCTGGCGACCGGTGCCTTCCGTACTTCCCCTATTGAGAGCCTGTTGGTGGATGCTGGGGAGATACCACTCACTCTACGCCGCGTACAGTGCATCACTCGCCTGTACGCGCGAGCCCGGCACGTTTTTTATAAAATTGTTGTAGCGAGAGTGTTCCATTTTTAAAAATCTAGTGGCGCTTGTGTGCTGAAGGATTCTGAGTATGTTGTAAAATTGAAATATGAGAGACTTAGTGTCTGTAGGTCACTTAGAGTTCTGGCGAGATTGAAGTTAGGCGGTTACTGATAGTGCGTTAGGGTAAGATGGTTGCGCAAACTGTTCCGTCGTTAGATTTTGAGACATTTGTATATATTCAGATGTCATCTCTGTTTGCATGGTTATAGTTAAAGGAGTTCTGTAAGATGGTTGATTGGTTTCTGGTGGAAGTTATTTTTCGTGCAGGATATCTGGATGAAGAATTTGTAGTCTGTCTTTAAGGAGGATTATTGTATTATTCTTGTGTTATATTGGTAGTACGTTCTTGGTCGTAATGATTGGGACAGAGTTATACTTTGAAAGATTCGACGAAGTTTATAATTATGCCTTTGGTATGCGATATATATATTCAGAGGCCATAATCTATTCTGCGATACTCGAGAGGGGGAGAGTCCGGTTCTGCCCATAATGATATTGCAGTAGATTCGAAAGCGCGGATTGTGAGTAAGATGACTTGATGGTGTAGCCTGCATATAAATGGCAAATTATCTATTTTGTAGAAGAAAAAGGTTTCATGTAGGTTTAATAAGTTATTTCGTCTGCCACCAGAGTAGAGAATAAGTTTATGACTGGACTACTGTGTAGATAATTACGCGATGTGAATTTTCCAGCTCATTAGGAGGTCAAAGGTTAGTCTTGGGAATTTTACTTGATTTTTTTAATGTTATTGGTTGTTCACCAATTTTGATGGCAATACAAGGTGTCCCAGAAAAAAGTTAACCGTAATTTGAATTAATATAACTCAAAACCTATTAGAGATTTTTGAGTTCTGCAAAACAAAACAGATTTACGAACTATTTATCTGTCGATTCTGGAAATTTCATTAAATTTCCTTTTACGATATTGATACACTAATGGGTTTAGTGGATGCTATAAAAATTATGCTTGCGCAAGGAAGTAAAATAATGAAACTTCGTTGTTTAAAATCAACAAATATATATAAATCCATTTTTAACAAAAACACCTCTTCATATGGGTAATACAAATTTATTTTTTACTTTTCTAAGCACCGTTTCCTTCCACATATCCTCCATTTCTTTCCAAGCACAGTTGCGCCTTTGATCGCATTGATTGAACAACTTTTTGGATTAACTTGTGATTTTCAGTAAGTCTATTGACTTCACGTGTAATACTATCTCTTAACTGGTTGATGATTTGTTGTGGAGTAGAATACACTTTATTCTTTAGATATCTCCATAAGAAATAATCCAACGGTGTCAAGTCAGGGGATCTTGGGGGCCATTTAATTGCATGATTTAGCACGACAATGCGGTTGTCAAATGCTTCTCTTAGTTTTGTTCTTACAGCAAGCTGTCTATGAGCTGGTGCGCAGTCCTGAATCCCTTAAAGTCTATATAATTGAGTGCCGTAAATCTGGCGGAGTTTCGAGAAGATCTTTTCGTTGATCATGTTCAGGTAGGCAGCACCAATCAAGTTATTCTCGTAAAACAATGGGCCGACAAGATAGCCATTCCCGCATATCCCGATCCACAAAGACACTTTCTGCTGACAAATACGTGTTTCAAAGATGAATGTTGGGGGGTGGTTCAGCGGTGCATTTTGCCAAATGTTATGGCTATTTACTTTTCAATTCATGAAAAAGGCTGCCTCGTCACTAATCAAAATATTTTCCAAGAAACGAGCAGGTTTATGGAGAAACCATTCGACAAATTGCCTACGAGGAAAATCAGTTTCAAGATGCTGGTCTTTTGCATGCATCTTATAGGGGTGCCATTTTAAGTCATGTTTAATAATGCGGTAAAATGATGACTGACAATTGTAACCCATTCTTTCTGACTGATACATTTGGATTTTGAAGAAGTGTTATCTGGGCATTTTCGATAGTTTCTGTGGTTCTTATGGTTCTCACACGACCCGAACGAGCTTTAATTAGATTTAAGTATTTTCCTTCATGTTGGTATTTGCGAACATTTTTCCAAATTGTGGGCTTGCTTGGTGGGTGCCTACCTGGAAAACGTTGATGAAATGAATCTTGTACTTGTTTAATACTGCCAGTCTTAATAAAGTTTGTTAATACAAATATGCGTTGATCTTTTGTTAACTGCATGATTTAAAAGGTTCTATGCAAGTAAAAATTTACACAGAAACGTTTTGATTTGTTTAGTAAGCAAAAATGACGAGACCATAGCACAGCGTGGCTGAAAAACCATTGTAAAATGGCCTAGGCTTTGCTTGAAGAATGGCACAGTGACCTAGGCTACCTACGCTCCCTACGCTTCTCTGGAAAGTGCACGGTGGCCTAGCCTTCTTAGGCTTCGTTTCATTATTTTACTTCCTTGCGCAAACATATTTTTGATAGCCTCCACTAAACCCATTAGTGTATCAAGATCATAAAAGTAAATTTAATGAAATTTCCAGAATCCACAGAGAAATAGTTGGTTAATAAAACACTTTTCTAGAACCCCAAAATCTCTAATAGTTTTTGAATTATGCTAATTCAAAGTACGGTTAACTTTTTTATGGGAAATAAGGGAAAGGGGTTTGTTCTTTTCCTGCTGAAATTTATGGTTGTTGTTTTCTCAGTGGATATCGCAAATCCTTTTGCTGGTGTGCATTCTGCTATTATATCGATGTAGTTGTGGAGCTGCGGATTTTTTTTTATCTGTACTGGTTCCATGGAGCCAGATGGCGAAGCCATCAACTTAGATCGAGCATCTCGTGGGCGAGGGTACATTTAACCCTGGAATTTGAACAGCAGTAATGAAAAGAGTTGAATTTAGTACTCGTTGTGTCACTCCTTCGTTTTGTTGTGATATGCTGAATCATCATCTTCTTAGGCTCACAGTGAAGGCTCTCTTTGAGAGGAAATTACGGATGAAGATAAGCAGTGTGCTACAGAAACTCATACTTTTTTCATACTGTATCATATGTTTGTGATAAGTCTTAAAATACTATCGTTAATATTTTACCTTGGGAGAATGCTTTCCAGATGTGATAATCTAGTAGTGTCAAGGGTTCAGAGTTGATCAGTACTTTATGTATGCGAATTGGTTCAGTGAAAGGAGATTTTGATATCTAGTTACCATTTTAATCTTTTATCACCCATTTTTTCTAGAACTTTACATACACAGGAAGTGAGGGCTATTGGCCTATAATTGGTTGGTACGGAAGGGTCTTTTAACGGCTTTATAAAGGGTAGAAATATGGTTTGTCGTCAGTCGTCTGGAAATCAATTGGATTTCCAGATATTATTGTATATTTTAACTAGATTTGTCAGGCAGTCTGGCTGAGCATGTTTATGTATTGTGTAGGTGATTCGTTCATCAGTAGGAGGTATATTGAGGCAATCAGTTAAAGCCAATCTTGGTTCAGACTTTTTTTTTAAGAGCTCATCTGGCGACTGCCTACTTGGGCATTAGTTGCCGAATTAAAAACTTCCTAGTACTTGTCTACTATAAAATTTAAAAAAACAAAAAAACTAACAGTAAAAATAAAAATAGAGGAAAAGAAAACGAGCAGGAAGCAGGCTCCTGCGTCGGAGGGAGCTACCCCCGGCGCAGGAACGTGCGAGCTATAAAGAAAGCAAAAAAAACTAGTAAAATAAAAGGGAGAAGGCCGACCTCCCCCAAAAGTCTACAAGTTCACCAATCAATGTGCACGCGCTCGTTACGAGTACAAGGGACAAGCGATAGTAACCCCGCTCATCCCGGTACCGGGACAGGTAACGTGCGCGAAGATCACCCAGACTGGGACATTCGACAAGAATGTGCCAAACAGTCTAGGGACGACGCAGTCTTCACAATAGGGCGCAGGCGAGCAATCCATTAAATGGCGATGCGTCACATGAGTGTGCCTGATTCGGAGACGAGAGAAAGCGACCTGAAGCCGTCGCGGGATTGTAGGATAGGTCCATGGCAACAGTCGCGGCGCAATAGCACGCAACTATAAGTTCCCTTCGACCGTCTCCTATCTTCTTTGTCAAGCAGTCCGAATAGCTGCCCGTATACCTGTCATGTAGACAATGTGTGGAAGAGCGAAACGCTGGTCCGGTCACCTGGTCCTAGCGGGCTTTTGGTGCCCTCGTCGGCGCACTCATTCCTTACAATTCATACCTGTCCAGGAACCCAGCAAAAGATAACTCAACATCCACCCGACTGAGTAAAATCGTGGCATCACGGATATCGCGAATCAGAGGGTGCGGAGATTCGAATGCCCGGATAGTACTCAGGGCGCTCTGTGAGTCACTATAAATCACGATCCGGTCTACGAACCAGGCACGTTACGTAATCTCCCGTACCGAGTGGTGTATTGCCATCAACTCAGCCGTGAAGACAGAGGCACCGCCGGGTAGAGCTCCGCTGACATCAAAAAGAGGGGATACGGCGTGGAAACCAACCCCCTCTTGGGACTTGGAGCCATCCGTATATACCAGCACAGGTCCAGCGTGACACGAGATATGCTCCAAAAAGGGGCAAACGCAATACTCTCGGCGCTCTACAAGCTTTGGGAGCAGAGGTGTGGCGACAAATAGCCAAATGTGGTACCCTCCAGGGTGGCGTTCTTGACAGAACCAGGAGCGCCATCGGCCTAAGAGGTATATCTAGCTCTCGAACGAGTTTCTTAGCCTTGAACCCAAAGGGCTGAGGGTATGACTTGCGTCTCTCAGCGGCATAGTGACGGTCGGGATCAGCTGCTGATGCTTTGAGAACTGTTGGCGACAATGAGAGACGCTGGACTCGTGTGTACAGGCGAGTAATGCACTGTGCACAACGAATAGATAATGGCATCTATACAGCATCGACAAGTAGGCTCTCAATAGGGGAAGTGCATAAGGCCCCGATCGCCAAGTGAAGGCCGGTGTGGTGGATCGAGTCCACCTTCCTACAATAGACGCACGGCTGCGGATGCATAAAACTCAAATCCGTAGTCGAACTTCGAATGAACAAAGGATCGAAAAAATGTAAGGCAGTAACCGTATCAGTGCCTCAAGCGCTGAACGCCACGGAGTGAAGAATATCCATGGCGCAGGTACAAGAGACCCTAAGGCTGCGAATATGAGCCTCCCAGGTGAGGCGTCGAACGAATACAATACCAAGGAAACGGTGCGATTCAACCACTTCCAGGCGCACCCCATTAAGAAACAAATCTTGGTCGGGGTGTATCCGGCCAAAGAAAACCGAAACCTGTGCGCTTCGGCATAGCGAGAGACGTGGTTTAATGTCTGTTTGAGTCGACGCTCCAAGGTTGCCATCTGAGCCACGACAAAAGAGATCGAAAGGTCGTCCACGGCGAGCGTAGCAAGAACATCTTCTGGCAGCACCGAGGTAATGCCGTTGATACTCAAGGCAAATAGTGTAATGCTGATGACACTTCCCTGTGGGACATCCTCTTCCTGCTCCATTAGGCGGGAGAAAGCTCCCCTACCCTTACGCGGAGTTGGCGAGCTCGCAAAATTCAGATATAAAGACCGGGAGGTGTCCCCTCGCCCACATCGTGTTGAAGGGCTACATGATGCCGTATCGCCAGGTGTCATAAGCATTCTCCAGATCGAAAAACACCGTGTTGTAGTACTTTCTACGAAGGGAGGCCTCGCAGATGACATTTTCCAGTCGGGGCAGAGCATCCGACGTGGAGTGGAACTTGCGGAAGCCACACTGTGCAGAAGACAAATGGCTTCCGCTGTCCAGGATAAAGGCTAATCTAACATTTACCAATTTCTCCATCGACTTACACAGGCAAGAGGTTAGAGAGATTGGGCGGATACCCCGAGAGATGACCTAGCGACCAACTTCAGGGGTGTTGCCTCCTGTGAGTCTAACGACTCTGTGGAGGCGCGTGGCCGTTACGCCTTACGGGAAACTGTCACGCTGGGGAAAGGGGGGATAGCCCTTTTTTAGCCGGGGCTGGGTATGAGCCCTTTTTGCCGCCAGCTTTACGAGAAGAGCGCCTGGGATGAGTAGAACCCACAGAAGGGCTCCGAATGGGCGCGAAAACAACCGTGCTCGTTGGCCTGGATGGGTCAGGAGCAGTGGGTGCCTTTTTAACTATTAAAACATAAGAGGTCCCATGCAGAGCTGGGTGCGCCAGAACCAAGTCCTCAGCCTTGCGGAATGAGAGTCGATCCTGGGCGCGAACGGCAAGGATTTCTTTCTCAAGGAGATATGCACCACATTGCTTTGAATAAGCGGGATGCGGCTCTGCACAATTGTCACACTTGGCCACACACGATTTAGACTTATCGTGTGCGGCCTTAGAGCAATTTATACAAACTTCGGGTGACCCCGACTTTGCACGTCTACAAGAACGATTCGTATGGCCGAAGCGGTTACAGTGATAGCACCGCCGCCGCTGTGGCACGAATGCCTTCACGCGGTAGCGGTACCAACCGGCACGCACCGACTCAGGGAGCTTGTCACAGTCGAACGGACGAAGAGTGTAGGGGTGGGTCTCGAGGCCCCTCCCTGTTTTCTCATCACACGTTTGACCTTGACCGCCCCATGGTTGGCCAGCTCTAGGGTGATATCCTCTATGAAGTAGTCAACGAGTTCCCTCACATAAACTACTTTCACAAAGTTCATGGTAGAGTGCAGCGTCACACTCACCAGGGTGCCCTCAAGTATCCAAAAAGCACTTATCTTGGCCGCCTCGGAGCGATTCGCCGCATTTGCCAGAAGGCTCCGGTCCGAGAAACGGGTCACCTTCGGCTCTCTACCAATTACACTAGCTAATGCTCTCCTCTGATGGATCATGTTTCCCTTAGCCAACATGGTGCCATCAGTGGAGCGAATAACGAGAAAGCATTTGAAGCCAGCGGGCTCGAAAACCCCCTGTAACCTCTGAATGAGGGGCCCCGATGTTATCGTTGCTCCGCCCTGCGCACACCTTTAGTCTTGTTCGGGGGCTCCGTACCCGGGGGAGTAGAGGCTCCGAATGTGCCGATCTTGGCTTGGTCGCTTACCAGAGTGGCAGCAGACCCATCCGTCCCCGCACGCAGTCCCCGCGAAAGGAGATGAGCCCCGAGTCTTTTAAGTTTTTTTTTATTTTTAGGAGAGGAGGGCGGGGAATAAACCAGATTCTCCCCTCCGCCGGCAGAAGCCCCCAGGCCAGATGGACCGGCCTTAGCTAGGTCCTTCCCTGAAATGGAAAAGCTCCTGGTAGTTATAGGGGCACCGGTCGAAGGAGATTCCTCTCCTCCTTGTTCTGCCTCGGAAACCCTAGCCGTTTGAGGAGGACCTTGCATAGGGGCGGATTCGGGTTCGGTGCTTGGCACCGATCCCGGATTCCCCCCCATGAAAGGCCCTACCGTCTAAAGCACCATGTCTACCCCAAGAAATCGCAGGTCCCGTTGGCCATATTGTCACTAGTCAGGTGGTGCGGGGATGCACAGGCCTTGATCCCGACCAGGTTCAATATTTTTGCCAGCAGGTCTTTTGAGGGAAGCAACCGAATGGGCCTGGCTTCCCTCTGCCCCCTAATGGGATTTGCCCTAACGAGCCGCATCAATGGGGAGCGGTCGACAATGGGCTGCCTGCTGGCTCTCTTGGCAGTCCCCTTGGAAAGAAAAGGAGGGACTGCCGCTGGAAACAGGTAGGTGCCCGAAATCACCTCCAGAGAAGGGGGTCAGGGGGATTTGCCTACACCCGTAGTCGTAGGAGAGGAGTAAGCCTCCTCTCCGGTTAGAGGAATATGGAGAGTCCCCTGTGGAGCTGCCCGAGGGCGGCTTCGTCGATGGTACAGGGGGAATTAAAGGGGAAGGGGACTCATCATTGGGCATGGTGACCCTCTTTTTATTACAAGATTGCGCAGCTCATCACTCCTGGCAGTAGCCTGCACTGCAAGGGGTGCCTGGTTCCGCCATTCAGGACCACCCCTCCCGACTGGTGGTCTAGCAGTCCATCGGCATAGCGGCTCCACCTTAGACACGGCGTAAAATAAATATCGTGAAGAGGAAAGGAAAAGGGATGTGAGGAAGGTATTTAGTGGGGATGACGCAGGTTGTTACAAACCAACCACCCCAGACAGGAGCTCAGGGGTTAGGGAACAATGTTCCCTCCCCCATCAGCCCCAATCCTGGAAAGTTGGCTGAGAAGAAAATCAGAATCTACCCTGTGAAATTATATGCTGACCAGAGAAAGTAGGGGAGAAATACAGGCTATCTGAAGGAAGGAAGAGAGGCTAAGCTGGGGCCGGACGGACCGCTGGATCCCGTTAGCACGGCGGTCAGGATGGCAAATCGCCGCGCCCCTTACGGGGGATGTTATTTCCAAAGCAAATTAATTCCCGGGCTAACCTTGGGAAGACTTTGGCAATTATATCATTCAAAAGAGAATGTAAAACAACATAATTTTATTAGGTTTTGTTAAAATCGACTGAATAGTTATTATGTTATTACGAAAAGAAAGCAAAACAGGGACCGACCGACATAGTGATATGTAGAGTCGCTCGCGACTAGACTTGCACGCGACTTAAACGTACCCGGAAATCGGGCAATGTCATTGAATTTTGTATCATTTTGCATTTAGCCCTGTTAGATATAATTGTAGTACTAACCCTCCTTTGCTTATATATTTTTTCCTCTCCTTTATTTATTAATTTATTTTTCTGCTTTTCTTTTTCCTGTTGTTTTTCTTTCTTGCATGGCTATTTTTAAAATGGCTACTTAAGGTACGGTTCTTGCTGATGGCAAGCATGCCTTGTAATTATCCTTTCTTTGTATTTTACGCTCGCATGTAATGAATATAGCATACCACATATCATATGCGACCAACTTAAACAATGTTTTGAAAGAGAAAGGAATGGAACAAATATAGTTCCACAATGTTAACACAGCAATATTCAGCGTAAACATCAGAGAGAATTCAGTGAAGGAAGTCACCCAACAAACACAAAATAAAAGAAACACCCCCTACACAGAAACAGAAATAAGAAGAGACAGAAAGTGACGATGCAGAAGACGGTGAATCTTTGGAAGATTCTAACTCAGAAAGCACAAGAACAACTCGGACAAAAAAACAAAGAAGGAAAAATCTGAAACAAAAGAAAAAAACACCGCATATTAAATCACCCAAGTCGCATCAACCTGGATGTGCAAAAAGAATGCATGTGGTTATCGGAGATAGAGGGAGGTAAGCCTCTTCGAGAGTGGTATGACTACCATGGGTTGATTTGTCCTCGAATTTTGGTACCACTCTTGTGTCAGCCAAAGGGGTTTTTTGATTCAGCTGGGCGCCTGCCCAGTTGCTTTCTCAGTGAATATTTTATATTCACAAGGCTATGACTCCAAAAATCTTAAACTCATTTCCTGCTTAATAGGCTAAGTATGTGGTGATCGAACATTTCATCAATGGTAAAAGAAATTTTTGAGCTGGATTCAGTATTCTTTATTCATCGTGAACGTATGGAATCGTCTTCAGATGTCTTTTCTTGATATAAGAATTCATCTTTGAAAGGAAAGTTGGGAGGAGAGACAGAAAGTTTGCCAGCGTCCTCTACTCCCGCATGAACAGAAGGGAAGTCAAGGAGGAGACCCGGCCCCCTAGGCCTCCTCTCCGTCCCTCCAGAGCTCAGTCGGAGCTAATGGAAGATTGAGAAGGAGGCCAAGATATAGAGAGGGAGAGGAAGAGTAAAAGGTAGTCAAATTTTTTGTCTACAAATGCCAATTTAGTGCCATCAGAAAAACTTGACACTTTGTTATTTACAGCCTTCCCAAGATAGTTTTATAAGCTATGAATAATAAAGGGCCTAGAACTGATCCCTAAGGGACGCCACAGATAACTTCCCTCCACTGGGACTTCACCCCATTCAGCAAAACTCTCTTGTTTCTTGTGATTCAGCCATTCAGTTATCCAATTCAAAACTTTGCGAAAAAAACCCATGCATTTTTAATTTGTGAACTAGTCTACTATGTGGAACCTTATCAAAAGCTTGGCTAAAATCTAAGTAAATTACATAAACATTCTCTCCCTTATTTAATTATTAAGTTACATAATCCATAAAGTCCATTAAATTTGTTAAACACGATCTACCTCTCCTAAACCCATGCTGAGCATCATTTATTAACTTACCACTCTATAGATGGTCAGAAATTTCCTTCTTAACAACTTCAAGAATTTTACAAACTATACTAGTTAAGCTTACCAGACTAAAGTTATTCGGGTCCTCTTTACTTCCCTTTTAAAAAATTGCACTACATTTGCTAATTTACGAACATTAGGGATTTGTCCAAACTCTCGTGATCTAGTATATATCTTTTCAAGAACTACTACAATACGATCTACCTTCTTTGAGTAGCCTAGAATAAATTTTGTCTGAGTCAAATACCTTACTAGTATTTAATTCCAATATAAGCCCTTTAATTATGTCCCTGTTCACATTAATGGTATTCAACACTACTTCTCTTGATCTATAATTATCATCAATTAATCTATCTGGATTCTTTTCTGTAAATACTGACGAAAACTGATCAATAAGAACCTCTACTATTTCCTCATCAGATTCTTTCAAAACCCCTTTATATCTAATAGGCCCTATTTTATCACTGTTAGATTTGTTATTAATTCTATGATAGCTAAAGAATTTTCTTGGATCTTTTTTATTATTTTGAGCTAAATAAATTTCTTCCGCCCTTTTTCTCTTCTTAATAATCTTATTTAGCTCATTTTTGTTTGCCCTGTAATGAATTAAGTTGTCAAAAGTACTTTCTCTCTGTAATCTCTGGTATGCCCTTTTGTTCTCAGAAATTTTCCTAGACATATCCTGATTCCACCACAATGGCTTTCTTTAATTTTTCCTAATAGCCTTCATTGGAATACACTGCTCCTGCCCTATGTTTAATATGTTTAATATAGTCTTAAAGAGGTTTCCACATTTCACAAGTATTCTTTCCACTTAATTCTATATCCCATATAATCTGATTTAGCAAGTTGCGTAATTTATCGTAAAACTTTGAAGTTTTCGTGGAGTTTTTCAATGTTCTACCTTTCACTATTCTCATGTTAAAACGAACGATCACTATTTCCCAATACTTCCCTAGAAGTCAATTCCTGAACCAAGTGATCATCATTTAAAAGAAACAGATCTAATGTATTGGCACCCATTGTTGGCTTATTAACAAATTGAGTAAAAGAATTTTCGCTGATCAGTCTGTCGTGTGGTCTGTAAAAGGCTCCCAAGTGTATTATCCTATTTCTACTGACCCTAGTATCTATCCACAGTGGCTTAACTTCTCATTGCTTCATAGAATTATTTAGATTTAAAAAAACGTTATTTCTGATATAAATCACAACCCATCATCAGTCTTATATTTCCTTTGACTAATGTACATCATAATCCTGTAGTTCAAACTCACTCACATTGTCCTTAAATTTATTTTCATTAACCCCTGATTCTATTAAAAATATTATATCTATATTTTCATCAATAATATAACTAAATAACTCATCCTTCTTATTTCTAAGACTACAAGAATTGGTATAAAGACAACTCAGCCCTCCTATCCGTGAAGCACCCGTTTTATCCTGTATACCTTCCGCTCTATCTCTTCTGCATCTCTTTCTTTCTCCTGCCCCTTCCTGTACTCTTGTATTTCCCTGACCACTATTAGTAGCTAGTTTCCCGCCTGCAAAGACCTAACGACAATATCTAACTCGCCTTTGATTGTCTCATTCTATCTTGCAATGTGAGCACTACATAGCACTATAAGAATACGGCAACAAACAGAAGAAAGAAAGTGAACGCAAAATATATTGAAGTATACCGCCAAGAAAATGATAAACGAAAGAAAATTGAATTAAATATATATATAATAGAAAACAAAAGTTCTTCTACAACTTAACAGAAATGGAGGGAAAGACAAACAGACTACCTACGAAAACATATTTAGAGGAAGTAACCCGGACATAATACCAATATCTGGACACGGAATAAATCTAAAGGAAAAAAGATATTAAAATTTGGAACTATAATGTAATAGCCACAAAACCAACAACTACCAACAAAAATCGAAGATAAAAACAAGCAAAAACCAACCTAAAAGTGTACCAGTATGAGCGGTTGTTTCCCCTAAATAAATAGGGTCACCATGCCTATAGGGGCAAAAAAAAAATCTCTCCCCATTTCCCCTTGTTCATCGACGAAGCCGCCCTCAGGCAGCTCCACAGAAAAAAGGGAGTCCCCCTCCCCCTGATAGGAGGCTTGCTCCTCTCCTTCGCCTACGGGTGTAGGGGACTCCGCCTCACCCGCTTCTCTGCAGGTGCTTTCGTCACCTTCCTGTTTCCAGCCGCAGAACCCCCTTTTCTTTCCAAAGGGACTGCCAAGAAAGCCAGCAGGCAGTCCATAGCCGACTGCTCCCTGTTGAAGCGTTTCTGTAGGGCAAACCCCCTTAGAGGGGACAGGGAAGCCAGGCCTCTTCGGTTGCTTCCCTCAAAAGACCTGCTGGAAAGAGTATTGAACCTTGCCTGGGTCAATGCCTGTGCCTCCTCACACGTGACTTGTGACAATGCTGCTAACGGGACCTGCCATTTGATGGAGCGCTTGCCAGCGCCCTACTATGAAGACTGCGGTGCCCCCCCAGACTTTTCGGCACATTCTTGTTGAATGTCCCAGTCTGGGTGATCTTCGTTATTCACCTCACTGATGGCAGCAAGTTGGCCAAAGGGCCCATGCTCCATCAAAGAAAATCCTAAGCAAGATGGAATAGCAGAGAGCTAAAAGTGGCCCTTTTATAGGAAGGAAACCTTCTAGCAAATGCAGGAGAACCTTTGAAGGGGACCATTACTAGTGTTTTTCGTTCTCTCGATGGATCGCCGATAACATTAATGCCTTAGTTGCCATGGATTTCGTGGAAGGAGTGGTTTATGCAAGGGAACTCGTAAACTACTCATTAATAGACGTCACCGAAGAGATAGCTGACTCAAGACCAGTCAAGGTAGAGCGTGTGATGATAAAGCACGGAAGGCCGTCGAGAAAAACCCGTACACTCTTCGGCAAGTTCAATCGTAACATGCTCCCTGAGTCGCTACGCGCGGGTTGGAAACGTTATTGTATGAAGGCATTCTTGCCACTGCAGGGAAATGCTACTACTTCCACTGCTACGGCTCAATACTAATCTCTCCTGTAGACATGTAAGTCTTTGTTTACCTTAAGTCTTTGTAAGTTGCTTCAAGGTCGTACACGAAACTCCTGTGTGTGGCCAAGTGTGTCATTTGTGGAGAGCCGCACCTTGCTTCCTCGAAGCAATGTGGTGCTCATCTCCTAGAAAAGGAAATCCTGGATGTTCAGACTGCGGATCGAGTCTTCTTTCTTGAGGATAAGAACTTGGTCCTGGCGTATCCTGCAATACTTGGTACGACTCGAGATTTGATATTAAAAAAGGACGCCATGCTCCTGGTCCATCCAGGCTTTCAAACACTGTCGCTTCTGCGTCCAATCAGAACCATTTTGAGGGTTCTACTCACCCCTTGCGCTCCCCTGTTATAGCTGACGGTACGAAGAGTTCACACCCATCCCCATCTAAGACCAAAACTCCCCTAGCGTGACCGTTTCAAGTAACTCAAAACGGCCGTGCACATCCGGCAAGTCGTTAGTTTTACAGGAGGCAAATCCCATCTCTCCCAACGAAGCTGGCCATAATGCCGTTTTAGGAACTCCTAAAGCTTTCCCCCGAAAGGACGAGAGCACCAAAAAAGCTTTAGCTCTTACGACGCCAACCAAAGCTGGACCGGGCGACTCATAGTCGCCAAACCCTCTAAAAATGACTCCGTCTCCAAAGCCGCTCCACCCGCAAAGGTTTAGAAGCGGGGGTAGGAATCGACTCACGTGGCGAACCCAACCTTACCCGTTAAGCGCTCAAAGGCAACAATACCTTTAACGCCTTGTATGGACAAGAGCACCCAAAGCTCTGTCTCCGGGAAGCGTACGGCCATTCCCGTAATGGTATTCACTCCGAAGAGGGGCCCATGCATCTCTTCCGAACTAGGCCTGGAATGCATATTCCTTCATTGGAATTGCTATGGACTTCAAGCTAACTGGGATGAGCTGTGGAGGCTGTCTCTTCCCGTTTCCCTTTAGCTATTTTGTTTTTTTGCCAGAAATCATGATTGGCGCTTGGCCAATGCCCACCCTTGCGTAGTATATGGGTTTGGAAAACCTTCTTTCAGGCAGTGTCATTGCAGCTTCACCGGATAGGAGGTATACTGTTATTTCTGCGTATATTCCACCACCAGACGACTTCGACGCGGGGGATTTCCACTTTGTCGTAGCACGGTTGCTAAGGCCCTTTCTCCTGTTTGGAGATTTGAACTGTAGACCCCCACCTTGGGTGGACTACACAATCACTCCCAGGGGTCAGGTATTTTCTGACCTGATCAAAAAGCTGGAGATAGCTGTAATAAGTGTGGATGAGTTACGCATCACAGCCTGAGAACCACTTCTTTTTCTTGCCTTAATCTGTCGCTGTGCTCTCCGCATGCCTACCCTAATTTTAGATACGGAGTAGTCGATCACTTTCATGGTTACAACCACATCCCCATTCAAATATCATTTTATGGGTCACTGCCGCAAAAAGAAACAACGCGATGCTGTTTCGAGTTGACGCGGTGGTCCGAGTTGTAAGTTAATAAATGATGCTCAGCATGGGTTTAGAAGAGGTAGATCGTGTTTAACAAATTTCCTGGACTTTATGGATTATGTAACTTAACAATTAGATAACGGGAGAGAATGTTTATATAATTTACTTAGGTTTTAACAAAGCTTTTGATAATGTTCCACATAGGAGACTAGTTCACAAATTAAAAATGCATGGGATATGTGGCAAAGTTTTGAATTAGATAACTAAATGGCTGAATCACAAGAAACAGAGAGTTGTGCTGAATGGGGTGAAGTCTCAGTGGAGGGAAGTTATCTGTGGCGTACCTCAGGGATCAGTTCTAAGTCTTTTATTATTCATAGTATATATAAATTATCTTGGGAAGGCTGTAGATAACAAAGTGTCAATTTTTAATGATGGCACTAAATTGGCAGCTGTAGTCAAAGAAATTGACGACTTTTTACTCTTCCTCTCCCTCTCTATATCTTGGCCTCCTTCTCAATCTCACATTAGCCCCGACGGAGCCCTGGATTTTTTTTTAAGTTTATAGAGCCCATCTGGCACCTCGAAGCTCTGGAGGGGCGGAGAGGAGGCCTAGGGGGGCCGGGTCTCCACCTTCACTCCCCCGCTGATTATGGGGCAGAGTAGGATGCTGGCAAACTTTTTGTCTCTCCTCCTAACTTTTATTTCAAAGTTTAATTCTTATATCAAGAAAAGACATCTGAGGACGATTCCATACGTTCCCGATGAATAAAGAATACTGAATCCAGCTCCAAGATTTCTTTTGCCATTGAAGAAATGTCCGATCACCTCATAATTAGCCTATTAAGCAGGAGGTGAGTTTACTATTTTTGGAGTCATACCCTTGTAAATACAGAGCATTGACTGAGAAAGCAACTAGGCAGGCGTCAGGCCGAATCAAGAAACCCATTTTGCTGCCACATGAGTGGTGCCAAAATTTGAGGACAAATCACGCCATCGTAATCATACCACTCTCGAAAAGGCGTAACTCATTCTATCTCTGATAACCCCATTCATTCTTTTTGTACATCCAGGTTAAGGGCGCCAAAGAGTCCTTGCGGACTCTTCGACGCCCTCATCAGCACGATCATTCTCCGCAATTCCTACATGTACAGGAACCCAGCACAAGATAATCTTGACATCCGCCCGGCTCGCCAAAACCTTGGCGTAATGGATCTCGCGAACCAGGGAATGCGGAGATTCCAATGTCCCGAGAGCACTCAGGTCGCTTTGTGAGTCGCTATAGATCACAATTGAGTATCAGAACCAGGCACATCGCGTATCTCTCGTACCGAGTGGCGAATTGCTACCAACTGCGCAGTGAAGACAGACGCAGGGACTGGCAGAGCCCCGCTGACTTCAAACGGAGGGGATACAGCGTGGAAGCCCACCCCCTTTTGGGACATGGAGCCATCTGTATACAGTGGCACGGGTCCAGGTTGACACAAGGGTGTGCTCCAAAAAGGTCAAACGCAAGAGTCCCGAGGCTGTAAAAGCTTTTGGAGCAGAGGCGTGGGGACGAATAGCCAAATGTGTTACCCTCCAGGGTAGCGTCCTTGGCAAAACCAGGGAAGCCATTAGCCCAAAGGCTAGACCTAGCTCTCGAAGGAGTTTCCTGGCCCTAAGCCCAAAGGACTTAGGGTATGACTGGCGTCTCTCAGCGGCATAGACACCGTCGAAATCAGCTGCAGATACAGTGAGAGCTTTTGTCGACTGAGGGAGGAACCCGGCTCGCGCGTACAGGTGAGTGATGCATTGTACGCCACGGAGAGCGAGTAGCATCTCCCCAGCATCGAGTAGTAGGCTCTCAATGGAGGAAATGCGGAAGGCATCGGTCGCCAGGCGAAGGCCGTTGTGGTGGATCGAGTCCAACTTCCGCAATACACACTCAGCTGCGGATGCATAAAACTCTCATCCGTAGCTACGAACGAACAAAGGATCAATAAAAAAGTAAGGCAGTAGCCTTATCAGCGTCCCAAGGGCTGAACGTCATGGAACGGAAAATATGCAGGGAGCGGGTACAAGAGACCCTAAAGCTGCGAATATGCGCCTCCCAGGTGAGGCGACGGTCAAATACAAGACCAAGGAAACGGTGCGATTTGACAACATCCAGGCGCACCCAATTAAGAAACAAATTTGGGTCGAGATGAAGTCGTGAAAGGTGGAAGATCTGCACTACATTAGTTTTGGCCAAAGAGATCCGAAACCTGTGCGCTTTGGCATAGCGAGAGGCACGGTTCAATGCAAGTTGGAGTCGACGCTCCAGAGTTGGCATCTGGACCTCGCCAAAAGAGGTTAAAAGGTCGTCCACTTAGAGCGTTGCGAGAACATCTTCCGGCAGCACCGAGGTGATGCCGTTGATGCTCAGGGCAAAGAGTTAGAGACTTAGGACACTTCCCTGCAAGACACCCTCTTCCTGCTCCATTGTGCCGAAAAGGGATCCCGCGACAAGTTCGCAGAATCGACGATCTCGCAAGTATTAAGATATAAACTTTGGCAGACGTCCTCTCGCCCACAAGCCCCCATCGTGTGGAGAGTCTCCATGATACCGTATCGCCATGCGGTATCATAGACCTTCTCCAGAACGAAATACAACGCGGCGTAGTGCTGTCTACGAAGGAAGGCCTCGCAGAAGGCATTTTCCAGTCAGAGCAGAGCATCTGACGTGAAGTGGAACTTACGGAAGCCGCACTGTGCAGAAGACAGATGGCCTCCGCTATCCAGGAAAAAGGCTAATCTAACATTTTCCATCTCTCCATCAACTTTCACACGCAAGAGGTTAGAGAGATTGGGCGAAAACCGGCCGGAGTAGAGTGATCTTTCCCTGGTTCGCGAAAAGCGAGCACAGTAGCAATTCGCCAGGAATCTGGGAGGAGACCCTCCACCCAGATCTTGAACAAATCTAACAGAAAGGCCATGCCTCGCTCACTCAGGTGTCAAAGCATGGCGTACGGGACATCGTCCGGACCATGGGCGGTACCCACGGCCGAAGCAAGAGCAGAGCGCAACTCACTGACAGTAAACCTGTCGTTGAAGGGTTTTCCGCCTCTGGAGGTAAACTCTAGCAGCATCACTGCTAGAGAATGCGGAAAAAGCGGTCGTAAAGGATTCCGCCAGGGACGTGAGGTCTGAGATTGCGGTTCCATTCTCCTGGAGAACGGAAGGGGGGTCCTGCGAGAAATTGCCTTGAATCCTTTTGATTCGGTTCAAACACCTTTGCCAGAGGGGTCTTCCCGTTAAGTGAAGACAGGTATTCACGCCAAAAAGAGTGGCAGGCGTGCTTCGAAATATACCGGAACCTAGCCCTAGCGCGACGAAATTCAACGACAGTGAAATCGTTGGGGCGGCGCTTATAGCGCATGTAGGCAAAACGCTTCTGTTTCAGGGCCGTCTCAAACTCGACCGACCACCACGGGAGTGGTCGGCGTGCAAAACAGCCAAACGTTTTGGGAATAGTAGTCAGGCCCACGGTGATGAGTTTGCGAAAGAAAAACTCAACGGCCTCATCTACCGAACCAAACTCCTCGACTGAGATAGAGAATTCAGTCATTTCATGAAATTCAGGCCACCGCGCCTGCGCCAAGCACCACCAAGGTGGGCTCTCAGGCGGCAGTTTCCCTGGTAGTTATATTTGAATGGAAAAGTGATCGCTACCATGGAGATCATCGACCACCCACCAATCAAAATCAGGCTGTGCATCCGAAGAACACAAAGATAGATCAAGGCAAGAAAATGAACAGTCTCGGGCAGTGATGCGTAAACTCATCCACATTCAGGACAGCTATCTCAAGCTCTTCGATCAGATCGGCAAGGACTTGTCTCCTTGGATTTATTAAGTAATCTTCCCAAAGATGATGCCTGCCGTTCAGATCTCCAAGCAAGAGAAAGGGCCCCGCATCGAAGCCAACTGAGGGTTGAATGTACGCAGAAATGATAGTATACCTCCTATCCAGGTGAAGTTGCACAACCACTGGCAGAAAGGAAGTATCTAAAGTGAAAGGAAGAACGGAGAAAATCATGCCAGGTGTAAACCGCGCATCGCCAAGACCGGCCATCTCGCCGTGGTGGGGTCGCAAGACCCTTATACCCCGGGAGGGCAGGCAGGGATCACGAGCCTCGCATTGTCTCCTGCCCAAAAATAGCTAACGGGGAACGGGATAAGACGAGCCTCTGCAGCTCCTCCCAGTTGACCTGGAGTACACGGCAATTCGATTAAGGGAATTTGCCATCCAGGCCTAGCTCGGTGGAAACGCAGGGGCCCTCTTTGAACAGACGACCCACATGGGATTGACCGTACGGTTCCCGGAGGCAGAGCCCCGGGCGCTGTTGGCCGGACAAACCGCTGAAGGCGCTGTCGCCTTCGAGGACTTATTGGGGGAGGTTGGGCTCGCCATGCGAGTCTTTTCCTGCCTCCGCCTTGAATCCTTAAGCAGGCGTTGCGGCTTCGGAGGCAGGGGCCCTCTTTTCGTGGAAGCACCGTCTCCGAGCCCCTCAGCCCACCACTAGGCGTGGGCGAAGAAGCCGAAGCTCCTTTGTTGCTATCCTCCTTTCGGGGTGACAGCTTTAGGAATCCCGAAAGATGGCCTGGCGACCAACTTCAGGGATGTTGCCTCCTGTGAGTCTAACGACTCGGTGGAGGTGCGTGGCCATTTTGCCTTACGGGAAACGGTCACGCTGGGAGAAGGGGAGGGGGAACCCTGCTTTTAGCCGGGGCTGGGTGTAAGCCCTTTTTGCCCCCAGCTTTAACAAGGGAGTGCCCGGGTTGAGTAGAACCCGCAGAAGGGCTCCGCATGGGCGCGGAAACAACCGTGCTCGTTTGCCTGGATGGAACAGGAGCCTTTCTAACTATTAAAGCATAAGACGTCCCAGGCAGAGCCGGGCGCACCAGGAGCAAGTCCTGAGCATCGCGGAATGAGAGTCGATCCTGGGCATGAACGGCCAGGATTTCTTTCTCAAGGAGATATGCACCAAATTGCTTTGAAGAAGCGGGGTACTACTCTCCGCAATTGACACACTTGGCTACACACGATTTAGACTTATCGTGTGCGGCCTTGGAGCAATTTACACAAAATTTGAATGACCCCCGACTTTGCACGTCTTCAAGAACGATTCGAATGGCCAAAGCGGTGACAGTAATAGCACCATCGCGGCAGTGGCACGAATGCCTTTACGCGGAAGCCGTACCAACCGGCACGCACTGACTCAGGAAGCTTGTCACAGTCGAACGTAATGAAGAGGTGAGGGGTGGGTCTCGAGGGCCCTTCCTGTTTTCTCATCACACGTTCGACCTCGACCGCTCCATGGTCGGCCAGTTCCCTCGCATAAACTACTCCTTTCACAAAGTTCATGGTAGAGTGCGGCGTCACACTCACCAGGGTGCCATCAAGTGTCTGAAGAGCACTTATCTTGGTCCCCTCGGCGGGATTCGCCGCATTCGCCAGAAGACTCCTGTCTGAAAAACGGGTGACCTTCGGCTCTTTACCTATTACACTAGCTAATGCTCAAGTTTAAAGGATCATTTTGCCCTTGAACAACATGCTGCCATTAGTGGAGCGAATAACGAGGAAGCTTTTGAATCCAGCGGGCTCAAAAACGCAAGGTAAACTCTGAATGAGGGGCCCCGATGTTATCGAGGCTCTATCCTGTGCACTTTTGGTCTTACTCATAGTCAGGGGCTCCGCAACTGAGGGCTTAGATGGGCCGGATGTGCCGATCTTTGCTTGGTCGTTTGCCAAAGTGGCAGCAGACCCATCCGTCCCCACAACCCCTGCGGATGGAGAGGAGCCCCGAGTCTTTTTAGTTTTTGTTTTTGTTTTTTTTTTGTAAAGGATCGCGGGGAATGAACCCACTTTTCACCTCCTCCGGTAGAAGACCCCTGGCCAGATGGAACGGCCTCAGCTAGGTCCTTCTTCAAAATGCAGAAGCTCCTGGCAGTCGTTGGGTCAGCGGTTGGAGGAAATCCCTCCCCTCCTTGTACTGCCTCGGAAACCCTAGCCATTTGAGGAGGACCTTGCATAGGGGCGGATTCGGGTTCGGTGCTTGGCTCCGAGCCCAGATTGTCCCCCATGGAAGGCCCTACCGTCTGAGGCTGGGTTGCCTCAAGGACCATGTCTATCTCAGGGGGGCCACTAGTTGGCCATCCCACCCCCAGGACATTGCAGGTCCCGTTGGCATCATTGTCACTAGTCAGGTGTGTGGAGGCACAGGCCTTGACCACGGCAAGGTTTAATATCCTGGCCAGCAGGTCTTTTGAGGGAAGTGACCGAAGGGGCCTGGCTTCCCTCTTTTCCCTAAGGGGGTTTGCCTTACCGAGTTGCTTCACTGCGGAGCGGTCGGCTATGAGCTGACGGCTGGCTTTCCTGGCAGTCACCTTAGAAAGAAAACGCGGGACTGCCGCTGGAAAAAGGGAAGTGCCCGAAAGCACCTCCAGAGAAGGAGGTGAGGGGGGAGTCCCCTACACCCGTAGGCGAAGGAGAGGAGTAAGCCTCATTTCTGGTTAGAGAAATATGGAGGGTTCCCTACGCAAGCACAGGGAGGAAACTCCATTTTTAGGGGGGGGGAGCTGCCCGAGGGCGGCTCCGTCGATGAAACCGGGGGAATAAAAGGGGGTTTTTATTGGACTCATCATTGGGCATGGTGACCCTGTATTTTATACGGGAAGCAATAGCTCATCACCCGCCGTAGTAGCCCACTCTGTAAGGGGTGCGTACAGGACTGGCAGAGCCAGGTGCCGCCATTTAAGGCCACCCCTCCCACCTGGTGACCTGGCAGCCCTTCAGCATGGCGGCTCCACCTTAGGAACGGCGTAAAATTGATAGTGTGTGAAGAGAAAAGAAAAGGGATGTGAAGAAGGTATGGGTGGGGATAAAGCAGGTTGTTAAAAAAACACCATCCCAAACCGGAGCTGAGGGGTTAGGGGACGTTGTCCCCTTCCCCCTTAGCCCCGATCTGGGTCGGTTGGCTGAGAAGAAGGTCAGCATCTACCCTGTGAAATTAGACGCTGAGCAGTGAAAGTTGTTGGAGAGGTTTTATGAAAAGCGACGAAGTAGGGAAGAAATACAGGCTATCTGAAGGAAGAAAGAGACGCTAAGCTGGGGCTGGACGGAGCACTGGATCCCATGAGCACGGCGGCCAGGATTGCAAATCACCGTGCCCCTTACGGGGCTGAAAAAAGGGAGGTGCCTAAAAGCACCTCCAGAGAAGGGGGTAAGGGGAAGTTCTCTACACCCGTATTCAAAGGAGAGGAATAAGCCTCTTCTTCGGTTAGAGAAATATGGAGGGTCCCCTGCGCAAACACAGGGGAGGGAACCTCCATTTTTTCTGTGGAGCTGCCCGAGGGCGGTTCCTTCGATGGAACATTGGAAGTTGAGGGTTTTTTTTTATTAATTCATCATTGGGCATAGTGACCCTGTATTTTATACGGGACGCAATAGCTCATCACCCCTCGCAGTAGCCCTCACTGCAAGGGGTGCGTACAGGCCTGGCTTAGCCTTCCCGCCTGGTGGCCTGGCAGTCCATCGGCATTTGGCTCTACCTTGGACACGGAGTAAAATTGATAGAGTGTGAAGAGGAAAGGAAAAGGGATGTGAGGAAGGTATGGGTGGGAATGAAACAGGTTGTTAAAAAAAAAACATCCCGAACCGGAGCTCAGGGGTTAAAGGAACATTGTCCCCCTACATGTCACATACCAAAACAGACTCTTTCTAGTCCTAAAAGGAAACATTGTTATCCCATCCGGACGCTTACCATGTCTTCGGCCAAGTCCAACTGGATCCAAAACAGCTGGCAATCCCGCTCTTTTCAGAGTTCAGCATACTATGTTATTGAGGGCAGAGTGGCTATGTATCTTTCCAACAACCAGCTGATAGGACAAGAGATTTAGACCTAGAGGATCAACACCAGATCCACATTTACACCTATGTGACTCAAAAATCGGCGCATTCACCCTCAAAGAAAGTAGAGGGAGAGGTGACGCCTCCTTGTCGCGGGAAGAGAGCTTGTGTGTACTTTGACTTTTCGAGCTATGTTGGCGGGGGTACCTCTTCTCGGTACCCCTGGTAGGGCTTCCCTTGTCGATTTGGTCGGAAACGAGGTTCCAGACTAAGTGTGTCATTCTTTTCTTTTTCTCTTTTTTTACTTTTATCCTATCTCCTACTTATACAAAAAGAAAAAAAAACAAAAAAAGGCCTACTCCTATCATGTCACTCTTTCCCTTTTTCCCTCTATCTACATATAAGGACCTGGCAGCTACCTCACGCGTCAGAAGAGAGGCTTTGGAACCTCTATAAACAACGCCAATCAACGCTCACTGGTTGCGAGAGACTAGGACTAGAGGTGTCCTAGGCGTTGGGTACGATGAATGGGATGAGGGTAGTGCCCCGTTAACCCCTTCCCTGGCGCGTAATTATTGAGTGTTCCCAGTGCCCGTTGACGGGTGCTTCTGGTAGCATTAGTCCGAGGTGACGGCCCTTTGTTCCCATGTTGGTTGTCAGGCCAATAAAAAGCCTTGGGTCGAGTTCCTTGGTGTGGCGGGATATCCATTGGACGCTACTCCGAGATCCTGGCCGTTGTGAAGGGAACAAGTAGGAGTTTAGTAAGGGGCGTGCTTCGTTGTTGTTCACCTGGTGACAAATCGATAGCCACTTCGGGGATGGTCTGTGCTGCTTGGTTGGGAGCCACGGCACGCCGAGGCTTGACGACTCGGTCGGACGAACAGCAGTACATGGAGCGTGCCTTCTGGAAGACTCCGAAACGACTCCGATCAATAGGCGGGAGCGACTCAAGGGGGGAGAACTCACCAAACCCCCCTTTTTACATATTGATTGATCACAAGCATAAGAAATATAGTGTGTTCCAAACGGCAGGCACATGTAATAAGGACAAGTGGTGCGTTGACTTCCCGGAGGGCTGCTATGCGAAATGCCACCCAGGCAGTTTATGCACCACATGCATCTTAAAGAAGGAAGTGAAAGAAGTAGTGGCCTACTACAGGGAAAGGACGACGGACCTCGAAAAGAAGAAAAGAGGGACTCAAGGAGGAGCACTCCCACCAGATCCGTAGGCTCAAAGAGAAGTTAAACGAGTTCTCGAGTACTGTGGCAAACACCACCTCTACAGAAAGGCCGGGCCCGAATGTGGCAGAAACGCCAGAAGGAAAAAATAAAAAGAAAAGAAAGACGAAGAAGGAAAAGAAGAAAGAGAAAGAGAGAGAAATAGAAGAACAAAAGGTAGAAGTTATTGAAAAGGATGACAAGGGGAAAAATATGATAGAGAAGAAGAAGAAGAAGAAGGAAAAAAAAGACTGAAAAGGTCATGACGGAGAAGAGAGAGGAATCGGAGAGCTTGCCTCCAAAAATTAAGAATCCGAGTTCAGCAGGCAAATGTGCCAGAGTCAGCCTTGTGGGTGATTCCCAGGCACGGGGCTTGCAGCCCCTGCTAGCGGCCCGCCTCCGCACAAGCGTTAAGGTGAGCTGTCTCCCAGGCTGTGGGAATAAGCAGATAAGAGCTGAGGCCGAGAAGTCTCAGATTTCTGAGACTTCAGTCGTTGCCCTTATGGTAAGTGGCAACGACCTCTACCTCAGAAGAGGTAGGTTAGGCCCTACAGGCGAGATTATGAAGGCGGTTATGGGTTCTGTCGACGACTGTGGATTGAAAACCCGCAGACGCGTCGTGGTGGGGATGCTCCCGATGTGGGGTCCAAGCCGGACTGCCCACTTGAGGAACATGTTGCTAAACCGGCGCTTTGCAGACCTCTGTACGGTGGAGGGTGTCTTTTTTTGTGGACCCGTACGCCGTATTCTATGGTAGAAAAGACCTCTACCAAATGGATTGGGTGCACCTCTCATTTAAGGGCAAGGTTTTCCTAGCCAACCTCATCCAGGATTTCGTGAAGCGCACCCAAAGGAGTGTCCGGTCCATTGGGAAGGCAGACGTACGCCAGTACGCCCGGGTCACTCCCCAAACAACCTTCTCAAAGGGTGTCAAAAATGGTGCCACAACGACAACCAAGAAGCCGGGAAACGGAAGAGTATAGGGGGTCCGATATTAGGGGACTTCATGAAAGTTCTTCTGTTCAATGCGAGGTCCATCAGGAACAAGTTTCCTGAGCTCCTTGGCCTCGTAGCGACGGAAGATTTTTTTTTTTTAAGAGCTTATTTGGCGACTGCCTACTTGGGCATTAGTTGCTGTATTAAAACTGGCCTAGTTCTAAGCTACTTTAAAATAGAACTAAAGAGAAAAAAAAAACACCCCAAAAAGGGGGAAAGGAAGCAAGCTGGTGCGTCGGGGGAGATCCCCCCGGTGCAGGAGCGTGCAACTAATGGAAAAAAAATGCAAAAAACAAAAACAAAAAACACAAACCTTGTAAAATAATGGGGAGAAGGCCGGCCTCCCCCAAGAAGTCAACAAGTCCACAAGTCAATGTGCACGAATCTGTCTTGAGTACAAGGGACAGGCGGTAGCGACCCAACCCATTTCGGTACCGGGACAGGTATCGTGCGCGAAGATCACCCAGACTGAGACATTCGACAAGAATGTGCCGAACAGTCTGGGGAACGACGCAGTCGTTGCAATAGGGCACAGGCGAGCGATCCATCAAATAGCGATGCGTCACACGAGTGTGTCCGATTCGAAGACGACAGAAAGCAACCTAAATCAACCGTGGCATTGGGGGATAGGTCCATGGGAACAGTTGCGGCGCAATGGCACGCAACTTTAAGTTCCCTTCGACCGTCTCCGATCTTCTTTGACAAGCAGTCCCAAGTACTGCCCGTATTCCTGCCATGTAGTCGGTGTGAGTAAAAGCGAAACGCTGGTCCTGTCGCAGAGTCCTCGCAGACTTTTTGGCGCCCTCATCGGCGAGCTCATTCCCAGCAATTCCTACATGTCCAGGAACCCAGCAGAAGATAATCTCGACATCGGCCCGGCTCGCCAGAAACGTGGCGTCACGGATATCGCGAACCAGGGGATGCGGAGATTCCAATGCCCCGAGAGCACTTTGTCAGTCGCTATAGATAACAATCCGGTCTCCGAACCGGGCCCGTCGCGTAATCTCCCGTACCGAGGGGTGTATTGCCACCAGCTCGGCCGTGAAGACAGACGCAGTGCCTGGTAGAGCCCCGCTGACTTCAAACAGAGAGGATACGGCGTGGAAGCCGACCGCCTCTTGGGACTTGGAGCCATCCGTATACACTGGCACGGTTCCTGCGTGACACAAGATATGCTCCAAAAAGGTCGAACGTAATACTCCCGGCGCAGTACAAGCTTTGGGAGCAGAGGCGTGGTGACAAATAGCCTAATGTAATTCCCCTCCAGGGTGGCATCCTGGGCAGAACCAGGGGCACCACCCGGCCCGAGAGCTATATCTACCTCTCCAAGGAGTCTCCTGGCCCTAAACCCAAAGGGCTTAGGGTATGACTAGCGTCTCTCGACGGCATAGGCACCATCGAGATCAGATGCGGATGCAGTGAGAGCTGTTGTCGATTAAGGGAGGCGCCGGGCTCGCGCGTACAGGCGAGTGATGCACTGCACGTGGCGCAGGGCGAGTGGCATCTCCTCAGCATCGACCAACAGGCTCTCAATGGGGGAAGTGTGTAAGGCACCGGTCGCAAGGCGAAGGCCGGTGTGGTGGATCGAATCCACCTTCCGCAATAAACGCTCGGCTGCGGATGCATAAAACTCGCATCCGTAGTCGAGCTTTGAACTAACAAATGATCGATAAAAAAGTAGGGCAGTAGCCCTATCAGCGCCCAAAGCGCTGAAAGTCACAGAACGGAGAATGTTCATGGCGTGGGTACAAGAGACCCTAAGGCTGTGAATATTAGCATCCCAGGTGAGGCGTCGGTCGAATACAAGACCAAGGAAACGGTGCGACTCAACCACATCCAGGCGCACCCCTTTAATAAACAAATCTTGGTTGGGATAAAGCCGAGGATGGCAGCAGAAGTGCACCACCTTAGTCTACGCCAAAGAAAACCGAAACCTGTGCGCTTCGGCATAGCGAGAGACGCGGTTCAATGCCTGTTGGAGTCGACGCTCCAGATTTGGCACCTGGACGCGCTAAAAGAGTTCTAAAGGTCGTCCACGTAGAGCGTAGCGAGAACATCTTCCGGCAGCACCGAGGTGATGCCGTTGTTGGTCAGGGCAAAGAGTGTGACACTCAAGACACTTCCCTGCGGGACACCCTCTCCCTGCTCCTTTGGGTCGGAGAGGGCTCCCCTCACCCGTACGCGGAATCAACGATCTCGCAAAAATTCAGATATAAAAATTGGGAGGCGTCCCCTCGCCCCTATCGTGTGGAGAGTCTCCATGATACCGTATCGCCATGCGGTATCATAGGCCTTCTCCAGATCGAAAAACACCGTGGCGTAGTGCTGTCTACGAAGGAAAGCCTCGCAGACGGCATTTTCCAGTCGGAGCAGAGCATCCTACGTGCAGTGGAACTTGCGGAAGCCGCACTGTGCGGAAGACAGATGGCCTCCGCTGTCCAGGAAAAAGGCTAATCTAACCTTTCCCATCTCTTCATCAACTTGCACACACAAGAGGTTAGAGAATTTGGGCGGAAACCGGTCGGAGTAGAGTGATCTCTCCCCGGTTTGCGAAAGGCGAGCACAGTAGCGATTCGCCAGGAGTCTGGGAGAAGACCTTCCACCCAGATCCTGTTGAACAAATCTAACAAAAATGCCATGGCTTGCTCACCCAGGTGTCGAAGCATGGCGTACAGGACATCGTCCGGACTATGGGGGTATCCGCGCACAAAGCGAGAGCGGAACGCAACTCACTAACAGTATACTTGTCGTTGAAGGGTTCTCCGCCTCTGGAGTTAAAGTCCACCTGGCTGCCTTCCGTGACATCAAGACGTGCATGAATGCTGGTGGAGAAGCATCCTGGCAAGAGAATGCGGAAAAAGCGGTCACGAAGGATTCCGCCAGGGACGCGGGGTCCGGAATTGCGGTCCCATTCCCCTGGAAAACGGTATGGGAGTCCGGCGAGAACTTGCCCCGAATCCTTTTTACGCGCTTCCACACCTCAGCTAAAGGGGTCTTCCTGTTAAGTGAAGACTTGTATGCCTGCCAATAAGAGCGGCGGGCGTGCTTCGAAATATACCGGAACCTAGCCCTATTCTGACGAAATTCCCCGACAGTGAAATCGTTTGGGCGGCGCTTATAGCGCATGTAGGCATAACGCTTCTGTTTGAGGGCCGTCTCACACTCGGCTGACCACCATGGGAGTGGTCAAGGTGCAAAACGGCCAGAAGTCCTAGAAATAGTATTCAGGCCCACGGCAATGAGGTTGCCGGAGAAGAACTCAGCGGCCTCATCTACCGACCTAAACTCCTCGACCGAGATAAAGAATTAAGTCATTTCCTGAAATGCAGGCCACCACACCCGCACCAAGCACCACCGAGGTGGTCTCTCAGGCGGCAGTTGCCCTGAAAATGATATTTGAATGGGAAAGTGATCACTACCATGGAGGTCTTTGAAGAGCACAAAGATAGGTCAAGGCAAGAAAATGAAGCGGTTCTTGGACAGTGATGCGTAAACTCATTATCGTTTAGGACACCCATCTCAAGCTCTTCGATCAGATCGGCAAGGACTTGTCCCCTGGGATTTATGAAGTAATCTCCCCAGAGAGGATGCCTGTCGTTTAGATCTCCAAGCAAGAGATAGGGCCTCGGCAACCGTGCCACGACGCAGTGGAAGTCCCCTGCGTCGAAGTCAGCTGACGTTGGAATATACGCAGAAATTAGGTCGACCTCCTATCCAGGTGCAGCTGCATAGCCACTGCCTGAAAGGAGGTATCTAAAGAGAAAGGAAGAACGGAGACATCATGCCGGGTGTAAACTGTGCATCCCCCAGCCCGGCCATCCCGCGGTGGTGAGGTCGCAAGAGCCTTATACCCCAGGAGGGTAGGCAGGGGGCACGCGCCTAGCAAGGTCTCCTGCAAAAAGATAGCTAACGGGAAACGGAACGAGACGAGCCTCCGGAGCTCCTCCCAGTTGGCCCGGAGTCCACGGCAATTCCATTAAAGGAATGTGCCTTCCAGGCCTAACTCGGAGGAGACGCGGGGGCCCTCCTCGAACTGAAGACCCTCACGGGATTTTTTTTTTTTTAAATAAGGGGGTATCTGGCGACTGCCGACTTAGGCATAAGTTGCCGTAAACAAACAGCCTAGTTCTAGGCTACTTCAAAAAAATTTAACAGGAAACAACAATAAAAAGAAATAACAATAACAAAGCAATAACAAAAACGATAACAAAAACAACAACAACAATAAAACCAGGTTAAATGAAAGGGAGAAGGCCGGCCTCCCCCAAAAAGTCAATAAGTCCACCAGTCATGGTGCACGCACTCGTCCCGAGTACAAGGGAATGGCGGTAGCGACCCACTCCATCCCGGTACCCAGACAGGTATCGTGCGTGAAGATCACCCAGACTGGGAATTCGACAAGAATATGCCGAATAGTCTAGGGGACGACGCAGTCGTTGCAATAGGGCGCATGCGAGCGCTCCATCAAGTAGCGATGCGTCACACGAGTGTGTCCGATTCGAAGACGACAGAAAGCAACCTGAAGCCGCCTCAGCATTGAAGGATAGGTCCATGGAAACAGTCGCGGTGCAATGGCATGCAACTTTAAGTTCCCTTCGACCGTCTCCCATATTCTTTGCCAAGCAGTCCGAAGAGCTGCCCGTATTCCTGCAATGTAGTCGGTGTGAGGAAGAGCGAAACGCTGGTCCGGTCGCAGAGTCCTCGCGGACTCTTTGGCGCCCTCATCGGCGCGCTCATTCCCCGCAATTCCTACATGTCCAGGAACCCAGCAGAAGATAATCTCGACATCTGCCCGGCTCGCCAAAACCGTGGCGTCATGGATATCGCGAACCAGGGGATGTGGAGATTCCAATGCCCCGAGACCACTCAGGGCGCTTTGTGAGTCGCTATAGATCACAATCCGTTTTCCGAACCGGGCACGTCGCGTAATCTCCCGTACCGAGTGGTGTATTGCCACCAGCTCGGCCGTGAAGACAGACACAGCGCGGGGGAGAGCCCCGCTGACTTCAAACAGAGGGGATACGGCGTGGAATCCAACCCCCTCTTGGAACTTGGAGCCATCCGTATACACTGGCACGGTTCCTGCGTGACACGATGTGTGCTCCAAAAAGGTCGAACGCAATACTCCCGGTGCAGTACAAGCTTTGGGAGCAGAGGCGTGGCGACAAATAGCCAAATGTGGTGCCCTCCAGGGTGGCGTCCTGGGAAAAACCAGGGGCGCCACCGGCCCGAGAGCGATATCTAACTCTCGAAGGAGTTTCCTGGCCCTAAACCCAAAAGGCTTAGGGTATGACTGGCGTCTCTCGACGGCATAGGCACCATCGAGATCAGCTGCGGATGCATTGAGAGCTGTTGGCGACTGAGGGAGGCGCCGGGCTCGCGCGTACAGTCAAGTGATACACTGCACGCGGCGCAGAGCGAGTGGCATCTCCCCAGCATTGACCAACAGGCTCTCAATGGAAGAAGTGCGGAAGGCACCGGTCGCAAGGCGAAGGCCGGTGTGGTGGATCGAATCCACCTTCTGCAATAAACGCTCGGCTGCGGATGCATAAAACTCGCATCCGTAGTCGAGCTTCGAACGAACAAAGGATCAATAAAAAAGTAAGGCAGTAGACCTATCAGCGCCCAAAGCGCTAAACGTCACGAAACGGAGAATGTCCATGGCGCGGGTACAACAGAACCTAAGGCTGCGAATATGAGCCTCCCAGGTGAGGCGTCGGTCGAATACAAGACCAAGGAAACGGTGCGACTCAACCATATCCAGGCGCACCTCTTTAAGAAACAAATCTGGGTCGGGATGAAGCCGAGGATGGCAGCAGAAGTGCACCACCTTAGTCTACGCCAAAGAAAACCGAAACCTGTGCGCTTCGGCATAGCGAGAGACGCGGTTCAATGCCTGTTGGAGTCGAAAATGAAGCGGTTCTCGGACAGTGATGCGTAAACTCATCCACGTTTAGGACACCCATCTCGAGCTCTTCGATCAGATCGGCAAGGACTTGTCCCCTGGGATTTATGGAGTAATCTCCCCAGAGAGGATGCCTGCCGTTCAGATCTCCATACAAGAGATAGGGCCTCGGCAACCGTGCCACGACGCGGCGCAAGTCCCCTGCGTCGAAGTCAGCTGACGGTGGAATGTACGCAGAAATGATAGTATACCTCCTATCCAGGTGCAGCTGCACAGCCACTGCCTGAAAGGAGGTATCTAAAGAGAAAAGAAGAACGGAGACATCATGCCGGGTGTAAACCGCGCATCCCCCAGCTCGGCTATCCCGCGGTGGTAGGGTCGCAAGACCCTTGTATCCCGGGAGGGCGGGCAGTGGGCACGCGCCTAGCATGGTCTCCTGCAGAAAAACAGCTAATGGGGAACGGGACGAGACGAGCCTCCGCAGCTCCTCCCAGTTGGCCCGGAGTCCACGGCAATTCCATTGAAGGAATATGCCCTCCAGGCCTAGCTCGGAGGAGACGCAATGGGCCCTCCTCGAACTGAAGACCCTCACGGGAATGGCCGTACGCTTCCCGGGGGCAGAACCCCGCGCGCTGTTGGCCGGACAAATCGCTGGAGGCGCTGTCGCCTTCGAGGACTTATTGGGGGAGGTTGGGCTCGCCATGCGAGTCTTTTCCTCCCTCCGCCTCGAAACCTTAGGCGGGCGCTGCGGCTTCGGAGGCGGGGGCCCTCTTTTCGAGGAACCACCGTCTCCGAGCCACTCGCTCCACCTCGGGGCGTGGGTGAAGGAGCCGAAGCTCCTTTGTTGCTGTCCTCCATTCGGGGGACAGCTTTAGGAACCCCTGAAGATGGATTAGCGACCATTTTCAGGGGTGTTGCCTCCTGTGAGTCTAACGACTCTGTGGAGGCGCGTGGCCGTTTCGCCTTGCGGGAAACGGTCACGCTGGGGGAAGAGGGGGGAGCCCTGGTTTTAGCCGGGGCTGGGTATGAACCCTTTTTGCCGCCAGCTTTACCAGGGGAGCGCCCGTGTTGGGTAGAGCCCGCAGAAGAGCTCCGAATGGGCACGGAAACAACCGTGCTCGTTGGCCTGGATGGGCCAGGAGCAAAGGGTGCCTTTCTAACTACTGAGGCATATCACGTCCCAGGCAGAGCTGGGCGCGCCAGGACCAAGTCCTTAGCCTCGCGGAATGAGAGTCTATCCTGGGCCTGAACGGCCAGGATTTCTTTCTCCAGGAGATATGCACCACATTGCTTCGAAGAAGCAGGGTGCGGCTCTCCGCAATTGACACACTTGGCCACACACGATTTGGACTTATCGTGTGCGACCTTGGAGAAATTTACACAGACTTCGGGTGACCCCGACTTTGCACGTCTACATGAGCGATTCGTATGGCCTAAGCGGTGACAGTAATATCACCGCCGCGGCAAAGGCACGAATGCCTTCACGCGGTAGCGGTACCAACCGGCACGCACCGACTCAGGGAGCTTGTCACAGTCGAACGTGACGAAGAGTGTAGGGGTGGGTCTCGAAGCCCCTCCCTGTTTTCTCATCACACGTTCGACCTTGACCGCCCGATGGTCAGCCAGCTCTAGGATGATGTCCTCAATGGAGTAGTCAACGAGTTCCCTCGCATAAACTACTCCTTCCACAAAGTTCATTGGAGAGTGCGGCGTCACACTCACCGGAGTGCCATGAAGTGTCCGAAGAGCACTTATCTTGGCCGCCTCGGCGGGATTCGCCGCATTCGCCAGAAGGCTGCTGTCCGAGAAACGGGTCACCTTCGGCTCTCTACCAATTGCACTAGCTAATCCTCTCCTCTGATGGATCATGTTGCCCTTGGACAACATGGTGCCATCAGTGAAGCGAATAACGAGGAAGCGTTTGAAGCCAGCGGGCTCGAAAACGCCAGGTAACCTCTGAATGAGGGGCCCCGATGTCATCGAGGCTCCGCCCTGTGCACTCTTGGTGTTAGTCTTGGTCAGGGGCTCCGCACACGAGGGGGTAGAGGGGCCGGATGTGCCGATTTTGGCTTGGTCGCCTACCAAAGTGTTAGCAGACCCATCCGTCCCCGCAGCCCCCGCGGATGGAGAGGAGCCCCGAGTCTTTTTCGTCTTTTTAGTCTTCTTTGTCTTTTTCTTTTTTGGAGAGGAGGGCGGGGAATGAACCCGATTTTCACCTCCGCCGGCAGAAGCCCCAAGGCCAGATGGACCGGCCTCGGCCAGGTCCCTCTCCGAAATGGAGAAGGTCCTGGTTGTCGTAGAAGCACCTGTCGGAGGAGATCCCTCCCCTCCTTTTACTGCCTCGGAGCCCTCAGCCATTTGAGGAGGACCTTGCATAGGGCCGGATTCGGGTTCGGTGCTTGGCGCCGAGCCCGAATTCCCCCCCATGGAAGGCCCTACCGTCTGAGGCTGGGTCTCCTCAAGGACCATGTCTATCACAGAAGGGGCCTCCAGTTGGCCATCCCCTCCCAGGACATCGCAGATCCCCTTGGCAGTGTCGCCAGTCTTGTGTGGGGAGCCACAGGCCTTGACCCCAGCAAGGTTTAATATTCTTGCCAGCAGGTCTTTTGAGGGAAGCGACCGAAGGGGCCTGGCTTCCCTCTCCCCCTTAAGGGGGTTTGCCCTACCGAGCCGCTTTGATGGGGAGCGGCTGGCTAAGGGCTGCCTGCTGGCTTTCTTGGCAGTCCCCTTGGAAAGAAAAGAGGTGACTGCCGCTGGGAAAAGGGAGGTGCCCGAAAGCACCTCCAGAGAAGGGGGTGAGGGGGAGTCCCCTGCACCCGTAGGCGAAGGAGAGGAGTAAGCCTCCTCTCCGGTTAGAGAAATTTGGAGGGTCCCCTGTGCAAGCACAAGGGGCGGGACCTCCATTTTTTTGCTGGAGCTGCCCGAGGGCGGCTCCGTCCATGGAACAGGGGAAGTTGAGGGTTGGGTTTGTTTTTTTTTGTCTTCATCATTGGGCATGGTGACCCTTTTTCAAACACGGGATGCAATCGCGCACACCTCTCGCAGTAGCCCGCACTGCGAGAGGTGCTTACAAGCCCGGCAGAGCCAGGCGCCGCCATTTGGGACCACCCCTTCCGCCTGGTGGCCTGGCAGTCCATCAGCATGGCGGCTCCACCTTAGACACGGCGTAAAAAATATAGATTGTGAAGAGGAGAGGAAAAGGGATGTGTGGAAGGTATGGGTGGAGATGAAGCAGGTTGTTAAAAACCAGCCACTGCAGACCGGAGCTCAGGGGTTAGGGAACTTTGTCCCCCACCCCCTGAGCCCCGATGCGGGACGGTTGGCTGAAAGGAAGGTCAGCATCTACCCTGTGAAATTAGAGGGTGACCAGAGAAAGTTGTGGGAGAGGTTGTGTGAAAAGAGAGGAAACAAGTATTTTGAAGGAAGGGAGAGAGGCTAAGCTGGGGCCGGACGGAGCGCTGGATCCCGTCAGCACGGCGGCCAGGATGGCAAATCGCCGCGCCACTTACGGGGCCAGACGTCCTCAATGGAGTAGTCAACAAGTTCCCTCGCATAAACTACTCCTTTCACAAAGTTCATGGTAGAGTGCGGCGTCACACTCACCGGGGTGCCATGAAGTGTCCGAAGAGCACTTATCTTGGCCGCCTCGGCGGGATTCGCCGCATTCGCCAGAAGGCTCCCGTCCGAGAAACGGGTTACCTTTGGCTCTCTACAAATTGCACTAGCTAATCCTCTCCTCTGATGGATCATGTTGCCCTTGGACAACATGGTGCCATCAGTGGAGCGAATAACGAGGAAGCGTTTGAAGCCAGCAGGCTCGAAAACGCCCGGTAACCTCTGAATGAGGGGCCCCGATGTTATCGAGGCTCTGCCCTGTGCACTTTTGGTCTTTGTCATTGTCAGGAGCTCCGTACCCGGTGGGGCAAGGGGATTGGATGTGCCGATCTTGGTTTGGTCGCTGGCCAAAGTGGCAGCAGACCCATCCGTCCCCGTAGCCCCCGTGGATGGAGGGGAGCCCCGAGTCTTCTTCATCTTTTTTGTCTTTTTCGTCCTTTTCTTTTTTGGAGAGAAGGGCGGGGAATGAACCCAATTCTCACCCCCGCCGGTAGAAGCCCCCAGGCCAGATAAACCGGCCTCAGCTAGGTCCTTTTCCGAAATGGAGAAGGTCCTAGTGGTCGCAAGGGCATCATCCGGAGGAAATCCCTACCCTCCTTGTACTGCCTGAGAATCCCCAGCCGTTTGAGGAGGACCTTGCATAGGGGCGGATTCGGGTTCGGTGCTTGGCGCCGATCCCGGATTTTCCCCCATGGAAGGCCCTACCGTCTGAGGCTGGTTTTCCTCAAGGACCATGTCTATCACAGAAGGGGCCTTTAGTTTGCCATCCCCTCCCAGGACATCGCAGGTCTCCTTGGCCGCGTCATAAGTCTTTAGTTGGGAGGCACAGGCCTTGAACCCGGCAAGGTTTAATATTCTTGCCAGCAGGTCTTTTGAGGGAAGCGACCGAAGGGGCCTGGCTTCCCGCTTCCCTCTTATCCCTAAGGGGGTTTGCCCTACCGAGCCGCTTGCACGAGGGGCGGTCGGCAATGGGCTGCCTGCTGGCTTTCTTGGGCAGTCCCCTTACAAAGCAAAGTAGGGACTGTCACTGGAGATATGGAGGTGCCCGAAAGCACCTCCAGAGAAGGGGGTGAGGGGGAGTCCCCTACACCCGTAGGTGTAGGAAAGGTGTAAGCCTCCTCTCCGGTTAAAGAAGTATGGAGGGGCCCCTGCGCAAGCACAAGGGGAATGACCTCCATTTTCTTCGGTGGAGCTGCCCGAGGGTGGCTCCGTTGATGTTCTTGGGGAAGTTGGGGGTTGGGTTTTTTTATTTATTTTCATCATTGGGCATGGTGACCCTATTTGTGCTACGGGACGCAATAGCTCATCACCTCTTGCAGTTGCCTGCCCTTCAAGACGTGCTTACAGGCCTGGCAGAGCCAGCCGCCGCCATTTGGGACCACCCATCCCGCCTGGTGGCCTGGCAGTCCATCGGCATGACGGCTCCACCTTGAACACAGCGTAAAAATGGATAAAATGTAAAGAGGAGAGAAAAAAGGATGTGAGGAAGGTATGGGTGGGGATGAAGCAGGTTGTTAAAAAAACGCCATCCCGAACCGGAGCTCAGGGGTTAGGGAACATTGTCTCCTCCCCCCCCCACCCCCCCACCCCCCCCCCCCCCCCACCCCCCACCCCACCCCCAGCCCCGATCCAGGATGGTTGGCTTGAGAAGAAGGTTAGCATCTACCCTGTGAAATTAGAGGCTGACCATTGAAAGTTGAGGGAGAGGTTGTATGAAAAGAGATGAAACAAGTGTTTTGAAGGAAGGAAGAGAGGCTAAGCTGGGGCTGGACGGGTTGCTGAGTCCCGTCAGCACGGCGGCCAGGATGGCAAATCACCGGGCCCCTTGCGGGGGCAAGGCGATGGAAGGTACACCCCGCAGCAATTTCCCCCCCCCCCCCCCCCCATCTCTCTTAGTAAAGTGCATAAAGGGATTCTCCCTAAAAATATGCGTCAAATCATCAATGCTCTAAAAAAAAAAAACATTTTTTTAATCGTCAAATAAACTCGATTTATATTAAATATATAGAATAAATAAGATTGTAATTGCTATCTATAGACTTGTACATTAATTTTATATTTATTAACGCAAAATTACTATATTCTAGTCTTTTGTTTCTTTTTTAATTTAGTTTAAAGTTTCTTCAAATAAGGGAAAGAAAAATGTATTTAGTTACTGGTATAAATAAGCAAGTGATTAAGAGAATGACAATAATATGGAAAATATAACTTAGTTGTTTAATCTCGATTATAATGCAAAAGAGATAATTACGATTTTTCTTAAATTATCCTGACTCCCTTCAATTGAATGTTATTTATGGTATAACGTGAACCCATTATAAGATTTTATAAAATTCCAAAGTACTCATTTTTTTAGGTTTCTTTGGGTGTTTCATTCAACATTGAAATGTGAGCACTACAAGCACCTAGAGTTTCTGGTGATCTATAGGGGGGTTCGAAGTTTATAGGGAGGGGGAGTCGGATTACTAGGGGTGCCGAACGTTCTTGTGGTAGACTTCGGCGCAGAGGGGAATTCGTTTCACCGAGGCTTAAGATTAAATAGGTTGGCTTCACCGCGAGAAATCTATAGAGTAATGAAGCGTGTTTATATTTAAACCTCTTTTTCTTTCATTACAATACGCCGCTGCAATATAATGACTACAATAGGATTCGAAAATATAGGAATGACGGGTTTGTGGCAAACTTGACTCGTTCCCGGAGCTCCTGAAGACGTCTAGCTTGCCGTTATTCTCTCTAGTGCCGTTACAAGGTTTTATAGAGTTCCCATGATAATCATATGTGAGGGTTCAACATTGAGTCTATTCTGCCTTGCGACGCACTTTTCTTATTACCTACATGGACGAAAACTATACATTGTTATTTTTACAAAGATTTCATATGTAACATTATTATTTTACATCATTATTTGACAATTATTTTATGTATATATTATTCACAAGGAGTTATTTTTATTTATGAACACCTCTCTGTCCTTTTTCTAGATTATTTGTATTCGCCTACCAAATATAAGCCTTTATAAAATTCACATGACACTCATTTGTGAGGGTTCATTATTGAATCTACTGTGCCTTGCAATGTACTTTTGTCTTATTATTAAGATGCAAAAGCTGACATTTTCATTATTACTACAAATATATTATTGAGACAAGGAGTTAACGCTATAATACCTCTATGAATATTTGTTTTTGCATAATTATCTGCTTACCTGTCACGACAAAAATAGGATTCACATGTTAGTTACATGAGGTTTAATTCCTGAGCCTATTCTATCTCGCAATGGACGCTACAAAACTTGTGTGTGCGTAACACACTATCTTGCATTCAATAGATCCTAAGCATATTAAGCAAATACCCTTTTCTTTTTTTCTTTTTTAATTAATATATACACCAACTATGTACACTTAACTTTTCATAATTAATTCACTGGCCTTGTACATTTTACTTCGGTCTACCAAAACCTATATTCTTTCAACATCAACGGACATTTCATTTACTGTTCACCTCTTTAAAGAAACTGAATTTAGGCAGTTAAATTATCATTGGAACAAATTCTACGTTTGTTATTAATAAATTATTTAAAACTGTACCCGAACGTAAGACGTGAGTGTGTCTTCATCTTGCTTCAGTGTTGCCTACAGAAGACCGGTGCGTAGAAATGCGTCATTCTACCGCTGCTCCTTCGAAAGGGTAGGCCAACGATGATGGCGTTCGCTAGGTCCTCTTCCTCCTGCCCTAACAGTAGGTTCGAAAGTATTTCCGTAGGCGACTTCCACATCCTTAAGTTTTGCCCATTGTTCCTTCTGTGAGTATTTTTTCTGACCTTTCTTCTAATTCGGCCGAAAAGGGTCACCAGTTTATGGGTTCTCGAAGTTAATAGGGGGTGACTGGGTTAAGGCTGACTCGTAGTTTTGAGAGAGATAAATTCACCAAGCCTACTTTTTCCATCCTTGGAAGGTTCATCGGTCATGGAGCCTACCTCATTAATTACGCTCTTTCTTTATTACTTACATAGACGAAAACTACATTGCTATTTTTATAAAGATTTCATATATAACTATTATTTTACAATTATTTTATTTATATATATATATATATATATATATATATATATATGATGAAAATTAATGCAATATCGCAAGAAAAGATGAGGAACTAAACCACATTCTCCGAAGACAATTTAATTCAGAACAGTTTCGGTGTATCTCACACCCTTTTTCAACTGACACTGGATAGAAATATTTGAAAATGCTTAACTACATAACACAGAGTCAGGTCGTGAAAGATCCCCTCTTTTTTTCCCCAATCCCCTACTTGTGGCTAGTCAGGGGGGGGTTAGGCCTAAACATATTGAAGGGCTGACATTTCGCTATTTTGTTTATTTCCTTTCGTATTACAGGATATATATATATATATATATATATATATATATATATATATATATATATATATATATATATATATATATATATATATATATATATATATACAAAGAAAGAGCAACTACAGGATCTGCGGGTGATTATAGAACCACCACAGAGGATGTGGTATAAAAATTCCTTGGAGGTTCCTAGCTTAGGGAGATACTGGATTTGATGGGGTAACACTTTGGGCGAAATATAGTTATTGTGCCTGGTAGCTTAGCGGTAGAGCATCTGACCGGTAATCAGCAGACCCGGGTTCAAGCCCCGGCCAGGAATTTTCAAAACTTTTTTCCCCTGGCTTTATTTCGGTCTTCTCGGTAAAGGATCGCCTTCACTGTGCTGCCCTCTGCTCCCTTTGATTCTAGATTCTTCTAATGTCCCTCTCTCTTGCCTTTAAAAAAAGAACCTCTGGTTTCTTGTCTCATTTGCTCATTCGCGTCCAATTCTTCTTCATCTTGTACTATATATATATATATATATATACATTTATATATTCAAAAGGAGTTATTCTTGTTTAGGAACACTGTTATGTCCTTTTTCTAGATTATTTGTATTCGCCTACCAATTACAAGCCTTTATAGAATTCACATGACATTCATTTGTGAGGCTTCATTATTGAACTTATTCTGCCTTGTAATGTACTTTTGTCTTATTATTAACATGGGCGAAAGCTATACATTATTATTATTACTACAAATATATTATTGAAAAAAGTGTCAAGGCCTAGCTATTCCGCCCTATTTAATGTTTAGGCTTGAGGTAGGACGACGGGACGCTGGTAATAATAAAAGGAGACTTGAGGATGAATTGCTAAGTCTTGTGGCTATCCGCACTGGATGAGTTAACTACCAAATTGAATGTCTTAACTACCGAAATGTCTCTCGATCTCTCTCTATATATATTGTTTGCCATCTCCAAGGGGCGTGACCTTGACTTGTCCGTGGGGAATACCTAGTGATCTAATTTAATCGTTACTTCCACCTCTTGAGCAGAGTTTCGACAGCTACGAGTATGTGTGCCTGTTGTACCTACATATTTCCCATGTTTCAGATTTATCTTAATTATAGGCAATCACTTGTCTCTTCTTACATTTTTTTGTGAAATTTTATGGTCAAACCTTGTATTTGTTCAACTTGCCCGTTGTGACCTTTTGCTGATAACTGTGTGCCAATTGTTTGTGGCTCTATTAAATAAAAAAGTCAATTTTAATCTCCAAACTTTGCTCTTGTGGTTACAACATTAAATTTTTAAATTAGCCCATTTATAGGAAATAACATTATTTTGATGCAAATAGTAAAAATATCTAAAAATTTCAGGGGGTTATGTTTTTTTAGTTATGGTATAAGCATGATATACTGTATTTAAAAGGTTATAGAAACAGTAGTACTTGCTATTATTTCCGTTATATTTTGTTTTTTGAGAAATGGAAAGCAATGGCAGTTCTCTTACATTCCACATAGATTCAGCACTAATTTAGTAAAAAAAAAACTGTAGAGCTTTCTAGAACATTCGAGAATTTATTACATGTTTGAAGAATTTCTAGAACATTCTAGCAACGTAGATGACTGTATAAATACAAAGAATATCTACTCAACCGATTAGTTTAACTCTAGCCGTCACAGCGCAGACATCTCACTCGTCATTGATACAAGCATTAGTCACACATGGCATCAAGAGGTGGTAAGCATCCTACAAACGCATTTAGCTATGTCTGCGGAGAGTTTATTAAGACAAGAGCGAAAAGGTTCTCTGTAGAGAGATCTTCGAAAATGTGTGAGGCCTACAAGCCATATTTCGACATGCTAGTCGGAGATCAAGACAAACCTTGGGCACCTTATTTCACCTACGAGCAAAAGGGCCCTGAAAGTAATATATATATATATATATGATATATATGGGAAATATCACGAAAGTTAGCGCGTTATAACTATAAATATGAATATGTACCACGGAAGGAAACTGAATAAAAGGCAGATTGGAGTTAGTACTTTCGTCTATTCGACATTTTCAAACTCAATGGTAAGAAAAATAAGACACCCAGTATTTATGCAAAGCACGTTTTCCTATAAGATCAACATTTTAATGCTATCAGATAAGTCAGATTTTTATCTGATAGCATTAAGAGGGTTTCCTGAGTTCTCTTTAACAATCGCTACCCACAAAAATCCATCGACGCCACCATGAAAGAGAAAATGATCTTGGCTGATGGCCCTGGCGTCAGGTCTACTCCGAAGAAGAGTAATATCGACCTTTATTACAAGACCAATATGAACACCGGCTACCGTGAAGACGAAAAGGCTCTCAAAGCCATTCTCCATCGTAACGTGACCCCAACAAACCCTAATACAGATATTAATCTAATTATATACTACAAGACCAAGAAAACAAGTAGTTGCATTATGAAGAACAGCTGTCTCCCTCTAACGAGCGAACTCCAGGAGACTAACGTCGTGTACAAATATTCGTGTAAAGTCGGTGACTGCGAAAAACACAATTCAAAGTAAATTGGCGTAACCTCCACAACCCTGTCAAGATGACCGACAGCTCACCCTCAAGATGGCGCGATTAAAAAACACGCCCACTCCCATGACACTACCCTAACCCATGAAAAATTGAATCAGGACACCTCCATCATCCTGATACTCCAAAATCACAGAAGATTGTGGATGGCCAAAGCCGTCATCAGTCAAATGAAGAAACCGGCAATTAACTTACAACTTCAGCCGAAAACTATACTCCTCTCATCTCTGCGTCTCCAAGTTGACCGCCGTTAAACGAACTACGTTTTTTTCAAACCTCATTTTCCTTTACCTCCTTTGCCTGAGAACTAGATCGGAGCGACAAATATTCAGACAATGAATGAATGATGTGTATAGAAAGGACAGAGAGGGATCACTATGTAACACAGGCGAAGAGGCAGTCGTAGAGGAAAAGGGTACGGAAATATCTTGAGAGTGGATAGGAAGAGTTGATAGGGGGGCGGCTATACAGCGATGGGTGGTATCGCAGTGCCATCACAACATACCATCTTGCGTGTAGTGTGGTGTATAAGAGGTCTTTAGTGAGTTTCCCGAGCTGTCTTGTGAGTCTCGTGTGAGGGTATGTGTTGGTTCATATCTGGTGCGTGTTAGAAGATTTGTAGGTTATGCATGAAGTGATCTCTTGCGCCGAAGAGTGTCATATGAGGATTCGTGGCAATCAGCTATTTATCCTCGTATTCTGTCTTTGCGTCTAGTGTTATTTGTGCGTGGAGCGCGATCTCGTCTGGTGCATGACCGCTGACGAGAATGGTCTCGTCATGGACGTAGGATACTATATGTGTGACAGCAGTTTTCAGGTGGGCGTGGGGTGTCGTTTGTGTACATGATGTAAAGTGTGGGTGCCATTACGCTACTTTGGGGAACGCCTGAGCATGGTGTGAAGGGTGGTGAGATGGTATTGTTGTATTTTATGTGTCATCTCTGTTCAGTTAGGTAGTGCGACAAGAGCCTTCTAATGCAAGAGCCTCCGTATCGTTGGCGAGTTTCCAACAGAGCCACACCTTATTGTGATACCTTATTCTCCACGTCTTTACTGATGGACGGTGTCTTTTGATGTACCTAGCGTTTTTTTCCGTATTTTGTCGTGAACGATGGTCACAGCCGCCTGAGTGGACCGGCCCCTGCTGAACCCATATTGGTGGGGAGAGAACTAGTCCCTCTCTTCCAGGTAATCCCGTAAGTGGTAGTTGATCATACGTTTGAGTATTTTGCCTAGGTAATCTAATAGAGAAATAGGGCTGTAAATGTTTGGGTGTTTGGGGTCTTTGTTCATTTTGTGTAGAAGTATGTTGTGAGAGACTGAATATTTTGGGGAAGTGGCCTGAAGCTAGTGAGGCGTTGAATAGGTGTGTAAGTGTGGGGTATATGTTTGCAAGGAGGTTGTGTATTAGTGTGGCTGGTAGCCCGGAGGGGGCCTGGTGCACCCCAATATTTGGAAAAAGAGGTTGATAGGATATATAATATAGGTTTAAATTTGTGTTACCCTTTCTACGTACTTACAAATTGTTAAAATCCTGCTAAGCGTTCATTTTATCAACCTTATCGTAACATCTCTAAATTTCATGCCAAAAATGTATTATTTTTACCTTTTAACCAAAGTTTGATCAAATTCCCTCGTTTACTAAAACCTTTGAACATAAATGTTATTTTTAAATATGAAAACGCTATCCATCGCCTTCTCGTAAAAAATTCCCCCCTAAACTAGGCATTGTATATTCTATTGGTTGCAATAATAAAAAAGCTATTATGGACAGACAGGTAAAAAATTGAATGTTAGAGTTAAACAGCACCAAACTAATGTTCGTAATTTTTTGTCAACAATCTGCATTATTTTTACATATCTATAGTCAGGATCATACTATTAATTGGAATAGTGCTAAACCTATTATTAAATGTACAAACTAAATTTCAAGATATTTTTTAGAGTGTATCTCTATTAATACTTTCCTAAATTTTAATATTAGCACTGGATTGTTTAGCCTAGATCCTATCATATCTAATTATATTAAATCACAAATTAAAGTGTTCAGAGAATTTGTACCCCCTAGTTAGGGTTTTGAGGCTGGTAGCCGTATTAATCCCCCACTCCTTACTATTTAAGACATTGTCTGTCCTGACCTATGTTATTCCACGCAGAGTAGGTCTTTTAGAATAAAGACGAAAGCACTCGGAATCGTTTTTCCATTTACCTTTTGGGTGTTATTTATCATATACATATATATATATATATATATATATATATATGGAGCCCGGCCAAGCCTGCGTTTAATATTGCGGATAAATCCCAGAGCCACCAGAAACGGATGCAACATCTTTTAATTTCTTACTACGTTTCGAAAACTACAAGTTTTCTTCTTAAGGCTAGAATAAGTTTACTAAAGTTAACACATTTGAAGAAATCAGAGAAATGCCAACATGACATTGAATTATTTTAAAAGGTGACCAATTATAAAATATCAATAAAATGTACTATAAGTTAAAATTTTAAATAGGACTTGGCAATAGTTAAATTTGCTTTAAAACTGACTCAAAAAAGTAGTAAATAAATTTAGAGTTTATTTCAGTCAGAAATTAATTAAAAACTATAAGAGAAATTGACCTGGCTATAGTTAAAGATAATAAATTTAAACTTTGTTTTAATTTTGTAAACACTGTAAGAGTTAAAAAAATTTAATATACAAACGGTTAATTTTGGTTACTTACAGAAGTGGATCCATCCTAGAGAGTGAATGGTGGGTTTAGCAAGTGGCTAGTATTTATAGGTTACAGTGACGCTTGGGAGAGAGGAACACCAACTAACCAAACAGTAGTTAAAAAAACAAATTAACTAACAAGGTGTAGTTAAAATTAATTAATTAATAAAGATATTGCACTTAAATCTTCATTAAATGTAGGTTTGTAGTGTTTGATATATAGAGATTCGAGGGTTCTTAGGCAATGTTGGTTGTTGTTAAAGGCTAATACTTGAAAATTATCAATAGAAATGTCAGTTTTACAGCTTATGGTGAGTCGCCTAATAAATTTACTTGTCCATTTTATTTAAGATTTTGCTTGTGTGCCAACTAATCTCCATATGAGTAGAGAACCTATCTCCAAGAGACCTGAAAGTGCTGCCAATGTAAGAGGCTCCAATATAACTGGGAAATTTAAATAAATAAACATCATCAATGCGGGATTCCAAAGAGATGGGATCTTTACTGCTAAAATACTCCCTATCGATAATTTGTTTATAAAAACTACTTAGGGGTTGATTTGTGCAAAATATCTTTTATAAATGAATAGGTTTATTTCTTTTAAAAGTATAGTTTAAAAAACCCATCTCTGAAATTAGTAAATATATGGACATTTTAGGAACCTTTATGCAGGGTTGAGGGGGGTCAATGAGATTATCAAAAGCTTTCTTAAAACTATCATATAGCTCAGAAGGAAATATATTTTTTAGAAAATATTTCCTAAGAAAAATAAATTCATTATGGATTGATTGGTAGGTGGATGTTAGCCAGAAACTTCTATGTATTAAGGTTTATACTGTGTAAATTTGGCATCTAAAATCACAAAAACTAAAGTAGTTTAAGCTTAGTCCTGCGAAAGTTTTTTTTCCGTAAATGGTTGTTCGAATTTTTTGCTGGTCATTATCTTAGGTAACTAAAGGATCAAGAAAGGGCATCTTGTCATTTGAAAAGAATGAAATAAATTTATTAACTACTTTTTTTAGTCAGTTTTAAAGCAAATTTAACTATTGCCAAGTACTATTTAAAATTTTAACTTATAGTACATTTTTTTGATATTTTATAATTGGTCACATTTTAAAATAATTCAATGTCTTGTTGGCCATTTCCTGGTTTCTTTTCTTCAAATGTATTAACTTGTAGTTTTTGAAACTTATTAAGAAATTAAAAGATGTTGCGTCCGTTTTCGGTGGCTCTGGGATATATATATATATATATATATATATATATATATATATATATATATATATATACATATAAAATGTGTTTTGTTTATTTGGATAGTGGATTTTTTTAAACATTTCAAGTATATTTATACTTATTTTTTTTTTCGTTTTTTTTTTACCAGATGGTACAGAGGAGAAAAGAAAGCTAGAAATTTCGCAATCGCACCAATTTGGAGGGAACCAACTGACTACTCAAGCAATTGTTTCTTCTGCATGGTAACCCTACTAAACATCGAGCAGGCAAAAATGCGCCTGTTATCATGTATCCAGAACTTCAATTATCTGTTGCACCAGTGCCACACAGTTCTGAGCTCCCCGTATCCACTCCTCTAAAAGAGAGCAGCAGTTTTTATAAAAGGAAAAGCAGTTCATAAGAGGATCGAGTAATTGATCCAGATTACAGACGTGCAACTAAAGAGAGAAACCTATACTACCACAACCAAAAAGATCTCAACGACCTTATCAGAGATCTTGATCTCATAAAGTCCATTGCCGAGTTTTTAACATCGAGACTCAAGCAGTGGGATTTGATAGATGACATTGTGCAAATATCAGGTAAGAGAAAGCGTCACGATTGTTTTTCAAGCTTTTTTAAACCTGTCACAAAGTGACAGGTCTGTTTGAGGCAATCGGAATCGCTTGGAACCCCAACGAGTGGCGCCTCTTCATTGTGAGCTCGTCCAGGAGCCTCAAAGCAGTGCTGCTTCATAACGGGAACATGTATCCATCTTTTTCCCTTGCTCACTTGGTCCAGCTCAAAGAGAAATACAGCAGCGTCAAGATCTTGCTAGATGCATTGAAATAGGAAGCATACGGTTGGGAGGTTATCGGAGACTTCAAAATGGTGGCTTTCTTGATGGGTTTCCAAGGCGGCTTTACCAAGTTTCCTTGTTATCTTTGCCTTTTGGACAGCAGGGATACCGTGGCACACTAACATTAGCGGCATTGACCACAACGAACCGAGTTTAGTGTGGGGAGAAACAACGTCAAGTGGGAGCCATGGTTGGACCCCTTAAAAGTACTGTTTCCTCCTCTGCACCTAAAATTGGACCTTATGAAACAATTCATCAGAGCTCTAGATAAGGAGTCTGCAGCTTTCAAGTATCTCCAAGATTTCTTTCCTAAGCTATTTGCGGCCCAGTTCCATAAATATCAAAGATCATGGAGTGCAAGGAGTTTCCAGAGTAGCTCACTAGGACGGAAAAAGCAGCGTGGGACAGTTTTATCGCAGTGGTTCTGGGCTTGCTAGGTAATCATAAAGACAAAAATTATGTAGAGCTTGTTGAGAACTTGGTGAGAAACTACGGGAAAATGGGTCGCAGGATGTCCCTGAAAGTCTATATTCTTGCCGCTCATCTTGATAAATTTAAGGAGAGCATGGGAGCGTACTCCGAGGAGCATGGCGAGCACTTTCATCAGGATCTGGGTCTACTGGACTTTGAACACCGCTATCAAGGATTGTTTAATCAAAACTTGATTGGAGACTCTATTTGGGGTGGTGACCTTTGATAGCTGTGCGCATGTTCATGTGTTTCTGCGTGATTTCTGACAAAACGCTTGCCTTATATTTATTTAATAGGTGTCAATATATATATATATATATATATATATATATATATATATATATATATATATATATATATACATATATATATATATATATATATATATATATATATATATGTATTATTTTTCTAATTTTGTTTGGTTCTTTATTTATTACACGTGGCGTATTATTTCCTTAATATACACAAATAGCCATTTCTAGGATTTGATAGATCGACCGAGCGTCCATTTGTTAAGTTTCTCGCTGGGCCTAATAAGTCCTGTAATTCGGATGCCACAAGCCTACCTATTTTACAACGTGAGCCACACAGATCATCATGGCCGCAGATAGAATGATAGTTTGTTTTTCTCCAAATATTTCCCGCGTCTAAGTTTAAAATTAAATTATCATTCTTCATGAAAAATATCGATTTAAAGTAATACACAAACGTTGAAGTTGATAGAAGCAAATAAGCCTAAAAGGGATGTAAAAAAATCGCAGGAAATAGAATTATAGGGGTACTAGTTATGGGGGTTACCAGTATCTGACTCCAGAGATGAATTCTTCCCAATTTTCTCATTTTGGCTGGGCTTACGGAAGGCTTAGGGTAATCGAGGTCAAGAAGGACGTTGCCAAACTATATATGGAATTATAGGGGTACTAGTTATGGGGGTTAGCAGTTTATATAAATGGGGAATTAAGTATCTGACTCCAGAGATGAATTCTTCACAATCTTTTTATTTTGGTTGGGCAAACAGAAGGTTTAGAGTAATCGAGGTAAAGAAGGATGTTGCAAAACTATATATTTTATTCTGATATTGACCTATAACGGGTTAAGCGGCACGTCACGAAGTTACTTTACAGGAGACTAGAAGTCTATATATACTCAACGCGAAGTATTAAATTCTGGAGCGACAAGACTTGGTGAATTTAAAAGGGGTTCCGTAAACGAGAATACGGATATGACAATACTTTATGACAATTATAATGCTTAGTTATTAACTCTCTATTCCTCTCATTGCTCGCCTATATATACAGCTTTATTTCCAAGGGGCGTGGCCTAGATTCGACTCCAGGACAAATTTGTCATCGAGGCTCATTAGTTCCGCCCCCTAAGGGCGGAGTTTTACACGGATGTGTATCACAATTTGCTTACATCTTCCAGCTAATCTAGTCATTCTATGACCCGATTTTACATAACTGTGTATAATTTCCTTTGGTTGGTTAGACATTGTGTTTACTCAGGTGTTCCGTAGACTTCCGTCTTCTGATAATTTTATCCTGAGACGTTAATTGTTCGTTTATTCGTTTCCTCTTGTTGACTGAGGTATCTTGACCTTTTATCCCTTTTCTCGCGTTAGCCCTATTTGTATTTCCCGCGCGTCCATATTGTGGAGCTTCTTACTGGTCAAATTGAATCCTGCAACTTGGTGTCAGTAGCCTTCCTATTACATAAACCCATCACCACCAAATAATGAGATATGACCAGATTTTTAAAAAAACATGAGTTTACGCGAATGTTACCCCGTTTTCTAAGTCGACAAAAGAGTAGAATTGTGATTTGAAATAATGAATGGAAAAAATTATACATGAAATTAACGAAATAAATTGATTTCATTTACGAATTTAATTATTTAATTTAGTCTGGGTACAATTTGATGATAACCAGCTTCTAGAGAATATCTAGATACCCACACTTGTGTACTAACAAGGAAAAAAATATATAAACGTCAAAATAACTTAAATCTTTATTTAATTAATTTAGGCTCACGTAAAGTTCCTGGTCTCAATAATTTCGAAACGACTTTTAGGGATATTTTGTCTTGCGAAACAGGTGAATAGAATTCAATAAATTCAAGACGACTTATGTTTTGTTGTGAATATTCAAAGGGGCAACAAATGAATGTGAATTGGTGAATCAAAATGATAAAATATCAAATGAATAATGAAGAATAATAATGCTAAACTTGTTTAAATCCATCGATATATATTTTATTGAGCGGTCTATGTTATTTTAATATAATACAAGTTTGAATTTCAATTTTTTTTTCTCTCTTCCTCAAATTTGAGACGTCACAGTGCGTTATTATTGAAAAGAAAAAAGAAAAATCTTACAGTGACCTCACATTGTATACATAAATTCGGGCGAGCTTATTTCGTTACTTTTTTCCCATTTAACACTGTTTTGGATAGGGAAGCTTTGTGTTATTACCTGTAGTAGATGTGAATTATTTTTCAAACGTCGAGGGTAAGTGAGAGGGTAATTCCAGTCCCACTTCCTTGGCATATATTATAATCCCGCACCAAAGGTAAAGTAGGGGTGAAGTGCAGCCAATACACCTACCGTAGCCACTTCGTGTGAATAAGAATAACCACGGAGCTTCCCTTTTGATCAAAGTTAAGATAATGATTCCCTGAGTGTGTTCTTACTCAGTAAAAGCCAGTCATGGGTGGACTTATGTAATAATAAGAATTAAGCCGAGTGGATTGCTGTTCAATTGACAAAGTATCGTCCAAAATAGTTAAAACACACAGATACAAAGATAATCTTTAATATACATGAATTAAAAATATGGAATAGCATATATAGGTATAAATAGGATTAGTCTTTGCACTGAATAGGTAAGTCTACATAATGTCGTGGGGATTACACTTAAAATCTACGTACTAGGATGCTTGCGTCTTAATTGCACCCGAGAGAATGAATTGAATAATAATATGGAATTACGCACTGAATTAATCACTTGTAATAAGCGAGGTTATGAGCTAGGGATGGAAATTCTAGTTAATAGTTAAACTGGTCAAGTTAGGGGAGGGGATAATTCACTTTGACGATACCTTGGAGTTCGTAAGTATTTGGACGATGACTGTGAATGGCTTCTTCTTCTGACGATGTTGGCACTTAGCCCGGTCGTCTGAGGTTACCGAATGTGGGGGTAATCCTAGACCGGTGTCCTCATGTAATTATCCTAGGCCGGACCGCGAAGGTGAATCAAACGGTGACTCATATCGGAATTCTTCTCCTCGAAGTGTCCGTTCGGATTATTGGCACCTGGAGGGGGTAGCCAAAAGGATTACCTAACTGCGTCTAGGGTAATCTGCAGAGGTAGGTCCTGTGTAACCTCTGACTCTGAAGGAGGGGGGAAGTCTGCGAGAAGTTTCGCACCTACAAGTACCGTGACAGCAACAACAAATTCCCCAAAGTTTCTTCCTTGCAACGGTCGAACTGTTTCCTTTGTGAGACTAGCTCCACACACAACGTAGATCCAAGATCTTCTGCCTGAATTCAGGGAGAATTTTCCCTTTTATTTCCCTCAATAACTAAAATCGAGAGAGAGCACCAGATTCTCATAAAATCCTTATCGTCGCCCGAGAGACCTTTTGTCTGCTGCCAGGACATGCGAAATATTTACGCCTCGCCGCCATCCGAGCTTTCCTCGTCTCCAACCTCGGGTTTATTATGGCGCGAAAAGGGGTCAAGGAGATTAGATGCGAAAAGGCGAATTTCAAATAAGGGGGGGGGGAGACGCAGATGTGTCGGAGTATTTATGTATGCACTAATGCATGGATGCACTTAGACTTATACATCCTTAACCGTTTTGGAAGACATTATTCTGACGTGTAACTAGGAATAATGTATGCCTTTAACATTGGCTTACGAACAACACACACACACAAAAAAAAAAACGGGAATTCAAAGAATACAGGAACAACATAATTAATCATGACCGTAAAAGAACACACGGATTACCGGTCATATACAGGAAACTCCTGAATAATTAAGAGCTGATGTCTAAGTACAAAAGAATTTTATGATTATATTCGATACATTAATCCGGGTAGTATGATATAAGAACTACATACAAAAAAAAAACTAAAATTAATCATGAAAGTTATAGAGCGTGGCAGATTATCAATTTTACAGATATAATATATGAATAATTAGTGGATGAACACTAAACCTTTATCCAAAACTATATAGCTATAATACAAATTATTTACAAAAACTCACTGGGCTAGTCTACCGGGTTCCTAGACAAACTATCCGCGAGTACATTAAGAGATCCCTTTAGGTATCGGATATCATATTAATATTCGGATAATAGCAAGGCCCATCGTATGAGTCTTCCATTCTAACTATTACAACATTTTAAGGAGGCTAGGGGTTTGTGATCCGTTTCTATGGAGAACGGTCTACCTATCAAATATATGCGGAGCTTTTGTACCCCAAACACGATAGCTAAAGCTTCTAGCTCCACAGTGGCATAATTCTTTTCCCGATCGGAAAGTTTCCGACTTTCAAAAGCCACCGGGAACGGCACTTCTGCCTCGTATTGCAAGAAGGCGCATCCAATTCCAAGATAAGAGGCGTCGGTCCGGATGCCGAATTTCTTCTCGGGATTAGGTAAGTGCAGGATAGGGGCAGTCACTAGTTTCTGTTTGAGTCCGTCGAAACTGGCAATAGCCATGGGGTTCCACTTAATATGGTCTGGATATTTCTTTTTAAGCAGGTAGTTTAAGGGGAAGGCGACAGGCGCAAAATGGGGGATAAAACGCTGATAGAAGGAAGCTGCTCATAAGAAGGAACGTAGTTGCTTCTTCGAGACTGGGGGTGGCATATCGGTTATTGCTTGTATCTTATTCTTCTGTGTGGGTATGCGGTTCTCGCTAATCTTGAACCCTAAATACGCAATAGTGGTATAAGAAAAATGGCACTTGGAGGGCTTAATTGTTAAGCCGTGAGACTTCAGTTGGTCTAAGCGTGGGCGAAGACACGCGAGGTGTTCTTCCCATGTACGCGTGGCTGTGGACACGTTGTCAAAATAGAATGAGACGTTTTCTAGCCCTTTTACAACTTTTCGCATAATGCGATTATAACTGCTATAGGCCGTAACTAGGCCAAAAGGCAACCAGGTGAATTGTTTGAGGCCTCTTTCTGTGGAGAATGCTGTAAATTTCCTCACCGACGGTTCCAAGGGAATCTGATAATAGGCCTTACACAAGTCAATTTCAGAGATATACGCGGCTCCTTTGAATAGATGCAGGTTCTGATCGATGAGGGGGAGGGGTTCTGCGTCAAATACAGTGACAGCGTTCAGTTTCCAAAAGTCGACGCACATACGGAATGAATTATCGGGCTTCCGTACCATGACAATTGGGGAGCAATAGTCTGAATGGGACGATTCGATAATCCCCAATTTCTCGAGGTTGTCTATTTCCTCGTTGAAGGCCTTACGAAGGTGCACGGGTAGGGGGTAGGGTTTAGCCCGGACAGGGTCCTTCGTAGTGAGTTCTATGTCGTGTTCGAACTGAGTGGAGCAACCAGGCAACTCGTTGATTACGTCCGAGTATTCTCCTAAGAGCGAGACCATTTGGGCGATCTTAGCAGGCCAAAAGAAATATTTTAAAACGCGCTGAGACGTTTTGTTATGGCCAAAGTGACCGACCAATGCGCTTCCATGTGCTAGCTGCAATATCTTAGGAACATAGGAGCGTGGAACACAAGTAGTACTGACAAGGGAGCCTACTGTGTCTGGGGAGGTGCGAAATAGCAGGGAGTCTTCTACGAGGTGCCTCACTGGTCGGTTTCCTTGTACTATCTCGAAGTCACCTCTTCTGGCTTTTTCCCACAGGGGTTGGAGGGAAGGGCAGTCATGTTGGGCCCTGGCGAACTCAGCGTTATTCAGCTTTTCAAACTCAGCGTTGCACGGAAATTTGAGCGGCGTGAGAGGACGGTTTTCTCGGCCCACCTGTACTCGGGTGGTGAGTAAGTAATCTAAGTCCCACTTCCTTGCCATATATTATAATCCCGCACCAAAGGTAAAGTAGGGGTGAAGTGCAGCCAATACACCTACCGTAGCCACTTCGTGTGAATAAGAATAACCACGGAGCTTCCCTTTTGATCAAAGTTAAGATAATGATTCCCTGAGTGTGTTCTTACTCAGTAAAAGCCAGTCATGGGTGGACTTATGTAATAATAAGAATTAAGCCGAGTGGATTGCTGTTCAATTGACAAAGTATCGTCCAAAATAGTTAAAACACACAGATACAAAGATAATCTTTAATATACATGAATTAAAAATATGGAATAGCATATATAGGTATAAATAGGATTAGTCTTTGCACTGAATAGGTAAGTCTACATAATGTCGTGGGGATTACACTTAAAATCTACGTACTAGGATGCTTGCGTCTTAATTGCACCCGAGAGAATGAATTGAATAATAATATGGAATTACGCACTGAATTAATCACTTGTAATAAGCGAGGTTATGAGCTAGGGATGGAAATTCTAGTTAATAGTTAAACTGGTCAAGTTAGGGGAGGGGATAATTCACTTTGACGATACCTTGGAGTTCGTAAGTATTTGGACGATGACTGTGAATGGCTTCTTCTTCTGACGATGTTGGCACTTAGCCCGGTCGTCTGAGGTTACCGAATGTGGGGGTAATCCTAGACCGGTGTCCTCATGTAATTATCCTAGGCCGGACCGCGAAGGTGAATCAAACGGTGACTCAAATCGGAATTCTTCTCCTCGAAGTGTCCGTTCGGATTATTGGCACCTGGAGGGGGTAGCCAAAAGGATTACCTAACTGCGTCTAGGGTAATCTGCAGAGGTAGGTCCTGTGTAACCTCTGACTCTGAAGGAGGGGGGAAGTCTGCGAGAAGTTTCGCACCTACAAGTACCGTGACAGCAACAACAAATTCCCCGAAGTTTCTTCCTTGCAACGGTCGAACTGTTTCCTTTGTGAGACTAGCTCCACACACAACGTAGATCCAAGATCTTCTGCCTGAATTCAGGGAGAATTTTCCCTTTTATTTCCCTCAATAACTAAAATCGAGAGAGAGCACCAGATTCTCATAAAATCCTTATCGTCGCCCGAGAGACCTTTTGTCTGCTGCCAGGACATGCGAAATATTTACGCCTCGCCGCCATCCGAGCTTTCCTCGTCTCCAACCTCGGGTTTATTATGGCGCGAAAAGGGGTCAAGGAGATTCGATGCGAAAAGGTGAATTTGGAATAAGCGGGGAGGGGGAGATGCATCTGTGTCGGTATATTTATGTATGCACTAATGCATGGATGCACTTACACTTCTGCAAGAGGTTTACAGTGCCCTAATCGAGCAAACAAAATTTTTTATGAGGTTATTTATCCAAATTTGCTCCTTTTTTTTGGTGGTCGTGAGGCGAAATGTGGCAAAATCGGACCTTTTGTGTGCTTTTGGGTTGTTTATACTGTGGTGCTGGAACCACATTATGGAATCACATTTGACTCCAAACCACCTCTCTAATTGGTTCACAGTAGAGTTGTAAACCAAAGAAACATTTCATAAAATGGCGAATCAATAAGTGAAGGGAGCAATGATATATCAAACTATTATTTAATTATTGACTCGTAGAATAAATGGTACTATTATCTTTTTCGTAACGAATAAAATTGTATCATCTCTTTCCGTACGAATAACAATTGTAATATTATCTCTTTCTTAAATGTGAATAAAAATTCATCGAGTGACTGTCATCTTTGGTTGGCGGTGTTCATAGTTCGTCCAAGAGGTCCGAAGAGTCGAATAATAGATAACGAAAATATTGATGTGTCGTCAATTCCAAATGTATTATTCTCTTTATAATTCCCCGTTGGGAAAGTGAAAAAGATTGCACGTTTTTGACGTCGCTTAACCTTTCCTGTACCTCTTTTATCGAGTGGCAACTTTCCTCTGAATTGGCGTTGTTTCTTAAATAATGAAAACGTCTTACGTCTTGAAAAAGCTAGAAGTTAAAAGTTTATAGTAAGAGTAGAGTGGATAGTAGTTGCTAAGGTAAATAGGTGAAATAGAATGAGTATGAGATAATGATGTTTGCTGGGGACCAGCCATCTCTTGTTAGTTTTTTATTATCTTTTTATTTCATTTTTTATTTACAATGAAACCACAAAGTTTATTGAACCGGAACTAGTTTCGGTATGAAGTTTTCCACACCATGTTTAACGCCTGAAGATGTTATGGAAAACTTCATACCGAAACTAGTTCCGGTTCAATAAACTTTGTGCTCAAAAAGTGGTTTTATTGTAAATTGATTTACTCGCTATTGAGAAAACATTGTATTCATTACATGTGTGTGTAGAATAAACTATATTATATTTAATGATTTTTCCTGCTTTAGTTCTATGATGTTTTTAGCTGTTTGAAGTTGCTCCACTGTGGCTTTGGCTACCTTTGCATATGTTTGGTTCCTCTTCTCCTCTTCTGCTTTCGTCTTCTCATTCCTTTTTCTTTCAAAGATTTCTTTCTCTATTGGGCGAGCCATCGCCCATGTACGATGGCTCCCTCCACGGTTTAAATATTTTTGCTCGGAGCTTTTGCAATCTCTCCAGGTATATGAGTTAGAGCTACATTCAGACCACTTCTTTTCCGCCTTTGGGGGCAATCCCTTGTTATGTATTGGTCTAGTGCAAAGCAGTTGAAGGACGTCAAAATAGTGATAAATTCATCGCTCCTTATCTGCTTCGGGGTTATTTTCAAATTAGAAGCTAGTAGCCCGTTCTCCTTAGCTTTGCAAGCCATACATGTCTCTCTGAATATAACCTTAAGACATGGGTGTATTCGTTATTTGTAAGTCTATTTTTTAATTTTACCACTTTTTTTATTCGTGCCTATTCTTGGCGCTGCTCAATATCTTTTTTAATTTCTAAGGCCGTGTGCTCCCCTATCCAAGGGTCTATCTGTCAGTAGTATATCGCTTTCTAAGATTCTATTTGAGGCGGGACTTTGGCTGACAGCTCTATTGTCTTTAAGAGTGTTGTTGCTCTTTCGCTGAGAAGTTTATCGACGTCCTTTTCAGATTGACATATCGCAACGTAATTTGATGTATGGTCAATTAAGCTAATTAGAACGAATCCAAGTTATCCGTATATTATTTTGAACATTGATTCTCTCTCTAGTTTTTGCGCACTTTTAAGGGTGCGCAAAGGGGGCCTTTTCTTTGATTCCATTTAATTCTGTTCTCTCTTCTTTCTTTTCTTCAAGAGGGAGAAAAGAGGGGAGATAGATAGATATAAAGTGCGGCTCAGATCCAGTTATTGCTCTGGCTTATTCCGCTGACGTGTCGACGAATCCCTGCCTGTCTTCTAACCCTATCAGCGTTTGCTCCACCCAAACGGATCCGCCGCTCACACGGGTACTAACCCGCCCCGAACTAAGCTTCGGCTTGCACCAAGTTTACCGCCCGGGTCATATAAAGTTCCCGTCCGCTTGGGTATCTATAGAGGCTCAGCTTCCCTAACCGACAGGTCCTAGTAGAGGTGGGATAGTGAAGGAGAGGTATTCGTCTATAGTCAGGTCAAGGTACAGTTAAGTCCTTTAGAGTCTTCTCAGTAGAATGATCTTGGACTTTTTGGTTAACAATTGGTTAAAGCTTTCTAAGGTTGATCACTTTCTCCTCGTAAGTAAGTAAGAATAAATCAACTGCCATCCTTCTATATATATCCAATAAAGAAAAATCAATTGCAGTGTTTGTAAGTTGTTGAACGTAAATTGTTCCTAAAATCTATCGTAACGCTGATTAGCAATTTTTGCAGCGCCTATGTTTAAAACGTAAAATTTGTCTTAAAGCTGATAAAATAAATTAAACAAATTTGTTATTAAAATTCTGCTTAACGCTGATTGGTCCATTTTGTATAACTTAAGTTTAGGAAGAAAAATTCTATATAGAGCAGCATTTTGGGCCTACATAGAGACGGACTGAATTTGGATTCTTTTTTTTACAACGGAGAGCTGTGAGCGCGCTTAAGGAAAAGTTCACTTTTCATTAAAGTTGAAGTTAACTTCAAGAAAGAAAAAATATATGCGCCTTATGGACTGATTGGAGATTTCTCCTGTTTCCAGTAGGCGAGGTGCTTACCCTAAAGGGGTAATTCTTCCTTAATTCCTCCTTATTCCACCAACTAAATCAACATAACACGACCACCGCTGCGCCTAGAGCCACTTAAAGTAGGATATAGTGAACCCCGGAAGGAAGCCCCAATAGGGGACGCGAAGAAGGGGGCTCCTTAAGACCACGAGCCCTAAATTCTGTGGAGGCGCTTCTTAGCTTAGACCTATTTAGGTAGGGTGGTCGTGAAGGGCAAAAATAAGTAGGTAAATAGGGAACCATAGGCTGCTGGGTGATAGGGAACGTTTTCAATCTCCTATTTTACAGATTTAGAGATGAAGGATTAAAACAAACATAGGCTTCGGAGGAAGGAACGAAGAAAAGAGCACCTAGGCGTTCGACTAGCAAATGGATGGGGGATCATCCCCCTCTATGGAAAGGAGGCAGCCTGGAATGCCTACGAGTACCTCTACGGACAATTGACCAGGAGATCAAACCGGAGAAAGGAAAACTCTGTGAGACATTATTTGGGCAGATAAAAGTAGCCCTCGTCAAAATTATCGACATCCCGAATGGCTACGTGTCAATTGCAAGTAAGGAAAAAGAAGTAGAAAAATTAGTGTCCCAGGAAGGAATAGAGACACTAAAGGGAATAGAACTAACCCCCAAAATCCCGACCTAGATAACTGCAAACAGAAGTATCATATGCAGGAAAGTCGACGTTTGGGTGGGTTCTCATGACAAAGAGGAAATGAAAGAAGAAATAGAAAAAATCACGAAGGCATAAAAATAAATAAAATAATTAAATTTGGCGACCACACACATGTTTTTAAAATAGTGTGTGTGTGCAACCACAGATATGGCAGCAAAGATATTTCAACGAGCACTGCTCATGTTTAACATGAGAATTTCACCAGAGAACATGGAGCGCGAGAAACATATTAATACTCAAATGTGCTTTTACTGCTATTAGATGGAGGACCACTTGACGCATGACTGCACTTAGAAAGATACAGTATATTCTGAGTGCGGACAGAAGAACCATGAATGGAGACAGTGCAAGGAAAGTACAAAAAAAATGCGTGAACTGTCATGGGCCATATAGAACTATGCCAATGGCATGCCCCAAAAGAAAGGAGATTATAGAAGGAAATAAAAAATAAGCGATAAACGAAGAAGAAACTAGAAGAAATGCAACTTACGCAGGAGTGGCTAAAGCAACTGTAAAGCAAAAGCAGCAATCACATACCCATCTAACTGTGCCACAAGGGGCATCAACAGAAGTGCTCACATGCACACTCTATGCCCATATGATGAATATTAGGAAACCGGGCACTTTCGCTACGATACTTAATACAATGCTAGAGGAAAATGGCATGAAGAAGATGTGGTTCCCAGCCCACCCCTCCTCATCTGAAATCCTTAAAATCAACGTCGCCTCTGCGTCGGCACCAACGAGCAATGAGAAACATACTACTGAAGAGAACGGAATTTCAAACATGTCAGTGCAAAGTAATGAAGGAGACAAAATAGTACGCATGGAAGCACAGGAAATAAAACTTAAAGTCTACAGCAATAATTGATCCCCCCTCCCGAGAGGCAAGAAACAGGACGACATCATTAAGGCAATTAAAGAAGGAAAATGCAAATGGGCATTCAAAGGAAAAACAGGAGTAGAAGACGAGGAAGATGTACAAAAACTATTAATGGAGGATAAAATTTGAATCTATCTTGGCGACTGCGTTACTCTCTTCCATTCTACATTTCAAAGTATGAAACATGGTAGGTTTAAAGGCAACAAAGCAGAGCCCAACAAGAGATCGACCCGCCAGAAGTCCAGAGATCTCTAGACGACCAAACTTAATAAACATTTGAACCAGAAAGGAGAAGAATGCTCAGAATTTTGGAAATCAACACTCAAAGATGGATCGGTAAAACATCGACATTAGGAAATAATTTCAGAGAGATCGATCTAGACATAATATTAATATCAGAACATGGAGTGAATCCAGAAGAAAAAACAATGAAATTGTTCGATTACACCGTCATGAATGCGAACACTTCAGGCGAGCGTCATGACGGGGAGGCCATAGCAATAAGAAGAGGGCTGAAGTTCAAAAAAGTCAATCTTTGGCACAGGTTTCCCAACCATCTTTATGGGAGACCTCAATGCCAGGTGCAGTGCAACTGGATATCGCTCCAGAAACAACAGAAGAGCCAACTTAGAAAGGATGTTGAAAAGAAACATTTTCAAGAGAATAGGGCCAGACTTTCCAACATATGTCACAGGAAATGCAGCTACAAAACCATACGTCATGCTAAGTAGCTTCAATATGGGATACAACAACCAGTTACCTTTGCATGTAGCGACCATGTTGGAACACATTTTCTCATGAATTGATACCCGATACAGGTACCGGTACCGGCGAGGAAGGATTACAAGAGAGCCAACTGTGCAGGTTACACACAAGATCTTAGTAACTACGTCTAAAGTATCTTACTGACGCCAACCTGGGAGCTATTGATGAGCAGAACTCAAGATTAACAAGAACGATCATCGAAGCGGACGAAAGATATATACCAAAGACAAGATACCGTACTCTCCCACATCTTTGATGGACAGAGGAAATAAAGAAAAAGAATAAGCAACTAAGAGGAATACTAGACCAAATAATTCTCCATTTCTCAAATAAAGAGCAATACGAAGGAATCAGAAGACGGAGAGAAGAACTCAGGCATCTTATAAAAGAACAGCAAAGTCACATATGGGATAGCCTAATAGAGAAAATAGACGAAGAAAGAACAACAAAAGAGAACTGGTGCTAATAAATAGACTTAAAGGCAGACCCTTGAGAGAAAAATAACAATTAAGAATGAACTGGGAGAAAAAATCCAAAAAGAGAGGACCACAGAAGAACTTTTTCGTAATCACTGGAAATCAGTGTTCTCCATAACACCAGAGGAGGACGAAGAGTTTAATCCAGAGATAGACGAAATGGCCCACACAGTCTTGCGAGAAAACATAAGCAAGATCACTCTAGCACCAAGTGTAGAGTGAGAAAGGGAGGAAATTCTGGATACAGGAGTCTACATAACAACGGAAGATATCAAAGGCGTAATACAATCATTCAAACAGAAAGCGCCAGGCCCCTCAAGAATAACCAGAATTAATCTTATCAAGGAACCTAACCTAATCATTAGAACATTAATGAATGTTTTTAACGCGTGCTTAAACACCGGTTACTTCCCTGATAGCTATAAGCTAACGGAAATGATATTCATCCCAAAGCCAGGAAAACCACCAAACCACCTCAGCAGTTACCGGCCAATATGGCTATTGAACTTCATGGGCAAAGTACTTGAGAAAATCCCTAACAGAAGACTAAAATAATATCTTGAAGAAAATGACCTTTATAATGATTATCAAATCGGATTCAGAAGAGGCAGAGACATCTCAATGGCACTTAGCATAATAACAGAGAATAACTACATCGATCTGGTCATGAGAGATGTAGAAAAAGCACTCGACAAAGTCTGAGTCAGAGGAATGCAATATAAGATCTTAAATTTCCAGATGAATAGCAATCTGGAGAGAATTCTTTGCGATTATGCTACAGACAGAAGAGCATATGTGAAGATTAATGGTTATTCAGAACCAGAATTCGAATTGGAAGCTGGACTTCGCAAGGGGGCTGTCTCAGCCCCACGCTGCATTCAATATACACAGCAGACCTGCCACCACCAATAATGCCTGGTTGCCTAAACATACAGTTCGCAAGCGACATAAGCCAACTCGTTGTCACTCCGTACAGGAACGTACGCTTTCAGGCAAGGACAACAGCTTTAGAAATCAGCAACATCAACAACTACGAAAGAGATTGGAAGATAAGTACGAACAGGAGGAAATTTACAATAATCCCAATCCCCAAGAACAAAACAGCTTAAATTTTAGTTGAAGATCAGAACTACAGATATCATAGTGAGTACAAAGTGCTAGGACTCAGAATAACAAATAGAGGTTACAAACAATATATAACGGAGAGGAAGAACAAAGCGATTCTGATGCTTAACCTACTGCACAATCTAAGAGGGTTAGGTATGAAAAATAAAAGAAAAATCTATCTTGCACTAGGAAGAGAGGTACTACTATACCCGCCAACCCATATCAACGGTGAAACAAGGACCAAAAAATTTGAACTCCAGAGAATACAAAATAAAGCTCTCTACCTAATCACCAACACACGTAGGAGAGAGAGGAGAAGACTATAGGATCTACACCAAGAAGCAGGATTTGAAACGCTCAACATCAACATCAGGAACAGAGCGGAGAAAGTTTGGAAGAAGATAGACGATCTACCTCCAATATTTTCAGAACACACGAGCACCAGAGCTGGAGCCCCCTTTAACACTCGATTTCCCAGCAGCGGACAACAGCTGAGATTCAAGGAGGTACCCATGTTTACTTAAGTAGACATTCAAAAAGAGAGAAGGAACAAGCATAACGATAAAGATATTTACCCGACTATATACAAACCCAACAACGAAATAACCAACAAAGAGACCAGATAGATACCTTAATAAGACAACCGAATTTCAAAAAACTAAATAGGAAGAAACAACCGACTAAGAAGACAACACAGATCAAAAGTGTAAACAGAAATAATGCGAACAAAATGAACTAAAAGTGTAATAAGTGAACTATATTAAAAAGTTCAACAAAAATGATAGTGAAGTGAAAGTTAATAGTAAAACAAGTGAACAAAGTGAAACTAAAGCGAAAAAATGATAACAACAAGAGAAAGTGAAACAAAGTAAGGAAAGTAAAACAAGTAACATAACAATATATAAACAAAGCTAAGAGCTCAGAGCTAAGATAACTCAAAATGGCATGAATGCTACATGAATGGGGAACATAGGTGCTAATGGAGCGAGAAAGAAAGTAAGAATGATGAATGATGAGTAAATGCATGACGGTGGTTTGGAATACACGTTAATAAGCAAGTCCCCCTTGTCCCTTGGGCAAGGGTATTCCACCCTTTCCACCTTTGACTACCGAGGTTTCTCAATCTGCCTCCATACAAATCTGTCCTCTTTTAACTAAAAATTTTCCGTCTCCCACAGCTATAAACCCTCTTCTAAAGCTTGTTGCAGACTTCCCATTAAGCACTTCACTATCGGTTCACTTGAATTACGATTCAGAAGTGTGGGGAGTTTCTCCAGGAGGAAGTCGGCCGCGGGCCTCCTCCTCTTATGTGCACCCCTTATTGTGGGAGGGGTACAGAGGGGAGGAGTAACGGCAAGCTGCACCTTTTTTCCCTCTAAAAAAGCCTACCATAGAAGAGGAACGGTATGCGAAAGATGCATTTAACGCCGAAATCACGATCGAGTAATTAAAGAATACTATATAGAAACTATATAGAAGCATCGGATAATATACTCGAAGGGATAAGGAACGTGTTTAATGCTTGTATAAACACGGGATACTTACCAGATGAGTTAAAGATAACCAAAATAATATTCATACCGAAGCCGGGAAAATCACCTTCGGTAGTCGAAACTTCCGACCTATATCCCTTCTCAACTTCATCTGGAAGGCATTTTAAAAAATCCTGAACACAAAATTAAATGAATATCTCATAAAATCTCTGGAACAATCAACAATTCATCTTCGGAAAGAACAGGAATACGGAGATGGCCCTCAGCGTGATTACAGAAAAAATAAGCAAAGTCACAGAAGAGAAATGCAGTATGGACATTGTATGCCGGGACGTATCTAAAGCATACAACATAAAATTCTAAATCTGGAAATGAACAACTATTTGGAAAGAATTTTATGCGACTACATCATGGAAAGATATGATACATAGACACGGGGAATTGCCAAGGTAAAAGATTCAAGCTTAATGCGGGCCTCGCTCAGGAAGGGTGTTTAAGTCCTTCGCACTACTCAGTGTATACCTCAGACATTCCCCCACCCAGGAACGGGGGCTGTGTGAACATACAATACGCAGATGATTTCACTCAATTAATTCCCTGTGTTTATTGGAACCCTCAGATGCAGGCCAGAGTAACGGCAACAGAAATATAAAATCTAAACGAGTGTGAACGCAAATGGAAAATTAAAACGAATGAAGATAAATTTAAAATTATACCTATGTATCACAGAAAACTATCCTCCAACGTTTACGTAGATGGAGAGCGATACAGGTATAATGGTGAGGTCAAGACTTTAGGCCTAACTATTACCAAAATGGTTACAAGAAACACGTGACCGAAAGAATAAACAAAGCCCGAGGCATGCTAACTTTACTCTACAGATTAAGAAATCTAAACATGGAAAATAAGAAAAAGATCTCTATCAGGCCATGATACAGCATACCTTGATATATCCAACAATTGTCATGTATACGGTTTCAAGAATCAATCTAATAAGAATGCAACGTATACAGAATAAGGCAGTATACGTAATTACGAACACGCAACGATTAGAGAGGCTAAAAACATTAAGCAAAATAATTGAAAAAAGAGCCAAAGAAATCATAGAAAAAAACACAAGAAGAAATAGGAGAGGAACTAAATAATAAAATAGCACGAAGGGCAGGATAGAGACAACATATGCTGTTTCCTAGTGTTAAAAACAAAGCGGACAAAAGAGAAGAGGAGGAGATTTACGTGCAAACCAAATAAGGAAACCCGATTGTGACAAACATTTCCCGAATAATGACAAACTCACCGGATTGGACTTGATACCCACAAGGAATGACAAAACTAACCAAAAGGTGGAAATGAGCGAAAAAGGAAAAACAACATGAATAAAGAAGGAATTAAACAAATAAATAACCAATGGACATAAGTGCACACAACAGATACAGATACGAGAATTATGTCACAAAAATCATAGAAACTCGAGTTATTAACAGCAGGAAAACAAATAATGCTAACAACGCTTTGAACGCCTATCTCATACACACATAACATAATGACAAAACAACCAAAAGAATAAACAAACAGACACACTTTCACTCTAACTTATTTCGAACTTAACTCTAAAATTAGTTAATAGTACAGAGATTAGCGTGACCTCCACGCAACTTGCACCTCTCTGCAAACCTCCAACTTCCTTCCACTTCAATCATCTTCCTCCTTTACCGCTATCCAAAGATGGGCCAAACACTAACACCAGAGACAGGTACACCAAATAGTAACAATTAAAAGCTAGGAAAACATAAAATCACCGTGGTCCGGGTCCCACGTTAAGCAGGTCCAAAGGCCAACTTGGTCAATTTTCAAGCCTTTGACTTTATTTCAGTCTGTCCTATCCTTGCTTCTTTCTTCTTCCCCTCCTTCGCTCACCCTCTCCGGAGCTCTTTTCCCTCGGTGCCTTCAGGCCCAGAGGGAGAAGGGCGCTGGGCAAACTCGGAGGAACCGGGCCTCGCTCCCCCTCGACCGGGCCTCACCACCCCCAACCGGATCCCTCCTCTGGGAGGGACTGGTTGGGGGATGGGGGAGGGGCACGAGGATCTAAAACTTTTTCTCCCACTTTCCCTTTCATTTCATTTCATTTCATTGAAGTGAGATAAAGTAAGAGAGTTATTTCCTATACATTACTTCAAGACAAGTCCAAGTTCTCGCTTAGATAAAGCTATGATCACCTAATAACCCAGCCTACGAAACAACAAGAGGGAAACACTACCCCCCCTCCACCCGCCATAATACTACAACTTAATTAAAATGATGAAATGGGGAGGACCCCATCTTTAAAATGTATTTAACAAAAATAACGTTGAAATGTTTAACAACTTTATATTTTCTGTGAGGGTAAACTAGGCGATTATGAGGGAGTCTCTTTAAATGCATCTTTTTAAATTTATGAGAGTGGTTCCCTGAAAGTTTGTAACCCCCAAATTGCAAGGTGGAGTAGACCCAAAGAGGACCCTCACAAATGAGCAGCCTGTTGGTCCTATGAAATATTGAAGTTGGGCACACATATTGAACACTGAAATAATATGTCATGTTTTAACAATGAACTAATGTCAAACAAAGCAAAATAATTTAAATAATGTTAAACCGAAATTTATATGTATTCAGAAAAAAAAACAGAGAATATTGTAAGGATGCAAGCGAAGTCGTTGTGGTTTCCACACGAATGTACAAACATACATCATGAGGAAACAGGTGTGAGCTAACAGGACTAGAAACAGATAACACAGGCAGCTGGGCAAATTTAGAAAGGAGTCTGATCTGACCAGCCAGATTTTACGTGAACCTCTGAAACGGCGGAATCAACCTTGCTATAAAGGCCGCCAGTTTGATGAAGTCACGATAAGGCGGCCAAATGCAAATTCATTCTCAATGCACGTGTATCCACACTGAACACGCATAGACCCTTTGAGTCCGACTAGCAATTTTAAGAAAGAACGCATGAACACATTTGATCGATAGGCTCCGCCTTGCGTTCAGATTAAGGGATAAGAAGTCACTCCCTCCTTAATTGACGTTGGTACAAATAAGATGGACAGAAACACTCTGCATGATTCTTGATTTTTGTTTCTGACTTGTACATTTGTAGCATAAATATTATCAGCCAGTTAGAAGGATAGCCTCCAGCCGAAACATTAAGTAGGCCCTGTCGCCGGTTATGGGATGCTCCCCTCCCAAAGAGGTAGACTCCATGACCGGTGACCCCTCGAATGATGGAGGAGAAGAAGGAGACTCGCGAATTCTCCATCAAAAATAAAGAGTCCACCACCTCAATTCTCGGCCCGGTCACCCCTTCACCCCCTTATAAATTGGTGACCCTTTCAACTGGACAGTAAGGTAACCAAAGAAGAAAAACATGGACTCGTCGGACCATCAACAGGTAGAGCAAGGTGAATAAAAATTCACCAAACCTAAGCCTACTCTCAGTTAAAAAATAATTAGGCCTGGCAAACTCCATCACTGTCAACATCCTCTTTCCACGAAGCGTCCTTTAGAATGGTAAGAAGCTCATTTCATTTCTACAAATCGGAGTACTGCTAGCTGCTAGCAGCTCAAAATGCCAACACTGAACGAGGAGGAAATCAACATACGAACTCACGCCATTCGTTCGAACACAGTGTTTAAATATTAATAATAACAATAATAGAGTTTAAAAATGTTACTACATATCAGGTTAAAGTAAAAATTCAGCTCTTATCTTATTAAAAAGGCGTAAATTTAGTGCTTATTTAATTTTAAAATGTATAAAAAGATAGAAATCTAGTGTCTGGTGGTAAAAAGAATAATATTAATTTTATTACATCAAATCAAGTGTACAAAGTCAATGTAAATAAAATTTAAAGTTATTCCCTGTATTCTTAGTTTCGTGCCTACACAAATTAATGTATATAAAAGAAAAAAGAAATAGGTTTTCTGGGCAGATTAGGATCTGCAGCTTGGATATCCGGACCCCCCCCCCAAAAAAAAATCACATGGTTTGAAACAAAGAATCCCAGGATTGCTGGCACTTTAAAATTCATGTGTTGCAACCAAGCATTAGAAATTGGAATAAGAAAGTAGATTTAATGTTATGTGCGTGCACAAATCTGTAAAGTAAACAATAATACAGTAGTGGTGCACACTAGGGTGATGCCTTTTTGATTTTTTTATAAAAAATTATTTTCTGTAGCACGAGTGAATGAACTTTTGCCTATTAATGACAAAAATTACTTTTATTCCATTGAAATATTGGATAAGCTCACGCACAAACCGCTTTGAAATGTAATATAGGCCATTTTAGCATTTTATAGGTGTTAAAAATATTTATATTAAATATACAAGTCATCAAACAGACTTTTTCAATACTTTATGTACCAAGCATTCTCGTAGAATTTTCCAGAAAATCATCACGTCATCGCTTGGGCGATTTCTGTAGAGTTCCAGAATTTTCTTCAGCCATTTCGCGTGCGGTATATAAGCGAGATGTTTAAAGCGAGTAATTACTAGTTTAGTTTTAACGGTGTTGATATTACTATTGCCTTATTAAAATTGTTGTATATTCTCCAGCGTTTATTGTAAAGAGATCCTGGTATAATTTTTAAGCTACATTTAACTCTCTCACTATTTATATAATATAATAGCATATAATATTTTATTAGTGTCTGCCTTCTCTCTTATTTTTCATAATTGTAATTTGCTTGTTTTTTTAATAAAATATATAAAAGCTCAATAACAGTTTCTTTAATTTGTTACCTATTTAATATTTAGGTTTATTTTCTATTTCAGTTGCTGAGTATAAAACGTCGTTCAAGAAGAGCTTTTTTAACAAGGAGAAGAACAAGAAAACTTGGACAAATAACTTAATCCAGTTTGAAGCACCATCAAAGAGAGTCAACGTGGCAGTTTATGAAGCACCCTTAAGTGAACGGAGTCGCATGCCCCTGAAAATCCCCGTCGTTGAACGCTTCAAATTTCTTGAATCCACCGCTAAAGAACGGAAGGAGAGGATCGGCCTAATTGTTGTGAAGCTAAAAGCACTATGGAGCAAAACATTGAACTTCCCGCATGTATCTGATCAAGCCATTTTTGAAAAACTAGAAAACCTTCTGAAGGAATATGAGTACTGCAGAAAGAAACAAAACTTTAATTCTTTGAATTAACTGTTTGACGTGACCAAGGTGAAAGTCAACTGGTTGTGCAAAGAAGATGAGAACCTCTATAAACAGCAAATTTTAACCAAAGGCCAGGTTGGTTATTCCACTGGTAAACCTGCTAGTGCCAAGACCATCCACCCATCCAAGCGAAAGAAGGCAATGAAAGCGACTGTGTCCCCACTTTCCAGCTCAGCACCACCTGATTGATCCGAAATTAGCACGGACTCATCAGATAACAGCGAAGACAGTTCTTGGGAGGTTGAGAATGCAGCATCAACAAGGAAAAGGAAGCATAACCCAACAGGCTTACCAAGACTGTTTGCTACAAGCTCAAAGCTGTCGTCCTACAGAGAAGCAAAGGTATGTCGCCAGCTTTCTGGTGAGGGCATTGAAATCCCAACCTCATGTCAGTCAGCAATCCACAAGGATATCTCCTCGAGAGCTGCTCAGGTGAAGAAGCACTTGGTGAGCACGCTTCATCTAGAAAAGTAGAGCTTACACTTTGACGGCAAACGCATTGAGGACTTTGAATATCAGGTCGTGGTCCTCAAGAATGAAGCGAAAGAAATAAAGTTGGCTGCGCTCAGATTGAAGGATGAGAAAGCTGTAACAATAGCAAAAGGGCTCCAGGGTGTGTTAGAGGAGTTCAACTTGTGGGGATCAATTGTAATGCTTGTCGCCGACACAACAATCGTAAATACCGGCAAAAAGACAGGCGTTGTTGTTCGACTGCAGCAAATTTTCGAAGATAAAGGTCACCCCAAACCCAAGTTCATAAGTTGCCAGCATCATGTCCTGGATCGGATTCTTCGCGTTGTCATGGACGATGAGCTCCATGGGGCAACTAAATCCCCAAACATAGAGCATTTCTTTGTGCAGGATTTGATGAGCAATTATGATAAATTGAAAGCAGCCTTCAGCAACGGTAAAACTGAGATTAAGGAAACAGGCGGTTGGAGAGATGACATGAAGTTTCTCGATCACCTCACGCGTCTTCCGTCACTTCCCTGAGATGAATAAGGTCCCCTTTGTAAAGTTTGAAAGGATCCCAAACATTAGCAATGCACGTTGGAACTCTCGTGCCATTCTAGCCCTTCCTGCGTTCATTCTGATGCCTGACACCCGGAGCAGGCTTCGTAAAATCTGTTCATTCATTTCTTACTCACGGGCTGACCATTGGTTCAGCACCCACTTGTTCTGCGCTGAAGATTTTTATGAACTATCTGCAGCTCTGAATGAATACACAACAGGTCTCAAATGCTTGAAAACACACTGGAAAACAGATTAATCTTCAATCAATATTGCTCGAAGCAACCACTGCTGTGAACGTGCGGTCAAAGTTATGCAAGACTTGCACGGGTCCTGCCGCAACAAAGACAACCTATCACTGAGATTCATCCTGTTTAATGACATTATTGTAACTAATTTATATCCTTGTGTGTTTTATGACCCTATATAATGTTATATATATATATATATATATATATATATATATATATATATATATATATATATATATATATATATATATATATATATATATGTGACTCATAAGCTTGTGTTCAATCTTGTATATGCTGCCAGTGACTTCAAACCCTGGACAAAAAAGTTGACAAATAAAATTTTTAAAATCATTTTGTGCGTGATGTTTTTTAGCAAATCACCTTGAAAGTAGGATTTTATATAATCTTTAATTAAAGCTCATCAAATTCTGAGACAGGGATATTAGGTTGTAAAAAGTCATCACCCTAGTGCACACACACACACTCCACTCGCACATGAATTTTGGTCTTATTTAAGAGCTGCAGTTCCCACCTCCGAACGTTCTATATAACCGCTAACTACAGTGCGTAATTATGGATAAAAAAAGGTATTGTAAGACTCCGTAAGTCTGAATAATCCAATCTGAAGATAAAGATGTATTTAAAATAAAAATTTATCTCTCATTCTTTTATTGTTAAAACCAGTTGCATGGTAAAATCGGGTGATCTAAAAAAAATAATATGTACGCGTTGATTTTATTGAAACGGCATATAATAATAAGGGAGAATGAGGCAAATTGTCCACACGTGCCATATTTTTTGTACATAATACTTCTTCTGTGAACCAAAGATTATATACCATGTATTATAATTGTAACATATAGGATAATCATAGGGGCTATTTAAAAGACCCCGAAATATTAAGTAAATATATATATATATATATATATATATATATATATATATATATATATTATCTATCTCAAAGTAGCGCGAGAAAATGATGAAAATGAATCCATTAAACCACATTGAAAGAGAAAACGGAATAATTTTTCTTGAAGTAATATTTTTTTACCTTTTTTCGAAAAAATCTGTGCAGGGAAGCGATTCGAACCATGCACATTGAGGCACTATATATAGTGCATATATCAGTGCTGGGAAATAGAATCGAATTCGAATCGATAAACCTTTAAAATCTATATATTTTCAAACTCGAATCGAAAAAAAATTCGAACTGAAAAACTTTTGAAAACTCGAATCGAAATTTAAACTCGAACCGAAAAGAATTAAAAAACTCGATTTTGAACTTAAATCGATTATAAATATAAGTTTGAAGCGAAAACGTCGAGTATCAATAATAAAATAATTTAGGAATTCAAAGAAATAACAGTGGTTTAACTTGTCAATAGTAGGTAAATGTATATTTTAATCTTTCGTCCTAATCCTAGCCCTAATCTTGTTTTGCTAATCCCTAAGAGATTTTGAATTTAAATTTATGTCAAATATATTAACCATTTAGCTCTCAAGTTTGTTTTTAAAAGAGCTTAAATGGTTCTTATAAGATATTATTTGTATTCTGTTTGTTTATTGCATAATATTTCAATATAATAATGAAAATTTGTCATATATGCTTTACCAGTTTTTTGTACAATGTTTTAATGTACAATGTTTAAAATGCTTCGTGGGTTCTGTATTTTTAATGCATAATATTTTAATAGAGAAAAAATGTAGTATGTAGGATCCCATTAAAAACTTCAATTTGCCTGCGGTTTTTTCATCCTTACATACGTTTCCCGTGCAATGGAACTTTGCGAATATTTTACCCATTAATTTCAATAGAAAAGTACACAGTGTATTTGGGCATCTGGTACATATAGATAGCTATAGTAAGCAAGAAATAACACCGTAAATAACGAATTTACCATAACTCAAGGAAAATGTGTAATAAGAGGGGAAAAAGTTTTATAAATTACTTTGTTATAAATTATATTTTACGTGGAAAAAGCATATAGAAGCCTGAAATAATAGATTTAAGAATTTGAAATGCAGGCTGAACTCGAACTTGAATCGAATTCGAATCCAAATCCATATTGAAAAATCGAAAAGTCGAAAAGTTTGAATTGAAAAGAAAATATAGAGAACTCGAATCGAAATCCGAATTGATATTTTTAAAAATGACAAACTCAAATCGAAACTCGAATCAATATTCATTTCAGTTCCCATCCTTGATATATATATAAACATCAAAGCCATTGGAGAGTTAAGCGTTATTGATGCAACAAATTATTTTCCCTCAGACACTGTATGTTAGAACCTACTATGGAATACTCTGTAATTTCGAGGGTTGGGGGTGTCTTTTGTACTACCCAAATTGCAGGGTGGATTAGATCCAACGATGAACCTCACAAATGAGCACCCTGTTGCTTATGAAACCTTGCAATAGGCACACATATTGAACACTGAAATAATATGCCATGTTGTAACAATGAACTAATGTCGGACAAAGCAAAATACTTGTAAATAATGTTAATTGCAATTTAATATTTATTAAGAAAAAAAAGGAAAATATTTTAAGGATGCAAGCGAAATAGTTATAGTTCCCACGCGAATGTACAAACATACATACATGAGGAAACAGATGTTAGCTGACAGGTCTGGAAACAGATAACGAAGGCAGCTAGGCAAATTTAGGACGGAGTCTGATCTGAACCGCCAGATTTTACGTGAACCTCTAAAACGGCGGAATCAATCTTGCTATGAATGCCGTTTCGATAAAGTCACGATCAGGCAGCCAAATGCAAATACACTCTTAATACACACGTGTCCACACTGAACACGCACATACCTTTTGACTCCATCCAGCAGTCTTAAAAAAGAACGCACGAACACACTGACCCAATTGGCTCCACCTCTCGTTCAGATTGAAGAAAGAGAAGTCACGCTCCCCCTTAATTAACGTTGGTATAAATAGGAAGGACAGAAATGCTCTGCATGATTTTTGATTCTCGTTTCTGACGTACATTAGTAGCATTATTATTATTCGCGTTCCCAGTCTGTTCCTCGTCATCGATCCATCCGCCCATATTCCCAATAATCTGACACAGAAGGAGACTTACACGAAACACTTAAATTTAACACTGATAGCTAAGACAACTATTTCGCTCACCCGAACTGAGGTGGTCTTAAGCCGATAGTCAAGGCATTTTTCCTCCGAGTCCTTCCTTCTACCAAGCAATCACCAAGTTACCTTTGGAACCCAGTCTACGAGCAGATTATCCGTTAAGAACATTTGGAGTTAGACGAACTTGACGGTAATACCTTAATCGCCTTTGCTCGACACTCACGCGCGTATCTCTCAACATCACCAAATTAAAGAACCTTTAATTCACTAATTCTACGATACAGTAAAAGGCATAGATACCAATTCTTATAATCCAGTGTTTCCACAATGCCTAAGGTGAAGCGATATATTCACTGAAATAATACTAAATTTATTTCAATTAACTATTTGCGCTGAAGTGCATAATTCCAACTTTTATAAGTTGCCATTTCCGTTTTTCATTATTTGCTTTATATGTTAATAAGTCATAAAATCCCATTTCTTTCTTGCAATCTTCTAGGACCGGATATACCCTATTGTGGGCCCGAAGCAAGATTATATTTTGGGGCCCCATAACTAATGTGCTGTCACTTGCATTTTTTTATGTACAATTTAACTTATGTAAACACTACACTACAATCATGATAAGTATTAATAAAATTTACGCACAATTATACAAATGGTATGAAAAGATAAGCATAACATTGAAAATGTGTTGTGATCAAGCAGAATGAACGATTGCTTATACAGATATAAGTATATACAAATTCATCATTTTGATATTTACAAGACACGAAACTATGTGATAAACAGATAATAGGCATTTATGTTCTAGTTATAGTATTCCTTCAAAGTCTTTGTTTTCTTGCCTTCTTGGCTGCAAAGTCATCAATAACGTCGTCATAAGATATCTCTTTTCCAATAATATGATTAATACTTATGATGGATAATCTACTGAGGCGGTTTTGAGCCATGGTTGATCTCAGATAGGTTTTTATGAGTTTTAGCTGGAAAAAAAGCTACGTTCTGCTCAGGCAACTGTAACTGGAGGAGTGGTAGTTATTCTTAAAATTATCCAAAGATTAGGATACAACTCCTTCAGCTCTTTTTAATGAATAAAAGTAAGCAATTCAAATGCTGCCATTGCATCATTCTGTTTTGGGAGGTTCTGAATCTCTATAACCAATTCATTCCAGTCAATATCAGTATCCTTTCCGCAGGTAAGAGTTTTTCCGATGTACTCGCATTGCTGTTTTACTGTTTCTTCATCCATGTCGTGATAATTAGTAAGTACACCAAATTTATTTTCTCCTACCTCTAGATTCGTAAATCTTTCACTACAGATATAAGTGCCCCATCAACCACTACATTAAAGAATGAAAACTCTAACCTTTTCATTGCATTATGAATTGCTCGTCTGCAGATTTATAGTCAAACTGTTTTTTTCCTATTTCTCAGTCTCTTTTATTTTTAAACTACATCTGTATTCATTTCCTAACACGTTTCTTTTGCAGTAATCTGTGCAGCTGAAAACCCATCATTTCTATAGGAGATCAATGAGTTTTAGTTTTCTTTAGACATTTAATGCTACATCAAGCTGCACTGTTTTGGGGTGCAGGAGCTTGTTAATTATATTTATTTTACTAAGAATTCCATGCCAAACTGCAGTTCAAATTTGAAACCTGAATGAACCAATTTCTTCTGCTAGAGATTGGGCCGCAATTCTTGTGATTCCACCATGCGCCGTGTCTCTAACCTCAATTAAAGCCTTTCTGACTCCACTTGCTTGGAAGCGCAATGGTTGTATACTTTTCAGTCTACTATCCCATCTGGTTTCACTCCAGGACTTGAGAGTTATGTCCACATGATTTTTTTAGGATAGCCCACCTCTGTGGTGATGCTGATAGCAAATTAAACAGCTTCTGTACAACTCTAAAATAACTGATGCCATCTAGGGACTCTTTTTCAGTATATTCCACTATCAGGTTTAAAGTATGTGACCCACATGAAACAAATAAAGCACGAGGATTTTTCTTCAACAACCTTGCCGGAACACCTTTATTTTTTCCTCTCATATTAGCACCATTATCATATGATTGGCCCTTGCAATCGTGGAATGGGATGTTTAGCTCCTCCAACCTGTTCAGAATCAGAGAGGACAAATCCAAACCTGTTGATTCGGATGCTTTAAGAAATCACATACAGTATTCTTTAATCGCAAGCTTTTTTTTTTAGTTGCAAAGTTCTGATGATTACTGACATTTGTTCTTTGTAGCTAAGGTCTGGAGTGCAATCCATAATGATTGCGTAGTACTTGGATTGTTTGTTTCTGCTACTATTACATTAATAATTTGATTGCTAATACAGGAAATAAGTTCCTTTTCAACTCCTTTGCCAAAATATGTTTTAGTGCTCTTCCCACTGGCAATTCTGCTATGAGTTTTCAGTACTGAGTTGAATTTTGCAAGCATCTGTTAAGGACTGAATAATGCAAACTAAGGGAATCAATATATCTCACTGTCGTAGAATGGACTCTCGACGATATACCATATATAACTATTCGTTGAGGGAACTTCTTTAATTTTCTTTAGAGTGCGTGGATGTCTGGCGGGCCGATATTATGTATCTTCGATATGCTTAAGAAGTGGAACTGAGCTCAAGAGTAATAATATTGCTATCATTAATAAAATAGAGTTTTATTAATAATAACTATCAACAATACACAAAACGGAAAATATTGACATAAACAGAGAATGGAAAGGATCGTGGGAACTCAGCTAATCCAAGGATTAAAAGATTTAAAAAGGTAAAACAAATATAAAGTCAAAGAGATGGGATGGTTCGCTAAACCATTTAAAGCACAGGATAGAATTTACAAAAGGGTTAAATACTCAAAGGTAACGTTCGGCTTACGTAATTTTATACTAGTGGTGCAGAGGAAGTCTACGTGAAGGAATTTTCGGTCCGCTGGCGAGTTCCAGCCGAAGGGGGGAGATAAAATGATCCTGACGTGGCGTCTTGGGAATGAGAACCGTTTCTCGACGAACGGCTTAAAGAACAATGGCTGTTCTACATTGTTCTCTTCTGAACAACAGGGGGGGGTGAGAACCGTCTCTTGTCTACGGGCTCAAGAACAATGGCTGTTCTAATGTTTTTCTCTTCTGAACAACAAGGGGGAAGGGTGAGAACCGCTTCTTGGCGAACGGGCTCAAAAGAATAATGGCTGTTCTACATTGTTCTCTTCTGAACAACAGGGAAAGGGGTGAGAACCGTTTCTGGTCAACGGGCTCGAACGAACAATGGCTGTTCTAACGTTGTTCTCTTTCTGAACAACGAGGGGGAAGCCTTGTGGACTTGGCGTTACGAAAGGCTCGAACCTTGGCACTCAAGGGATATTGTCCTTCTTCTGGACAAGTGATGGTGAATCTCGAGGTCGAGGTCCCTTGGCGCACAAAGTGAGAGAGGGTCGGGGTGATGTTTCGCGACGAAAATCTAGATCTCCAATCTGATCTTAGTGGTAAAGTTTCCATCTAAATAGTCGAGACACTCCCTTGGCGTGGGGGACAATGGAGTGGGAACTTCGAGGGAATGCACAGCCGAGCCTGGGAACAATGCCTTATCTGCCCATAAGCCTAACTCAATCTGGCGAGGTCGGCGTATAGGGGGCGAACGGGGGAAGATAAACCTCCTTGTTTAAACATTGACTCAGGTGGCTGCGATAAGGCGCCAAGCTTCAAAGCAAAGATGCACGTGGGAAGCATCGTGGTTTTAAATAACATGTGACAGGGGTTGAAATTAACGTGGCCTCAACCCGTTCTATCACACTCACCAACTATTTTTCATTGCTTCCAGAAGAGACATTTCTTTCTGATCGATTACTTCCCCTTTCTTCAAACTGATTGCAAGTTCCTTCCACAGTACTATGCTTTTGTTATGATCTGGACTGTTTTCATCAGCTTTCAGTGAAGTCTCTACATTGCTCCAGTCAGTGTATCCATCTTTAATTATCATATATGACTTCTTCGAAAATAATTTACAAGCGAAGCAGTAGATTACATTGCTTTTCACCGAATATACAAGCCAACTTCGCTTCATTTCCTCTCCATTAATAAGATTCCTATGAAAATAATGGTAGTGGAAACTTGTACCACTTTCATTTTTAGGGAAATTGATAAACGGAGAGCATTGCAGTGGTCTTCTACTTACCAAATTAGTCCTCTCTGAATGCGTCATGGAAGATGACCAGTCAACTGGATCAAGTGGTAGTGCATATTGATGCTGGGATGGCGAATTATGAGTTAGAATTGTAAAACAGCATACATTGCATTGTCTTTCGCCTTGACGATCAGGTGCTGCAGAAGTTCCATGTTCTTGCATTTACGTACTCTCATCCACGTTTAAGCCATTGGATGTGATCAAACCTGATACAGAGAGCAAATACATTAATATCATTTTAATTAAATATATTTTAATATATAATATATATATATATATATATATATATATATATTGTCGTAGAATTCTTTCTGATATGAACCCTACTTACCTGACACCACTTTTATTTAGTGTCGTAGAATTCCCCTCCTTTTAGTTCTAGTCTCTAAGAGTGCTAATGTATTGATATCTGAAGGATATCTTAAAGAACAGAGCCGTTACCAAACACGTAAGGATATAAAAGAAACGCCCAATAATTCACAAAATAAACTTAAATTTTAACTTTTATCAATTTAATAGTAACATTTATACATTAACTACAGCAATACTCTGAATATTATCCTAAACAAGAATTAATTAAATTAGTTGACCCACAAAATTAAGTTAACGTTTTCTCTACACACAACAATAATATAAGAATTAGGCTTACGGACTCATGTGGAGTTTAAAGGGCCTCAGAAATGTTATTGACGCCGACGCGTGCCGTGTGTCCAGTTGGAGATGGGCGAAATTCTACGGTCGTTTTGGTGAGGGTAGCAGCTGGGGGGTCCACACGTTCTTTCGGGGGGGAAGGGTTCTTCAAGGACGAGAACCAATACGGTGCTTTATGCAACACCTAGGCAGTCGTGGTCTCTCTGGCGAGAGTGCGTCGAACTTGGTTCTTAAATCAAGTTAACTTGGAGTGCGGTGTGATCACCGAGTAACGAGCTCGAGGAAGAGCTTTTCTCCTTCGTTACTTATTTCCTTATGGACGAGGACTGAACTCGCGGAGGGTCTTCTTCAAGGGCGAGGATAACGGAGGGGAGTTTCTCTGGCGAGAATAAATTACTTAAAGTTTGGTGTGACCACCGAATAACGGGCTCGAGGGGGAGCCTTTTCCTTCTTCTTTTCTTAATTCCTCAAGGATGAGGAATACCCCTGGTGTTTAAGGTGCACCAGGATATGAGGAGTTTCTCTGGCGAGAGTAAGTTGAACTTACCAAAGTTAACTTATCGTTTGGTTTGATAACCAGGGACTTAGCTCAAGGGTGAGCTTCTTCTTAGCCCCTTAAGGTAGGTAGCCCTGCCTCTCTTGCAGGGTACTTCTTGGTCTGGCGAGCCAAGTACACTACCTATCTAGTCTCGGTAGCTCGGTTGTGGATCCGAGGACTTCGTCACCTAGAGACTGACGTATACTACCCCGATTTTCCTCAGAGTTCCTCATTTATACCTCGCACCCCCACTGGGGAAGTGGTAAGGGGGAGAGGGGCTTGAGGACGGCCCCAGGAGAGTTCTTTTTCCAAACGGTCTTTCCCACGAAGTCAAACATCGGCTCCTCGTTAGCCATCGAGATTGGGAGAAACCCGTCTCCAATTTCTTGTTCAACGTGAAACTGGATCTCACTCTCCTGGGGGAGATCTTACCTTTTTGACCTTTAGGGTCTTTCATGGCACCAAGTTGTGCCACGTTGTGGTTACGCTTTTGACTCGCCGATGCCTGGGGCGGATTTCCTTGCGGTAACCGCCTTGGGACTGCATCACGAGTGAACGGGGGGTGGGGAGTGACCATTCCCTACACACCTCCCACCGAAGAACTTAATGGAGAGCGGGGGATGCTCCCGGGAACTCAAAACACCTTACTCAACCTAGTCGAGCTTAGCAAAGTTGTATTTCTTTGACCCCTTTCTTACATTAAGTTTCCTTACACATGAGCGCCCACGCGCGCGTTTACACAGGCAATGTGTCAAGCTAGACCTACTCGCAATACAATTTTACATAGAAAATTAAAAAACCTTAATTCATCGATAACCCACAAAAAAACAAAAAAAACAAGCTACTTCCTTACCTTTCTAAGTTTTTGAGAACTTAAATCCTACCGATAAATATTAACACGAACAACAAATGAAAACATGGTTTCACCCTCATTAGGTACTGAAATAACCCTCAATGGTTTTTCGTCTCCACCTATAGAGCAGCTGTACATTATCGGCTCCTTTGATGTAGCTGATCCTAAAATGGTGCTCTGTGACCATTATTCTACCGTGCCTGAGTCGGCCGTTCTGGTTATTGAGTCTCCCCAAGTATGGTACTAAATGGTAGCGGTATTTCAACCTACTCGAATTACCCTTCTTATGGTACTTGACTACCTTTAAACTGAACATTATGGCTAGAGTGGTCTGTTGTAGCGGGGCATAATTGATGGGAGCGTAGGTCCCATAGCTCTCCTTTAACCGGGTACACGGGAAGATCGTGTCTTGGTTCGATCTTTGGGGATCGAGAAAATTTGTTCCTGCGAGGTCGTTAATGGGCTTGGCGCTCACTACGACTTGGCGATTTAGCGGTAACTCCGTGGACGTTCCGTTCGGGGAGGAGACTACTAGGGGTAGGGTAAACTCATCCGCGTCTACCATTTGATTAGTCTTACCTGGGTGTATCGCAATAGCACCTCTTTCCTCCTTCCTTGTCAACTCATTTGACTCACTTCTCTTAGTAGGTAGTTCCTCAGGTACACCTGCTCGTACCTCTACTCTACCTTCTTCTTCTTCCCTGATAACCCCATTTGGCTGGGTTCTCCTCGTAGGTTCTTCCTTAGATACTCCTGATGGTACCTCATTCCTACTTCCTACTACTTCCATCGTTACCCCATTTGGCTGGGTTTCCCTCGATGGTCCTTTCTTAGGTCCAGGCCGGGCTACAACTTCCTCGGCCTCTATGAGATTCTCGATAGGTGCTCTTTCGAGTGCGAGCAATCTTTCCTTTTCTTCTCTCTCTTCTCTTTCAGCTTGAGCACGTTCTTTTTCCCTCTTCATTCTTCTTTCATTTATTTCTTTTTTAATCTTTATTCTCCTCTCTTTCGACTCTTTTTCCCTCTTCATTCTCCTTTCCTCGGCTTCTTGTTCTGCTTTCGCTATTTCGTTTTCCCGTCGAGTTCTTCTTTCTTCATCTTCCAGCTTTATCTTTAGTCTTCTTTCTTCATCTTCCATTTCTGTCCTTATTCTGAATTCTCGTGCTTTGCTTTTCAACAGTATTATTCTTTCGCTTGTTTTACCTCCTCTCAGCATTCTTCTTTCCTCTGTTTCTATTTTCCGCTGCATTCGGGATTCTTCACTTTTCCGGTTCATCCATATTTCCATTAATTCACGTTCTCTTTTATCCTCTCTTATTATATCCTCTGTTTCTCTCTCAAACTTTATTAATTCTTGTTTTTTTCTATATCCCAAATTCTTTCTTCTTCTACACAATCTATTCTTAGTTCTGCCATGACGTAGTCATGCATTTCTGTGCCTTCAAGTCCCAGACTTTGGGCTTGTTGGTAAAATCTTTTGACTGGATCCATTTCGTGTTGGTCCGTCGATTTTTCCTTTCTGTATTTTCAGATAATTATGGCGCCACTCACCAGGTAGCGCTCAGCATAACTTACCCTTAATCCCACTACTATGCTGATTGAAATACCACTCCCGACAACAAATTTACCACTTGACCTACCAATTACCTTTAGATTGTTACCACCCCTAACTCTACCAATTTTCCTCTCGTCAATTATTCTCTTATTCCTGATCTGATATTCCTTAACGTGTTGGCTCTTTCTTAATTTGACACTGCTGGGTTCTTTCTAATAACAACCTACAAAACCTGACACCACTTTAATTATGTCGTAGAATTCTTTCTGATATGAACCCTACTTACCTGACACCACTTTTATTTAGTGTCGTAGAATTCCCCTCCTTTTAGTTCTAGTCTCTAAGAGTGCTAATGTATTGATATCTGAAGGATATCTTAAAGAACAGAGCCGTTACCAAACACGTAAGGATATAAAAGAAACGCCCAATAATTCAAAAAATAAACTTATATTTTAACTTTTATCAATTTAATAGTAACATTTATACATTAACTACAGCAATACTCTGAATATTATCCTAAACAAGAATTAATTAAATTAGTTGACCCACAAAATTAAGTTAACGTTTTCTCTACACACAACAATAATATAAGAATTAGGCTTACGGACTCATGTGGAGTTTAAAGGGCCTCAGAAATGTTATTGACTCCGACGCGTGCCGTGTGTCCAGTTGTAGATGGGCGAAATTCTACGGTCGTTTTGGTGAGGGTAGCAGCTGGGGGGTCCACACGTTCTTTCGGGGGGGGAGGGTTCTTAAAGGACGAGAACCAATACGGTGCTTTATGCAACACCTAGGCAGTCGTGGTCTCTCTGGCGAGAGTGCGTCGAACTTGGTTCTTAAATCAAGTTAACTTGGAGTGCGGTGTGATCACCGAGTAACGAGCTCGAGGAAGAGCTTTTCTCCTTCGTTACTTATTTCCTTATGGACGAGGACTGAACTCGCGGAGGGTCTTCTTCAAGGGCGAGGATAACGGAGGGGAGTTTCTCTGGCGAGAATAAATTACTTAAAGTTTGGTGTGACCACCGAATAACGGGCTCGAGGGGGAGCCTTTTCCTTCTTCTTTTCTTAATTCCTCAAGGATGAGGAATACCCCTGGTGTTTAAGGTGCACCAGGATATGAGGAGTCTCTCTGGCGAGAGTAAGTTGAACTTACCAAAGTTAACTTATCGTTTGGTTTGATAACCAGGGACTTAGCTCAAGGATGAGCTTCTTCTTAGCCCCTTAAGGTAGGTAGCCCTGCCTCTCTTGCAGGGTACTTCTTGGTCTGGCGAGCCAAGTACACTACCTCTCTAGTCTCGGTAGCTCGGTTGTGGATCCGAGGACTTCGTAACCTAGAGACTGACGTATACTACCCCGATTTTCCTCAGAGTTCCTCATTTATACCTCGCACCCCCACTGGGGGAGTGGTAAGGGGGAGAGGGGCTTGAGGACGGCCCCAGGAGAGTTCTTTTTCCAAACGGTCTTTCCCACGAAGTCAAACATCGGCTCCTCGTTAGCCATCGAGATTGGGAGAAACCCGTCTCCAATTTCTTGTTCAACGTGAAACTGGATCTCACTCTCCTGGGGGAGATCTTACCTTTTTGACCTTTAGGGTCTTTCATGGCACCAAGTTGTGCCACGTTGTGGTTACGCTTTTGACTCGCCGATGCCTGGGGCGGATTTCCTTGCGGTAACCGCCTTGGGACTGCATCACGAGTGAACGGGGGGTGGGGAGTGACTATTCCCTACACACCTCCCACCGAAGAACTTAATGGAGAGCGGGGGATGCTCCCGGGAACTCAAAACACCTTACTCAACCTAGTCGAGCTTAGCAAAGTTGAATTTCTTTGACCCCTTTCTTACATTAAGTTTCCTTACACATGAGCGCCCACGCGCGCGTTTACACAGGCAATGTGTCAAGCTAGACCTACTCGCAATACAATTTTACATAGAAAATTAAAAAACCTTAATTCATCGATAACCCACAAAAAAACAAAAAAACAAGCTACTTCCTTACCTTTCTAAGTTTTTGAGAACTTAAATCCTACCGATAAATATTAACACGAACAACAAATGAAAACATGGTTTCACCCTCATTAGGTACTGAAATAACCCTCAATGGTTTTTCGTCTCCACCTATAGAGCAGCTGTACATTATCGGCTCCTTTGATGTAGCTGATCCTAAAATGGTGCTCTGTGACCATTATTCTACCGTGCCTGAGTCGGCCGTTCTGGTTATTGAGTCTCCCCAAGTATGGTACTAAATGGTAGCGGTATTTCAACCTACTCGAATTACCCTTCTTATGGTACTTGACTACCTTTAAACTGAACATTATGGCTAGAGTGGTCTGTTGTAGCGGGGCATAATTGATGGGAGCGTAGGTCCCATAGCTCTCCTTTAACCGGGTACACGGGAAGATCGTGTCTTGGTTCGATCTTTGGGGATCGAGAAAATTTGTTCCTGCGAGGTCGTTAATGGGCTTGGCGCTCACTACGACTTGGCGATTTAGCGGTAACTCCGTGGACGTTCCGTTCGGGGAGGAGACTACTAGGGGTAGGGTAAACTCATCCGCGTCTACCATTTGATTAGTCTTACCTGGGTGTATCGCAATAGCACCTCTTTCCTCCTTCCTTGTCAACTCATTTGACTCACTTCTCTTAGTAGGTAGTTCTTCAGGTACACCTGCTCGTACCTCTACTCTACCTTCTTCTTCTTCCCTGATAACCCCATTTGGCTGGGTTCTCCTCGTAGGTTCTTCCTTAGATACTCCTGATGGTACCTCATTCCTACTTCCTACTTCTTCCATCGTTACCCCATTTGGCTGGGTTTCCCTCGATGGTCCTTTCTTAGGTCCAGGCCGGGCTACAACTTCCTCGGCCTCTATGAGATTCTTGATAGGTGCTCTTTCGAGTGCGAGCAATCTTTCCTTTTCTTCTCTCTCTTCTCTTTCAGCTTGAGCACGTTCTTTTTCCCTCTTCATTCTTCTTTCATCTATTTCTTTTTTAATCTTTATTCTCCTCTCTTTCGACTCTTTTTCCCTCTTCATTCTCCTTTCCTCGGCTTCTTGTTCTGCTTTCGCTATTTCGTTTTCCCGTCGAGTTCTTCTTTCTTCATCTTCCAGCTTTATCTTTAGTCTTCTTTCTTCATCTTCCATTTCTGTCCTTATTCTGAATTCTCGTGCTTTGCTTTTCAACAGTATTATTCTTTCGCTTGTTTTACCTCCTCTCAGCATTCTTCTTTCCTCTGTTTCTATTTTCCGCTGCATTCGGGATTCTTCACTTTTCCGGTTCATCCATATTTCCATTAATTCACGTTCTCTTTTATCCTCTCTTATTATATCCTCTGTTTCTCTCTCAAACTTTATTAATTCTTGTTTTTTTCTATATCCCAAATTCTTTCTTCTTCTACACAATCTATTCTTAGTTCTGCCATGACGTAGTCATGCATTTCTGTGCCTTCAAGTCCCAGACTTTGGGCTTGTTGGTAAAATCTTTTGACTGGATCCATTTCGTGTTGGTCCGTCGATTTTTCCTTTCTGTATTTTCAGATAATTATGGCGCCACTCACCAGGTAGCGCTCAGCATAACTTACCCTTAATCCCACTACTATGCTGATTGAAATACCACTCCCGACAACAAATTTACCACTTGACCTACCAATTACCTTTAGATTGTTACCACCCCTAACTCTACCAATTTTCCTCTCGTCAATTATTCTCTTATTCCTGATCTGATATTCCTTAACGTGTTGGCTCTTTCTTAATTTGACACTGCTGGGTTCTTTCTAATAACAACCTACAAAACCTGACACCACTTTAATTATGTCGTAGAATTCTTTCTGATATGAACCCTACTTACCTGACACCACTTTTATTTAGTGTCGTAGAATTCCCCTCCTTTTAGTTCTAGTCTCTAAGAGTGCTAATGTATTGATATCTGAAGGATATCTTAAAGAACAGAGCCGTTACCAAACACGTAAGGATATAAAAGAAACGCCCAATAATTCAAAAAATAAACTTATATTTTAACTTTTATCAATTTAATAGTAACATTTATACATTAACTACAGCAATACTCTGAATATTATCCTAAACAAGAATTAATTAAATTAGTTGACCCACAAAATTAAGTTAACGTTTTCTCTACACACAACAATAATATAAGAATTAGGCTTACGGACTCATGTGGAGTTTAAAGGGCCTCAGAAATGTTATTGACTCCGACGCGTGCCGTGTGTCCAGTTGTAGATGGGCGAAATTCTACGGTCGTTTTGGTGAGGGTAGCAGCTGGGGGGTCCACACGTTCTTTCGGGGGGGGAGGGTTCTTCAAGGACGAGAACCAATACGGTGCTTTATGCAACACCTAGGCAGTCGTGGTCTCTCTGGCGAGAGTGCGTCGAACTTGGTTCTTAAATCAAGTTAACTTGGAGTGCGGTGTGATCACCGAGTAACGAGCTCGAGGAAGAGCTTTTCTCCTTCGTTACTTATTTCCTTATGGACGAGGACTGAACTCGCGGAGGGTCTTCTTCAAGGGCGAGGATAACGGAGGGGAGTTTCTCTGGCGAGAATAAATTACTTAAAGTTTGGTGTGACCACCGAATAACGGGCTCGAGGGGAAGCCTTTTCCTTCTTCTTTTCTTAATTCCTCAAGGATGAGGAATACCCCTGGTGTTTAAGGTGCACCAGGATATGAGGAGTCTCTCTGGCGAGAGTAAGTTGAACTTACCAAAGTTAACTTATCGTTTGGTTTGATAACCAGGGACTTAGCTCAAGGATGAGCTTCTTCTTAGCCCCTTAAGGTAGGTAGCCCTGCCTCTCTTGCAGGGTACTTCTTGGTCTGGCGAGCCAAGTACACTACCTCTCTAGTCTCGGTAGCTCGGTTGTGGATCCGAGGACTTCGTAACCTAGAGACTGACGTATACTACCCCGATTTTCCTCAGAGTTCCTCATTTATACCTCGCACCCCCACTGGGGGAGTGGTAAGGGGGAGAGGGGCTTGAGGACGGCCCCAGGAGAGTTCTTTTTCCAAACGGTCTTTCCCACGAAGTCAAACATCGGCTCCTCGTTAGCCATCGAGATTGGGAGAAACCCGTCTCCAATTTCTTGTTCAACGTGAAACTGGATCTCACTCTCCTGGGGGAGATCTTACCTTTTTGACCTTTAGGGTCTTTCATGGCACCAAGTTGTGCCACGTTGTGGTTACGCTTTTGACTTGCCGATGCCTGGGGTGGATTTCCTTGCGGTAACCGCCCTGGGACTGCATCACGAGTGAACGGGGGGGGGAGGGGGAGTGACCATTCCCCTACATATATATATATATATATATATATATATATATATATATATATATATATATATATATATATATATATATATATAAATATATATATATATATATATATATATATATATATATATATATATATATATATATATATATCCTATGCTTATTCTACAGGCAATATTCATATATATGCGTTAATTAGTACCTTATTATTTTCATTTTATTCATTGAGTTGCATCCAATGAGCCAATTGTCGTAAAAATGGCCAACTAGTGTGTTGTAACTACAATATATGCTGTAGTTCTACATTTTCTAGCATAATAACGTTGAATGCTCATTTAGTCAAAGCCCTCGTTGGTTTCCCTGTCTTCGAAATAGCGTGGAAGGGGTATGTCTTTTGGATTTCTTCGACGAGTTCCTCTTCTATTTGGTTTTCTAATTGTATGACGTTGCTTTCATTCTTTTCTTCGATTATGTTAAAAACATTTTTCCAGTGTTTTTGCATTAGGTCCCTTTTTCTGCCTCCTCTTCAGTAATATTACCACTTGCGTCTTTAATTTTCATTCTATCCTTTCAGTGCTTTGGTTTTAATCTGTCCACATGCTTCCAGAATTTATTTAGGGATGTTTCTACATCTATTCTCTAGATGTTTACATCTCATTTTTCTTTTTGCTTTTTATATTAACTCTACTAATTCCATTTTCTGTCTCCTGTGTGCATTGAATGTTTCTCTTGTTGGTCTATATTTTCTTTCCCTTTCTGCCGCCAGGTTAATCTCCTCGCTTTTCTACAGCATTTCTGATGACCATCTAATTTGCGGGATGGTTTTGTACGAGTTTTGGTGGATGGTCCACTCATCTGCCTTTGTAATTTCTTCCTTATTCCTATTCAGTTCCTCATTGATTACGTCGAGTGTGGCTTCACTGAAAGGGGTGAGGAGCTTCTTCCAGTGTTGGCCACGCAACCCCAAAATAATTGCGGCACAATCGCAAGTCATTGAAAATGATTGCGATTGCAACCGCAAACGCAATTGCGGTAGAACACAAGTTGCGATCGCAACCGCAACTATTGTACATTAAATATATGAAATAAAAGAGGAACTAATATTTACGCGACAAATATATTTATTGAAGATTTAGGAACCTGCTTTAATATTGGATAAGATTTATTTGAAATTATTTCCTTTGAGGAATGTAAGCATTTCAAAATATTCTTCGGAGAGAAAAGCTTTAGTCGTAGAATATCGTTTCCTAACGAAAAGTCTCTCCACAGCCACACTTGATGGAATTGCCGTATCGTGTTTCATGAAACAAGGGCACTAGATGGAAACATGGCTGGGTGAATATTAAGACTTTTGAACCGGTTCGCTACTGGTTGTTGTAGCCATTCTTTTACTTCATTTGACGCGTCTTTCTTCGTGGCGGTATGCCCCTCATTCTTTAACAGGGAGCTATAGTCATCCTCTGCTTTATTTGTTTCTCCTTCTGCACTGCTGCTTTCTGAGGCTGTAATGTCACGAAGTGTTTTATTTCATTCGACATCTTTTTAGTAGTGTAATCTACTTTTTCGGTATAATTAAGCTACTTTAGCTTGAAATGAGGATGAGAAATAGATGCTAAGAGGCACTTATCATCCTCCAGCATTTTACTAAATCTGTTGCGGATTGCATTTTCAACAACATTAGCAAGAGGGACACAAACATACAGTTTTTTCGCCTTAACATCAATAAGTAGATTAAGGCAAACTGTTATTGTTGGTAGCAAAATTCCCATGTACGCTTATCCTCTTCTTGCAACACACCCAATGCCCTATCGACAGGATTCATCACCATTTCATATTCTTTAAGATGGAATAACTTCGATATGTGCAAAGCTTGGGATGCCTAAGGTATTGCAGACTTTCTTCAGAGCACTTTTCTTAGATCCAAAAATCTTGGTGAGGCGAAACACAGCACCATCTAAAGAGTTTCCTCTTTTAGCTCCAGTGATTATGAATGGTCCATCTAATTTGTCCTCGATGACATCTGCTGCTCGAGGTCTCCTGGCCTGTATGTTCCACAAAGCTTGGGCTTTACGGAAAGCCGATCACGAGATTTTTTTTTGTAATCTTTATTACTGTCGTGATCCATAACTTTAGCAGCATCTGTGATTGCAACAAAGTTTAAAGTATGTACAGCACAACAAACACGCTTTGGCAAGGCATAGTAGTCGCCCAACTCTGAATCTTCCATACCTGAAATTTAAACAAGAGTCAAGGACCATAGCATTTATACTCATTTATATTTATTTATTAGACCCAGCCTTCTCCCGCAAGAGCAGGAGGGCTCAGAGACTAGGAGCACCACGATCTTTTCGCTCCCATACACACCTAGCCCCTTTCTCAGAGCGGGGTACCCCTGAGAGAGAGAGAGAGAGAGAGAGACTCGCCGCGAACCTTTTTCCAGCGCATTCACTTTCTTTCAACCCTTACTGCCTCACAAGGGATCCCCACACTGCGAAATGGTCTCCGTTTTATTTACTTAAAGAAATTGTGATTAATTAAATAAACAGTTATTCGTGTATAAGTTATAATTTCACTTATCAATAAAACAAGTTTAAGTATAGTTATCACTTATCAGCTCATACCTTGGTTAAGTATTGTTGTGACGTCTTCAATTGTTGTTTCGCTTTCGTCAGCATCATCTTCCTCTTCACTGTCACTGTGCGCTGAATGCCTTGCAGTAGCCTGTGACTGACTGCGCTTCCCGTCAGACTATGACTCGCCAAATAAGCTGCAAGAGATCAAGAGCAATGATTAGAATGCAAAGCATTAATTTTTTTGACTGACAACTACATTTATTTTTATATGAATAAAATGTACTATTACTAATATGCATTAATATTTAAACCGATTTCGTTATTACAGTGATCAAGAAATGTGCACATTTGAAGAATTCATGAAGGTTAATATTTTATCATTTAATTACAATATTATATTGATTAAAACTTACCTGATAGCTTTGAAAAAGTTGTTACCATTGTCCGTGGTAGTTGCACTGGTCTTATCCTGTATGCCAAATTGAATGTGTTTGTCCTCGATTTCTTTGGCAAACACATTGAATGTGTGTTTTCCTTTCAGCGAACGGCAAGCTATGATCCCTTTTTTTCTTATGAGAGTTTGAAAGTCGATCCAATGAACAGTTACACCAAGATATGATCTGCAAAAAACGATTGTATACAATTAATAATAGTTAAGTAAACGAAATAAACATAAACAAAATTATATAAGCTTATTTACGATATTTATGATAGTAAAGGGTTAAACTTGTTAATAATATTTAGACAAATTCAATATTTAAACTGGAATTTTTTACATATAGACTTCTTAAGAAGCGTAAAAGTATTGACTGTATGGCTATATTGGCGGACAAATTATGAATATAAATATTAGCTTAATCGAATTTAATTGTTTCAGCAAGACCAAGCCTCAGTTGTTGTGGTAATATACAGAGGTTCCTCCAGGTTATCCTTCAAAGAGGCGACTCCACACTTAAATTTCTCATCAACATTTCTGGTCAATGTAAGCCGACTCATGGAGAACCTTCTGGCTGAAGCAGATTCTATCAGCTGGATAAAGGAATTGCTCTCGATGATTATGAGTGACAAGACATCGTCGACGAATAAATTAATAAGTCTGACTTCTAGAATTCCGTTGGAAAAGTAACGGCCACTAAATGCACCTTGAGCCATTGCCTGAGGCATCTTCAGCTGTTTATCTTATGTTTTGGAAGTGCCACCATCACCATCATCACGTTCACATAACAAATCTCTTTTCTTCTTGAAATGCTCCTTGCTTCACGCACTTGTTGAACCTCGTCAAACTCTGTGGAAGAAGCATACGTTATATTTAACAAAATTCAAATTAAATAAATATTATATATAGCTATGTTATATTTTATAAATATAAAATTTGTTTTATAATTTTACTTAAATATAGAAAACAACTGTATATAAATATTATATAATTGGATTATTATTTAATTTATATTCATTATCAAATAATATTATCACATAGCTGCACATAGTAATTATCACATAATTATCAAATAATTATTACATAATCACACGTAGAATCACATCGCGCTATCTTTTATAATTCTTGCGTAATTAGCAAAAACAGTAAAATAAAAACCAAATAAGTCGTTTGTCTCCCTAGCAGTGGACCTGTGCATCGCATAAAGTCCCAGTACATAAAATTAGAAATGGCCCAACATGAAAAATCATACACAGAAAGTTGCATTGCGCTATTTGCCGTATTTTATGTGTCGTAAGCGAAACAATTTGCAAAAAACAGAATTTTACTTAAAACTTTATTTGAATGGTGAGAATGAAGAACCTTAATCAGGAAACAACCCCAAACCATCGACCTTATAAAAAGGTATTCTCTATTTTATTATTTTACTAAAAAAATATGATTGACTTTTTGTCTGGAAGAAATCAATTATTTATCTGTAATGAGAATAGTGAATAAATTAACCTGAAAAAAAATAGAAGATGCAAAAAGCATTCAATTTACTAAATGTTTATTTATTTAAAACGGTATGTTACCAAATACATATATAAATTATAATGTTAATAATGAAAAACAATTTGTCGCAGTAAAATTTTAATATTCAGCAAATTATTAAATGTTAGGATTGCAGGGCCTATTGCACAGTCTTACACATGTGTCTGTGTGATCGTGCACGAACGCATGTAAGTCAAAAGAGAATAGTTTGGATTTCCTCTCGTATTGGTTTCTCCCCCCCCCCCATTCCTTACTCTAGCACCATTCTAGGCTATTGAAGACAGAGCGAGTGGTTTATAGTTTATGAGTATTTATGGTTGGTGAGTGTGTTGTGCGCTTAGGACCGTCCTGGACAGATGGACGAATATTTTCCTTCTCCACCTCCTCGGCGATCAGCACAGTGGACACGTTTTTTTATGGCTTTACGATGGGTAGAGGGTGTTTGGGCTTGGACATCTTCCCTCAACTCCTTCCCCCTAATCATACCACATCTTCAGCTTTCTTATTCCTTTAAAAAACCCTTGCAAGAGGGACAAAGGGCCACTATTCATCACAAGCTGGAGGAAGAAACAACTCGCTGAAAGCCCTATCTATCTAAACTCCTGGTCTCTGGGCAAAACCGTTGCGAAGCTTGAAAAAGAAGGAACCGTCTACACTCAAAACTCTCTATAAACGGCATAGGAAGATACCTGGAGCACTATTCGCAAGAGAAATCTGCCAACGACTGGGCCCAGAATAACATACATTTGTGACAAGAACCACTGCCCCAAAGCCGGATATCTGCTTAGGCGATAATTATCTACCATACAACTATTATATGAGGACAGAAGATATACCCTGTACAGATCACACTGCAACTCTTCTCACACTTAACCAAAGAGCAATTCAAATGCCAGGTAAAGTAAGAAAAGCCTTCCATAGAGCAGACTGGGAGAGATACAAAAAAGAACTAAGCTCATTCGAACCTAATCAACTAGAAGATGCAACTTTGGAAGAGATAGATACTGAACTAAAAAAAATAAGGAAATCTATGCAGGCAGTAGACGATAAGGCTGTCCCCCAAAACCGCTACGAGACCATCAAGACTTTCACATGGACACCCGGAATGGTACAGAAACACAGACGGCTGAAAGAAATCTCAGAGTAAATAAGAAGAAATGGACCAATGAGGGAGCTACACGCCGAATTGAGAAGGACTAAGAGGAAACTAAATATGGAAATTATAAAAAAAACAAAAGGAACAATTGATTGAAACAATCCAGACAATGATGCACCAGTGAAGGAATTTTGGAAAAAGGTAAAACAGATGAAAGGCAAAGCAGGAGCAAGGAAACTGGTAATCAAAGACAACCAAGGAAATAACATAAAGGTCGAGGCATGGTAGCAACATTATTCAAGGACCACTGGAAAAGTATTTTTTGCATAAGCGAAAAAGATAATGAAGAATTCGACACATAATTTGAACGAAACATCACTGCAGTGCTCAACGAGGATACAGAGCAAATTTGCCCTCATGAAACTGTAGATGTAGAGAGATATACCCTTGAAGGTAACAACTCAAAAATCACAGTGCAAGAGGTCAAAGATACTATTTCTAAGTTTAAACAAAAGGCACCAAGAAGATCTGGACTCATTAAGAAACACTACGAAGAAATACCCGGAAGTATACTAGAGGGTATTTTGTTTTTACCACCAGCCTAAACACCGGCTACTTCCCGAAGGAATTAAAGGTCGCTAAGATGATATTTATCCCTAAAGAAGGAAAACAACAACAAGAGTAGACAGCTATAGACCAATCTCTCTATTCGACTTCATCGGGAATGTGTTTGAGAAGATTATAACAAAAGACTAAGTGAGCACCTGGAATAAAACAATTTACTGAATAAGTTTCAATTTGGATTCAGAAAAAAGAGGAGCACGGAAATGGCACTCACAATCATTACCAAAATAATAGCCAAAGCGAAACAAGAGAAGGCTAGCGTTGACATCGCCTGCAGGGACGTTTCAAAAGCATTCGATAGAGTTTGGATCAGAAGAATGCAATTTAAAACAATACAACTGCGTATGAATGACAAACTGGAAAGACTCATATGCAATTACGTGACGGATAGACGTGCATACATCGAGATTGGGAACCACTGATGGGAAATATTTAAGATGGACACCTGGGCCCATCACTATATTCAGTGTATACCTCAGGCATTCCACCACCATTTACACACGGTTGCCTCAACATGCAATTCGCAGATGACGTCACACAAATTGTCATCTGCCCCTACAAGAACCCAGAAATGCAGGCAAGATTAACAGCAGGAGAAATAAGGACGATTAATGTATACGAACGAAAATGGAAAATAAACATTAACAGAAATAAGTTCAAAATAGTGCCAATTTATAGGAGGAAACTTAGAGACATACTCGTTAAATGACAGAGATATGAGTACGCTAGCAAAGCCAAGGTACTAGAACTGACAATCATCAGCACAGGATACTCCAGACATGTTAAAGAAAGAGTTGAAAAAAGAAGAAGGGGAATGAGACTACTATATAGGCTCAATTCTCTTAGCCGGAGAAACAAGAAGAAAATAGATCAAGTGATCATCCAGTCAGCAATGGTATACCTAGTAATACCTATGTACACCATTTCAAAGAGTAGAATGATGGATCTATAGAGAATTCAAAACAAGGCAGTATTAATAATCACCGACACAAGAAGAAGAGAAAGAAGACAAAGAGATCTACACAGAGAAGTGAAAATGAAGCCAATTAACAAGATACTATAAAAAAGGGCAAATAAGCTAATTGAACAAACACAACAGGAAATAGGAGAAGAGATCAAGAATTTAATCACCCAAAGAGAAAAGGGTAGAGCACGTAGCCTCTTTTCCACTTATACAACTAGGTTCGATCAAGAAGAGGATTAATACTTCACGGGCTATCACGGAGTTAAAGAGAGAGTAAGTAATATTAAATAACTTTAGAAGTCAGGAGAAGAAAGAAAATGAAATAGGAAGGAAAGAAAAAGAAAACTAAAAAAGGAAAATTAAAACAAGAGTAATAGCAAGGATAAAAACATTATAAGTAATGGTAATATAAAAACAATAAAAACAGTTTGAACGCCTAAAAGCAACACAAAGAAGGATAAGTCTGAAGCTCAGGCATACACTAACTTAATCTATCGTATTTCTAAACTGGACATTCTAAAAGGAAAGAGATCAGCATGACCTCCATGCAACCTAGTATTCAATTGCAACTCTACTACTTCCTTATTCTTCTCTCTACATTTTTTCTTCTATCCTTCGCACCTAAAGGACTAAGCACAGAATATGTGGGACAGGGGCACTATTGTAAGAATGTATGGTTAAAGGATATAATACATACGTGTTTCGAATTCCACGTAAAGTTGTATGCCCACCGACCAACTTGGTCTCTCTCAAGTCTACTACGCTACTTCAAACTTTGCTATCCCTAACTTTTCCTCTTCCTCTATGTGAGGAAATATATGCCCCCCACCCCCCACCCCTCACAAGTAAGCCTCTGGTCTTTTACCACAACGTCCTGTCAGTGGAGGCAGCCTAGCACTACCACTTAACTTCCTCCCTTCTCGCTCCTCGTCTCGATGAAAAGATGAACGGCCGGCCCAGACCACATAACGCGCTAATCAGTTCAGGTCGGCTCTGAGACCTTAACATCGGTTAAAACCGCAAGATTTCCCCTAAGAGGTGATATTCAATTTTACCGTATAGGCGAAATTAGAGGAGCGTTGCCCTAAAGCCAGAAGGTCCCTCGGGGCCAGCTGTACGACGCCCTGAGAAAGACCGTTGGAGGAGGAGACTTCATGCGGCATGTTCATGCATCCCTCCCCCTCCTGCCCCTACCCCAGTGTGTTGGCGACGTATAAAAGCAAATATCTTTGGAAAAACGTGGTAGATTACCTTAGTCATCAAGGCGACAAAGACCCCGGCAAGAGGCCCAGGCTACCAACAGAAGGGACTAAGAAGAAGCTCATCCTCGTGCCCGTTTCTGGTGGTCACACCAAAATTTAAGGTAACTTGATTTAAGAAGCAAGTTCAACTTACTCTCGTAAGAAAAACCCCTCATCCTGGTTATCCCAAAGCACCGAGATAGTCCTCGCCCTTGAGGAATACCCTAAGTGAACTCCCTCCAGCACTCCCTTTAGTCAAAGGATTCAAGCATTGACTCATCGCTCACCAGTGCGAATTATTCCCCGAGTATCCTGAAGAGAAAAAGAAACATTCTTTCTTTGTCCCGTGGCGAGATCATTTCCTCCAGAAAGGCGTGTGTCTCTTCATCTGCCACACGCGCCAAAGGCCTCTGTGGCTTTGAGGAATTCCCCACTTGAGAACACAGTTCTAAGCGCTGAGCCACGAGTCATCCTGGCAACAACATGCTTGAAGTGACGTAACAATTGAGTTCAAGGCCAGACTCAAACCCGATTCTAGTATGAATCTATAAAGGTATTTAAACCCTGGTATCCGTTTCAGTGTAAGTCAACTTGCATTTTTATATTAAAGTTAGCTGTGGGTCAACCATAACTATAAATTGATGTATGTCAGTTATAAAGCCTCACTTAAATTTGTTGAGTTCAATTCTGTATATGTAGTGTGTTAAATTTCGTTGATTTAAGTTTTTTTAATTAAAGTTTTAGTTTTTTTAGAAAAAATTTTTATTCAATCCTCGAAGCGCTAAGCAAGGCACTAGGAACCCTCAAAGATTAAAGTAATAATCAGATAATAATAATCATAATAATTAACAATATAGAACTCAGAGATAAAACATAATCACGGAGTTTTGAAGTACGTAACCAACCATACGTACGAACCCCAGCCATCACTCGGTCCTTCCTATACTACGACACTCTCCCAATCCTTTTCTCAGTCTCCTTCTCCCGGTCTCCTTCTCCCCCTTCTATTAGTGTGACAAGACTACGGAGAGGAGAAGGAAGGCCTGGGGCCGAGTTCCCTTCCCTCTCCCTCCGGTCATCTCAGAATGACCGGAGTAGGGAGGGGAGGGGGCTGGCAATCTCTCTATATCTCTCCTTCCACACCTTTCCCACTTTTTTGCCACTATTCATCACAAGCTTAAGGAAGAAACAACTCGCTGAAAGCCCTATCTACCTAAACTCCTGATCTCTGGACAGAACCGTTGCAAAGCTTGAAGAACAAGGGACCATCTACAGTCAAAACCCACTACAAACGCTGGGACTTGACCGAACGGAAACTTCTGAAGTGTGTGGCACCGTGAACGACTCCTACTCGCAAATAAGGTCCTTGCCCGGGTTCTCTGGCCAAGGTAAGTTTTTATACCCTTTTTTTCGCATTGGTTTGGCAAGTTCTCCCCGAATTCCCATCAAACTCTCTCTAACCTTTGCCCCCCTCTCTCGCATAAATTCTTTTAACTTTCGGTCCTTTAACTCTTAACCTTTTATCCATTTCGGAACCAACAAACTTCTCTCAAACACTTCTCAAACTCTTAAACTGAACTCTACTTAACGAGGGCATTCGGAACTAAACATCGTTTCGAATAAGTTCTCTGTGGAGATCATTATACTTTCCAAATCAATTAGACACTAATGTCCTTCACTTGAGCGCTGCCATCTTGCTTAGCCCTGCCCTGGTTTCGGGGTAATAATTCTAACAACATTGGAAAGTATAGTATTTATTTTCATTAGTTATTCTAATGGAAAACCCGATTGATTTGGAAAAGTCGATCTTCCCAGAGATACCCTCGTTGGATTGCCTTTTGTTCAACCGAGCTTCCCGTTTTCTTTTAAAACGTAAAAAGGCCGAAAATCCTCATATTTCTATTTTGGACGAAATTGAATCCCACATCAAAGTCTTGGTCAGAAATAGGGCGTTGTTTAAACGTAAAATCACCGTGATCTTTAATAAGATTAGCTCTGAATTAGAAGAGGCGGAAGTCATTGCCCTCGATGTATTGCAAACTAAGATAAATACGGTCAAGTCCCACTTTGCTTCCGTGAATGATTTAGATAGCCAGATTCTTGAGGCTTGCCAATTCTACACAGAGGGATGGGACGAATCAAGTGTAGACAGAGAGTTTTCCGCTTAGGTCGCATACGATTTTGATTTTAAATCTAAATTAATTGAGTTTTCGATGAATAGGAAATCTCTGCCCCCTCGTGCCTCCTCGGAGTCTAACGTTAAGTTCTCGGATCTCAAAGTTATTTTGAGCGACTTGGACGAAACCATAGTACGAGAACTCCCTTCACCTGTATTACCATGCATCACCTTTCACGGTACGACAGATAAACTTAATTATCATTCTTTGAAAACTAAACAGACTTGGTATCACGTCCAATCGTGATCTCCCGCATTGGGAATTCCGACGTGATTGAAATTACTTACACCTTTACACAGTTATTATTTATTATTTTATATTTAATGAATAGTAAATACTATAAAAACATATCTAAATGATGACTAATAAATAGTAAATTAAATTGTTACTAACAGTAACGTATGATATCTAAAACTAAGTTTTTTACCCCTCCATGTAGCTTGCAAACTCAAAATATTCTTGTAGGGAAGGCCAGAGGTTTTGTGATGAGCGACTTGCTGATGTGTCACTTCCAGCATTCACAGAGCTGCTAACAGTAGCGCTATCTACCGCATTAATGTAAATATCACCTGCACTTGAACAAGTAGTGGGTGTTGCACTGGAGATAGTTTTACAACTTGGCGTTGTCGTGTTTTCGTCACAAAACGATCCATTTTAGTAATTCCTTATCAAGAGAACAAGTCATTACGAGGAAACTGGACGAGCAGAAACACACAACCTATTTCAGGAATAGTTACAGTGATAGTGACGCTGCGCACGCAACGGGAACAAGTCTCACTCGCAACAATATGTATCAACTTGTAACGAATTTTAAACAAGTTCAAACCAGAATGGAATTAAATTAGTTTTTTTCTATATTTTTCAAAGTTGCGGTTGAAACTTGTGGTTTATATTGTTAGAATAATTGCGTTGCAAGCCAATTCGCAACTCATTCAACATAATTGTGGCGTAGTCGTAACCGCAACCGCAACCAAAAATAGTTACGATTGCAAATGCAGCCGCAAAAAGTTGCGCGCAAGTGCCCAACACTGCCTACTTCCGAAGCCAATCTTTGTACCTATCCCAATCCATTTCCATTTCCTCGAAGATATCTGCATAGACTGCTTGTTGATATGCTTTAGAGTTGCAATGTGGTCACTGCAAGGTACTTCTACTGGTTCCTTCTAGCACTCGAAGGGCAGATTGAAGTTATTCAGGCAGATGTCCGATTTTGTAGCAAATTCTCAAAGAAAGTAGACTGAGAAGTTGTGATCCAGTCTTTGTTGTTTCTTCTGTTAATCAGTTTATTAAGTTGTTTTCCGACTTAATTTGTAGATCTATACCCAGGCACCCTGCAGAAGGCGTTTAAATTGCAAATCAAGATGACCAGTGGCATATAGCTAAATAGGGTAGTGAAGTTTTGTACTATTATTTGTGGAGGTCTTGGTAGCTGGTAACTTGTTTCAACTATGATTATTGAAATTTTGGTTCTTTTTAATTCGCCTCTTCAAACAATGTTTTGGTTGTGTTTTCTGTTACATTATGTTGAAACTTTCCGATCAGTCAATCACCTTTAAGAATTTTATGGGTTCTAAGCCGTCGCTTTTATAGCATATATTTAGCGTTGATTCGTTGCTTCCCTTAATCACGATGTTCATCAGATGCGCATGTAATATGCACATTCGTATTTGCAAGTTCAATGTCCGTCCAGATTGATTTTCGTTGTGTGTCCTTGCTGGTTACTCTTCAACATAGCAGCATATGTGTTTCTGCTGTAAGTTTTTGTGTTTCTTTTTGTCTCATTCTGTTTTTTTAATATGTTCCTTTCCTTTAGGTCAGATCATGGCCATAATTCTGTGTCCTCCATGGCAGTTTATACACTCTTTAGTTGCATTGTTGCAATTGTACCAAGAATGTCCTGTTCCGCATCCTGAAAAGATGATCAAGTCTTTTTTCTGGGAAGTTCCGTGTTGTGTGCTCACCGCGATGAAGAAGAAGAATATACTACAATTGGGAGTATTCGTAAACCCAAAAAAATACAAAGTTAAATTAGCTAGTCAAAGCTAAATAGAGTAAGAAAAGAAAAAAGAAAAGGTAAATAGATAGAAACCTATACTAGTATTACTAAAAATAATTAACAATAATAAACATATATACTAACAAAGAAACTAAGATATACACTATCAGCACATAATTGCGTAATTTTCATGCGTAACATCCTTTTTATTTAACCATGCTAACTATAACTAACTACACATTTGGCTCACAGTGGAAACGTTGGACACGTGTCAGGAAATATAAATTAATAGAATAGTTAACATTCTACATATCATGGTTCGAGTTTAACGTCATGCCATAGATCTATGGGAGGGGGCTCTTGAAGGTCGTCCCTAATTATGGGGGAACCTTGAAGATATTCGTGAGAACAACCCAAGAGCCTTGGAAGGGGGACGCTGGTTGCCAGTAATGGTGATAGATTACCGAGTTATCGCGTAATCTTTTGGCAAGGACTCCGGTTGATACAGATTCACCAGTTGGCTTGCGTTGCCCTTCCATATTTCTCACGAGAGTTATTTTTTTTATTGCTATGGAGTGCCCTAAGCCGAGGGGCGGTCTTATTCTAGCGAAGGGGGCGAATAGTGCGTAGGAAGGAGATAGACATTACACCAGGGTACCACAACGGCATTTCGGGAGCTAGGTAATCGCGAGGAATTGCGATTAACGAGGAGAATGCGCAACGGTTGTTTTTTTTATTAATAAGGCCTTGAAGCAGGAAGATTAAGGAACGTCAGGATATGGAAGTCACCAAAGCAAAAATATAATTATTTTTGAACTAGATTTTATTGCCCTTTACAAAAGTTCTTTAATTAAGTTTTAAGTTCTAAGTTATGACATAAATTAAGTTCAAGGTCAAGTGCGGGTAAAGTCTAAAGGAGGCCGGACGAATAGAGCCCTTAAGAGTTACACCTTAATGTCTGCGTTATGTACACGACTATATTCAAAGATGAATTCCGCGAATCCGAGAGATCGGACTGAACGATATATAACGCAATATATTGTTATATAAAAATGTAATCAAATTATCCTTCTTTGTTCTGGCTTCACACAGTTATATATTCAATTTAAGCCACACCCTATAAGTTCCTTTTCCAACTAAGCCACACCTCCCTCTTATGTACCGGCCTGTTGATTTGTCGGTATTTACATAACTTGACTTTTGATAGGCTACTACCGAACATATTAATAAGGAAGATACTCCGACTATTGGGTAAAATTCTCTGTGGGCGGTGGCATGTTGCCATGGAGACAGCTTCCTGACTTGGCTTCTATTTGTTTAGTTGTGATAGCCATCCGGTGTATCTTTGATTCTGCCTTGATTATAATGTTTGCCTAAGATTGCCTCGCTCGACCAGCTCTAACAGAGATAACTGTGATCCGTTTACTACCGTGTAACATGCTCGTAAATGGCGCTAACTTTACTTTTTTCTTTGTGTGTACTTTATGTGTGTAGCGACTCTCGCGTGTGTCCTATTTTGAGCGTACACGCCGGTCGCTACAGATCCCATAACAGCATAAGTCTACTTTGCTGTTTCATACTATACTTCCTAGCTGTCTTATCCTGAACCTTTCCTTTTCACTGCCATCTCACTTCTACCTACCTTATCTACACTGCCGATAGCTAATGAATGAGCGGAGGACTATAAATGAGTAGAGGGCCTCTTCCTCGTTCCCACAATTGAAATTCGTACGAAGGCCAGGAGGGGAGTTGGAGAGGTTCAGACGATCTATTCCTTCTCTCTGAATTTCCTTTTCATTTAAATGTTTTATTTAAGTTGTGAAGAATTCAGCCAATCACCTTGAAATTTACTCAGTACCAAGAGCTTAGAAATGGTAAAGGAAATTAAACCAACAACAAGTAAGGTCGAAGATTTACGCAAGAAAGAAGAAATATATGCTTACACTTGGCTGATTGGAGACTTCTCCTGTTTTCAGTGACTGAGTATATAACCTAAAGGAAGACAATACCCTTCATTTCTTCTCATTTTCACACTATAAATTACACTTATTTCTCCGACTAGAGACAACATAGCACGACCACCACAGTGCCCTCAACCACTAAAAGGTAGGTATAGCTAAGTGGAATATACGATCAAATAAAGCTCCTCCGACCGACAAGAGAAGAACTAAGACATGTAATAGAAAAGCAACAAGATCATATATATATATATATATATATATATATATATATATATATATATATATATATATAATATGGGATAGCCTAATATATGCAATCAATGCAGAGAGAAGACATAACGAAAACTGAGAAACAAGCTACTCGGTGGACCCCTGAGAAATACAAGGCAATGGAAATCAGAACGAACGGAGTCAAAAATTAAGAAGATATGACCTGAAAAAACTGTTTCTCTCGCTTACTGGAAGTTTATGATCTCCATAAAAACAAAAGAGAGTGAAGACTTAAATCCAGAGAAAGGAGAATTGGTCCACACCTAATCAAAAGCCAACATTGACAAAATATCTCCAGCACCAATAGTAGTGCAAGAGAGGGAAAAAATCAAAGGCGCAATCTATTCATTCAAGCAAAAAGCGCCAGTCCCCACAAGAATAACCGGAATAAATCTTACGAAGACACCAGACAACATCTTAGAAAGATTAAAGAACATCTAAAACCCCAGCTTAAACACCGGTTACTTCCCAGATGGGTATAAACTAGCTCTCCTGTAGTTTTTCATCTCTGGCTCAGGCACTTGCATTGGATATTGGAGACAAAGAATATCTCAAAGAAAATAGCTTATATAATTAATAGAAAAGAAAGAAATACCATAAAGGCTGTTTGACTAATAACAGAATAAATAGCTAAGTCAAAAGCAAAAAAAATACATCGATCTTGCCTGAGGAATGTAGAGAAACCATTTGACAATTCTGGGTAGGAGGAATGCAATATAAGATCTTTGTCGTGGTATAGCTCTATATATAATACATACATCTATTATATTGGATTTTAGAGTGCGCGCGGGTTTTCTTTTAATAGGTTAGGGTAAGCCGAGGTCCGGTTACAAGGTCAGATCCTTGTAAGGGAGGGTTAGTCCAAATGATGCAACTTTGAATCATGGTATTGGCTCAGAGTTCCAAATCTTACTTAGGTACAGGCTGTTGTTATACGGCTATGATGAGCTCGAGGGTCAGAAAGCAAAGTAGTAGGCAAAAATAGACTTTAAAAAATATTAATAATTGAAGTTAATATGTTACAACAATACACAGACATATAAGATAAATAGTTACACAAATGGAGGGGTTGGAAAGACGATGGTTGTTTCCGCCGAAGCGGTGAGATGATGGTTGGGTCACTTCGACGGGGTCTAAGGTCAACTTGCTTGTAGTGAAATATTCTTTGGAGATGACGTGGGGTGGGCGAGAGCAGATTCTTCGAGAAAGGAGGTTGGGAATTCTTCCGCTGTAAATTTCTTTGAATAAAATGGAGGGTGAGTTTCTCCGAGACGTCAACGGTTTGTTTGGTCGGATATACGTAATCAAGGGGGTATTACGCTAAGATGAATCTTCACTGAAGCCTTTTGGGTTAAGACATGGTTCTTGTTTGAAAATGGCGTCGATGAGCGGAGTCGGACGGGTATTCTTACGGGGAGAATAGTTCTTAACTAACTCTAGGGGGTTTATATTTGTTTTATCCAAGAAGGGATGTTTGGTTTTGTCCCACAACGTTTCCTTACCTTCGGCGTATGACAACTCGAATCGAGGAGGAGCAAGATGGTATGCACTCGTGAGCGTCTTTTGCACCAATCTGATCATTCCTCGTTACACCAGAAGTGAGGGAGCTTACCCCATAGAAGAGAGGCGGGGGACTATCGCACATCGTTTGAGTCATGGCGAACGCGGCCCGGGTGGCGATTGTCTCAACCGCTCCCAGCGTGGCTGAAATGAGGGGGGAAAGACTTCTCGTCTTGTTCAAATACTCGCCTTGATAAGGGCTAAAAACAATTTTCAAAGCTCAAAAGCGTGAGCTTTTGAGCTTCGAAAATTTTTTGTAAGCTACACGAGGCCTATCACGTGGAGGCAATGCTTAAAAGCGACGTTATTTCTCCCCTCACGTGCTTATTCCCTCACAATCTTCAATCACCATATCATCAGTGAATATAAAAAAAACAGAATTGGACCCGGAAGGTGGACTCACACAGGGGGGCTGCCTCAGCCCCACGCTATATTCACTCTATACAGTGGTCCTGTCACCACTATTAATGACTGATTGTTTAAACATACAGTTCGTGGATTAAGTAAGCCAGCTCGTAGTTATACCGTACAGGAACGCTTTCAGCCTAGGGCTACAGCATAAGAAATCAGCACAATCAACAACTTCGAAAGGGACTGGAAGATAAAAACTAATAGGTGGTGATTTACGATAGTCCTAATCTCCATGATCGAGGTAACAGATATCAAAGTTTAAGATCGGAACTATTAGATATCATACAAAAGTAAATAGAGTCTTAGAATTATAAATACAATCAAGAGGCTATAAAATACATATACAAGAGGGGGAAAACAAGGTAAGCGGTTTAAGCATGAAGAACAAACAGAAAATCTATATGGCACTAGGAAGGGGGGTTATTTTATATTCCCCTACCAATTAACAGCGATTGAAGGAAAAAAAAAACTCCAGCTGATTCAGAACAACGTTCGCTACTTAATTACGAACATGCAGAGAAGAGAGCAAAGAAGTCATCGAAGTCTGCCTTAAGAGGCAGGACAAGAACTACTCAATATTAACCTAAAGAAAGAGCGGATAATATATGGAAAAAAATGGAAGCACTACGACCTTCCCCATTTTCAGAACACATGAAGGTAATGAACAGAATATCTTTCCTTTTAACGCTCAATTTCGCAGCGGAAAATATCGGCTTAGAGTTGAAGAAGCGCCTTTGTTTACTCAAGTGAAGTTATTAAACAAAAATGAAAAAAAAATGACATATGTATATCACGATTAATAATACAATAACTGATAATGATTGCTGAGAAGACATACCGAAAAGATACCCGAAAAGGTCAACCCAAAATTAACAAAACCCCAAATTGAAGAACCGATAAGTGAGAACAGTAAAGAGTGGAACGATACTAAACTAAAATACAAAAAGACTCAAAGTGAATTGAAAAGGGAAAAAACAAAAACAAAAGTGAAGTGATATGACAAAATTTAGGTAAAGCTTAGTGTAAGTGAATAAAAAGTGAAATACTAAAAGGCCAAAAAGACTTAAGTGAAGTGAAAAGTGAAGTTAAGTGTAAATGAATGAAAAGTTAAATATTAAATTTCAAAATGAAATAACTTAAGTGTAAATTGGAAAAAGAAATAAAAAATAAATATTAAGAAATAAAGCAACCGCATATATACAACATAAAGAAAACAAAGAAAATACATGAGCTCATACAACTTAAAAACACATAACGACATGAATTCCACAATAAACATATGAATGAAAGAGAAACTGCAAAAGATAACAGAAAAAAAGCGGTTCTCCCACTATTCGTATGAAGTTGAACGTGTAAATGTGGCATAAAAGAATGAAAAAAAGAGATGGGATGAACTAATCAATAGAGGGATGCGTGATTCGGAATCCACGAAAATCAGTATGTATACAAAATGGCTTTGTTCCATTATCTCTATTTATCCACTATAAGAAGGTCAAAATAGATGAACTTCTCATTTATCTCTTCTTTCACGTCAATTCTTTTACTTTTCTTCCTATTCCTCTCTACCTTCATCGGTTGCCGCTGACCCTTCCCCATTAAGTCCACTTGGACCCTTTTTGAGAGAGCAAAAGGAGTTAGATGAAGAGTCGACCACAAGGAAGAAGAGGATGGAGAGGTGTCTATGCCAGCGATTAAACTTTCCCTCCTACTATCTAAAAGTCTTCTCACCCCAATTTTTTTAAGTTTTGCCTATGTAAACGATTGGGTCGAGGCAGTGAGGAGCCCAATTAATTTTGTTCATTGCTTGTAGGTAAATCCATTCCCTTTACTCACAAGCAAGCCATTTCACAGACAGTAGAGTGCAGAGGCAAGCTTAAGAAACCAGGTTCTGTTTCCTTTCGCTGCCCTAATTTTAAAACAAACGTGACACCAGAAGTTTCCAAAGCTCAGGCCCGATGCATGTACTCGAGTCCCTGTGGGAAAAAGCTGCTATTGGAAACCAAGAAATAGCTTTGAGCGGTCGCTTGTACAGGTTTGTAAAGTGAGACACACTACTTCATCTCGTATGTATAAATTTATATTTTTCAATCAAGTTACTAGAAGGAAAATTTTTTTTTATAACGGTAACTACACGACCAAATATATTATTCATATAACCTCTAATATTCCGCGTTCAAGAAAGCATATTTTGAGCTAATGTATTCAGCTTTTTTTTTCTTTTCATTCAATTATTTGTGGAAGCTTAACATTTCTCTAGGCAATTAGGTTTCCACAGATGTTATCCAAGCTCATTAAATAAATAATTCTTAAAGTTAAATTAATTTAGCCCGTTAAATTCATTTATAACTGTTTCCGTTTATAATAAGAAAAAGAATTTCGTCGTCGTAGAAAACGTATCTTTTTTCACGATGACTTGCGTATCCAACTGCTTTCATATTACATTCCTTTAGTTTTAGTCACTTTTTAAAGATCACCGTTTCTCTCTAAATAAAAATCTACAGTGTTTAAATATTGATTTACCTAAGCAATGGAAATATTTGGATAAAACCGAACTACCATAATTTTACTTGTGAGCCGGTGCTCTTGTAGTGCTCGTGTTATATAATAGGTAGGTTGCTGGCACCAAATTGCAGGATTTAATAGGCCCAGCGAGAAACTCCACAAATGGACCCTTGGTGGATTTATCAAATCCTAACAAATTGCCTTACATGTAAATAACGGAAATAATATGTCTAATGTGAGAAAAAGAAGATGAAAATATATATGTTAATTTTTATATTTCTAATTTGTATAGAGAATAAGGAAATAAAAATACATATTTGAATTTGGATAAATAGAGATGAGGCAAATGGTCATTATAGTCGGATGCGGGAACACACAAAATACAAAAGCGGCTAAGCAGATATCAGGTAGAACACCTGAGTCAATACGAGGTCATGCATAAACAAACATTCGCGTCTTGGTTAAGATTTATCAGAAAATGGGTGGCTACAAAGCAGCTGATCAAATGCGACTTTGACCAAGAGAAATTTTAACACAGATCTGTTACAAGCAATTCCTATAATAAAGATAAAACTACTGCAAATATCTAGGTATATCTTACACACAGACCTGTTCGGTAGCTCTGCTCTAGGGGTGGAAATTAATGAACCAGACCAGTGGGGCCCACCTCCACGGACAAGTCTAGGTCACGCCCATTAGGAAACGAACACATATAGTCAGACATTTTTATTTCGAAAGACAGAAAGTTAAAAGAAGAAGAAGAGTCAGAGAAAGAGACTCAATATTTGTTAACACCGTTTACTCCCTTGGTAGCGTCACGGAACCTGTTTAATTCGCCTAAGGACTGTCGCATTTGAACCCAATATTTCGCGTAGAATAGAAGGCCTACTTATTGACCGCAAAATACTCGTGACGTGTCGCTTGGCTTTTTAGTAGGCCAGTGCAAGAATAAAATTCTTCTTTTTTTATACGTCCTTTTCGAAGTCCTTCTTTATCCCGATTACCGGGAAACCTTCGGTAAGTACAGCTTGAATCATAACCCTCGTGGAAAATTTTAATTAGTCAGAAACAATTCGACAGAGGTATAAAGTAAGCCCAGTGAGCAATAGCAACGAAGCCTCTTCAATATACTTGCCATTGTAACTAACGACCAAGCTCACACTAACAGGGTAACTTTTGCCTCTACTTCCTTATTAGATAAGGCACCTTTTACCATTCCTTTTCATTATCCATAAACCAATCTCCATTCACGTATAAACAGCCCACCTATAAACCTGGTGACCTCCTATTAATTGGCGTTCTCCCGATAATCTCACAAACAATCATTATAACATCCGGAGAGGAACCGCCCGGTCGGCAGGCTAATTCATCGCCAGATCAAGTTAATTGCACATTTACTAAGGGCCATCGCGATATCCAAACCCTAATAGAAAGTTTAAAAAGAGAAGAATGCTAACAAACGCAAAAATTGAAAAATAATATTCACTAAGTGACCAATCAGAAGAAAAAACATGACGTGTGCAAAAGGTTATACAACTATATGATCTAACTACTTATTTTAACAAGTAGTTAGACCAACTTTTGCTATAATTACAAGCACAATTTCTCTCAGTATAGAGTTACCAAGTTTTTACACATTCTGATTCTATCTTTTCCCGCTCAGCTCGTGATTTTTCATAACTCTGTTTTATCTGCTCATCTGGTAATTCTTATTGCTTTTCCAAGTTATTGCATTTAAGTCTCGCCTTTTTGTGGGGCTAAACGGAATTCCTCCCTCTGGGTATTTTGAGAAAAGGGGATTGATTATTAATTATGGTTATCTTACACAGTATTGATAATAAATAATGGTAACTCACACAGAAGTGAGCAATAGCTCGGTCAGATCCGCATTTTTTTTACACACATCAGAAAATTATGAATTGTGGTTTATTGTAATTTTTGGAGTTAACGAAGGTATAATAGTAGATTTAATCATTATTTTTAGAAATTACTTGTATTTTAGACATGTATCATATGAGATGCATTTGATCGCAACGGTTTAAAAACTGTTTAATATATGTATATTCTTATTATTACATAACTCTTTCTGAATAGCAGAATACAAGTATAGCTTGATCCCCTATTAGTGCGATCCCCTATTAAAGTATTCTCTAAGCGTTGTAAGATATTTTGTGCGACTTCTCTTCCTTGATATAAAGCTCTTGGTCGCCTAATAACGTTTTATACTAGTTTCGACCGCTTATCCTAAACATTGACTATGGTGACGTTGGATTTGTGATCTGTAATTTCTTTAGTTTTAGTCATATTACTTATTTAGAACTATATTGAATAGACAATAGTGTAAGGAAAAGGGACGCCAGGAAGAATACCCCTTTCATTTGTTTCTTGAGTTCCTTCCCTTCCTATGTCTCCTAAGTATAACTCCACGTGGAGTAAACTCTGAATACAAAGAGAAAAATAAAAGAAGAAAGAATTTTAATATCCATCAACGCCTAACAAGTGTAGTTAATTAAAAGCTTTCACCTCGCTGATAAAACGCCAATCTCCGTAGTCGGTAAAATGCTAGCCGAAAGTTTCCCACCCACATCGTTGGAGACCATTAAGACCTGTGTCGGGCAACAAAAACTAATCTCTCTAGGCGCCGGAAGCCTTCTTACAGACGTCTGTGCCTTCCGGCGATCAAGCATCAAAAAAATGGCCGTTGTATAAGTACCCTGGGTTTTTCCAAGATCGGCAGATTGAATTTGAGATCTCGTCGCCTTCGGTTCAGATGATGAGTCTGTTTCGTCCAAGTACCTGGTATTCGCTCATACCATCGAGGTTGTATCTCACCAGGCAGATACATTTCTTTTGTGAAGGCTTACTCTGTTCAGAGCAAGCCTCGGCCTCGAATCGTTTCATCCCCGAAGGATTCGCCGGTATTCCTCTCGTCTCATCTGGAACCCCTTCCCTTCAAGGATCTCTAGTTTCCTGTGTGAGATTTCTCGCCGAGCTGCGTCAGAGTCTCGATTTTTGGAGGTTGCACTTTTCAGGAGCAGATGTGGCATCATCTGTCTTCAAGGATGATCGTGAACTTGTCTTCTGGCAGCCCCCTCCTCCTTCCTCCATCCTCGTCCCCATCAGGATATTTGTCCGAGAATCATGACCATTTTCCGTCTCCATTCCCCCGCGCCGACTCGATAAAGGATTCCCCTTCCTTGAGGACCCCCTTTAAGGTAAAACTACCCTTGCTTGTATCTCCCGTTAATCGACCCGCTTTCCGACTTTTAAATATTCCTTCTGTATAACTGATTTATAGTATCCCATTTAAAAGCTAATTAACAAGTAATCAACGTTACCCGATTGCCAATTATCTATATTCTGTCAGTATTATTCTTATTTACATTTCCTATATTTCCCGTATGTATATATATATATATATATATATATATGTTAACTAGTGACTTATTAAAATTATATTTTTGTGTTTTCACTCTTTAAATATATCCTTGAACTGCAACTTGGTAAACTCATTAAACGCTATCGGCCCCTGTATTAAAACCGCACTCTTATACCTCGTACTCAACAGATTACTTTTACGAAGTGAACGTACTTGTACGTAGCGAAGGACGCCTACGTACATTAGAGGATATATGTATATATAACTGTATATCTACATATTCTCGTGTCTTATATCTCTTTCCTCCCGACCAATAGATACATATATATATATATATATATATATATATATATATATATATATATATATATATATATATATATATATATATACGTATTGTCTGGGGAGGTGACCTATTCATCGACAAATAGTTATAAATTTAAGCTAAAGCAAAAGAAATATTGGCTAAATTCTGATTTTAGAAAACTTACCATTTCTCTAATTACTTACTATTTAGCAAAATACTAAGTAATCCAAACATATTAACAAAATGTTCAAAGATATTAGCGAAATAAACATCATTATCATAGATATTTATGAATATTATAATAAATTTTATGAGAGGTGCTTTCTACTTTTGGCCCAGCGTGTAAACGACGATGTGTATTAAAATGCTTAGGGTAGTAATCTCATGAGTCAATTGTGAAAATGTAAATCTAATTTGAAAAAACTTAACTCGCTTGTACCTTCCATTAAATATATTCTTAAACTAGAACAGACCGCAACAATCCTTTCCTAGATTTATTAATACACCGCACTCATTCTGGTTTTAAATTCTCTGTCTATCGTAAACTGACTTATTATTTCTCCGTATTGCTTTTATTCCTCTCATCCTATTCAAGTTAAAAAGTCTGTTTTATTTCTGTTTCTTTGTGCATTTTGCGTCGTTAGTCTTGAAATCTTTGACACAGAAATTTCTTAATTTTTTGACATAGGACTCAATCTTTGCTATCCTCTGCATTTCCTTGATAAATGTATTGAGTCAGCTAAAAAGTCTTTTTACCGTTTCGTACCTCACAGTCCTTTTAATGAAAAGAATACTGTCGTACTTCCTTTTAATTTAGCTTTTGCTACTCTCCCTTTTTATTTGAAAATTATTAGTTATTTCTATTGTATTTAACTATGAAAAAACTATTTATAAACCTTTATTACGTAAATATTACTTTGGGCAATCAAGTAAATTTGTAGCGAACCCGAATTGCAAGGTGAATTAGGCCCAGCGAGGAACATCACAAATGAGCACCCTGTTGGACCTATGAAATTCTAAAAGCGAGCATAAGTATTAATCACAGAAATAATATATCAGGTAGTAATAATAAACCCAGGTAGAATAATGCGAAACACTTATAGCACAAATGTACATGTGTTAAGAAAACATGAGTGTAAATAATAATATATGTATTTTCCCCGAAGTGAGAAGAATGAATTCGAGACATTCACATGACAACAAACATATGTATACACACGTACACAGTAAAACGAAGTAAAAGTGGTTCTCATAGCCCCGATAGGTCAGCTGTTCAAATAAGCTTGGGAGCAGGTGCAAAACAGAAAACCCGATAGTGGCGGCCATTATTTACTAACGAAAACCTGCCAAACGCAAAGTCGCATCTTTGGTATTTTAGGCAAAACAAATCTTTTTCTCCATGGACACAAATTAACAGGCAGTGGAATAGGTTCCAAAGAAACAACATCGTAGCATAATAATAGGCAACGCCCACTTTTTCCGACACAAATATATACTGCCAAACTCACACATTCAATGTCAGTCAGGCAGAAAGAGGCCATAAAATACATAGAACGATTAAGAAATGAGTAAGAAAATATTCAATCAGTAGGCAAGAAGAGCCAGGGAGTCAGAGAGACACGTCATGGAGTAATCGGCCCACTTGAACACACTACACGCCCATCTCGAATTCTTCTTACGCCGAAGTCACCCGAGTTATACGCCCTAATAAAGAGTCTGAGATTCCTCCGTTTGTGATTTCCTTGATACAGGTAATCCATATCGATCCTTTAAATCCAGCTTACCTAATCTCAAGACTCCGTCAAGCGAATTCCTCTCTACTCCGAAGCCTACCAAATTACCCGCCGCCTAAAATTAAAAGTCATTAAATTCTCTGCCACGAGAAGACAAGAACGTTCAGTGCCCCTATTAACTCTCGAGCCTTATAAATGGCTACCAATAATTTAACCTCGAGCACCGGTCATAAATCCTAACCCCTTTGCTCGAACGAGAAGAAGGATCCAAAGGAAAAAAATGGACTAACAGAATGAATAACGAGGAGAACTTAAGGAAGGAGAAGTCACCAAAGAAAACAACATGGAACATACTGTCAGCGTAAGAAGGAAACGACCTGGTGAACTCCATCACCATTGGCCTTCGCTTTCGAAGAAGCAGCAGTTAGAATGGTAGATGGACGCGTTTCTACATACCAGACCACTGCAAGCAGCACCGGAGGAAGATCAAGACAGACGAATTCACGCCATACGTTCGAGTACAGTTTTTTTTTAATTTATTAATAGCAAGCGTAGAAAGTGTTATGTTCCAGTGCTAATCGATTTAACTGCCCAAAGTTATTATTTTTAAAGAGGTAAACAGTAAATGTCTGGTGATGTGAACATAAATAAAAAGTCAGTAAATTACACTAGCAAACAATGATTTTGCTACTTTGGTATTAGCTTGTGAATTTATACTAAATCAAGTATGCTGATTCCGAATCTGCAATCAAAACTGTTCTAGCACGTAAGGTTCCTGAGTTACACACATACTCTTTAGTTACACATATGGGCAGTGTTACTTTTGCTACCGTAGTGAGAGGATGTGTTGTGTGTGTTTGGTTCCTGCGTTACACTCTTGCTTTATCACGTTGTCAAATTTAGCCATTATAGTAGTGGTGTTGAAACGGTATTTACATACAGTGATTAATTGCATTTTCCTTACAGATTTATCTCTCAATTAATTTGTAAATGAAATAAGATTGTAAAAAGGTATATAACAGGATATATACAAACTAAGTTGAAAACAAGAATCGACGAGGATGTATAAATAGCCCAGACAACTTGTGTTATATCTGTTGAAGATATGCTCCAAGTAACCAACGGAAAAAAATTAGTTAAAAGATTGAAAACTGCGTACAATTATTAATTTGGTTGCAAAGTTGTTAACCAAGACAAGCCCTGGGACCCACACAAATCTTGTACTGTGTGTTATACAGGGCTCACATAGTGGTTAAATGGCAAACGGAAGGGTATGGTTTTTGCTGTACTAATGGTGTGGCGTGAGCCAACAAATTATGTTTTTGATTGTTACTTTTGTATGACAAATATTGCGAGATTTTCAAATAAGAACAAGTCAAAAATTTTATATCCAGATTGTAAGTCAGCTATAAAACTAGTCCCCCATAATCCCAGTTCCTTCATCAGCTAGTGCAGTTAAGAAAGATGATTCAGCGCCTGAAGAGGACGATAACAATGACGATGAAATGTATGAGGATGATTCTAAGGAAAAGAAGATCTAGTTGGTAAATCAAGAAATATTGAATGATTTGGTGAGGGATTTGTCATTGTCAAAAGAAAATGCAGAACTGTTGGACTCCAGACTACAGCAATGAAATCTTCTAGAGGACGGTGCAAAAATATCTACTTTCCGTAAACGCCATGAGGCCTTAGCTGCCTTCTATAAAGAAGAAGACGGTGCTTGTTTCTGTACTGATGTTAATTGCCTCATATATCAGCTAGCAAACGAGCATTTACCTGATTAATGGAGACTATTCATCGATGCAAGCACTTCTATCTTCAAAGCTGTGTTACAAAACAATGGTAAAAAAAACCTTCAATTCCTGTGGCACTTATTGTTGGGATCATAGAGACATGACTCAATGAAATTTATTTTGGAAGGTGTTCATTAGTCGCATCATAAGTGGAATATCTCTGGTGATCTAAAGGTAATTTCTTTACTTCTTGGACTGCAGCTAGGATATACAAAAGATATGTTTTTCTCATGCCTATGGAACAGCTGTGACGAGAGGAATCATTATATTGTCAAAAAGTGTCCCGAAAGAGAAGAACACATAGTTGGCCGATACAATCTGAAGCACATGCCTTTGGTACATCCAGAGAAGATCTACCTTCCACCACTTCATATCAAACTTGACCTTATCACGAATTTTGTTAAAGCAATGGCCTCTGATTCTGATGGATTCCAGTATCTTAAAGAGAAATTTGGTGCAAAGAAAACCAATGTTAAACTTAAAGTTTGCATTTTTGTAGGGCCGGATATCAGAGAATTGATACGTGACAGGGAGTTCAGAAATAAACTAACTCCACTTGAGTTGGCAGCATATGATTCATTTGTCTATGTATTGCAGAACTTCCTTGGTAATCATTGGGCTGAAAACTATGAACAACTAGTCAACAACATTCTAAAGCCCTATCAACGAATGGGGTGTCGGATATCTCTTAAGATGCATTTTTTTGCATTCCCATCTAGTTTTCTTTCCATCTAATATGGGTGATATTAGTGGAAAACAGGTATCAAGGCCCCTTCAACGAAAACATGATGGGTGACAACTGCTGGTTCCTATAACGGGAGGATCCTATATCCACGTACAAGCGCAAGAGCAAGAGTCTCAAACATTTTTGAAGAAATTTATAGTTAGGTGAGTACTTCCTTTTTTATATGTAATACATATCTTGTCTGGGTCTGCAAAAGAAGCTACATAATGCCAAATCGGGTGCCCTGATTCCAAACCTTTGCCCAGAAACATCTCATTCTTCTCAAACTCGTAATAATTATATCATTAATTGATCCAAGGTGACAAAGTGAGCCATATAGCCTAGTTGCATAACTCAGGAACCTTACGTGCTAGGACAAATCTGAGCACAGATTTAGAATCAGCGCCCCAATATTAGTTAAGTAAAATAACATTTACTCAAGTAGCAGAGACAAAGTTAAAATTTGTTGGCTAGTGTTATTGATGTAAACTTAACTACTGTTAATTGTACATAGTCTGTATATATATTAATTTAAAAGTTAACTCAATATACGTAAGTTCAGTCCAGTTGAAAGTGAGGTAGTGTGGTACGCACACGTAAGTTTTGTAGCGCCCAGTGCACGACGGAATATATTCAGAACGAAGCCTTACAAAGGAGTATCATGTGAACCTCATAAAAGCTCGTAACAGGTCACATACAAATAATCTAAAAGAGGTATAGCGGTGTTAATAAATATGAATAACTCTTTGTGTGAATAATATATATATATATAACTTATTTGTTAAAAAAAATAATGTATAGCTTTCGTCCATGCAAATAATAACACAAAAGAGCGTTGCAAGGCGGACAAGGTTCAACAATAAAGCCTCACAAATAAGCATCATGTGAACGCTATAAAGTCTTGTAACAGGCACGCCAAATAATATTGTGCATAGCTCTTCACCTGTAAACCTATTGTATACACGATGCATTGTAATCGTTACATATAGTGGTATCAGCGGGACTGATTGAAGAGGTAGAAAGTAACGGAAATATTTTGTTAAAAATGTATATCAATTGAAGCGATGTAATTATGTAACATTATAGATGAGACAAACTGTGTACCCCAATAGATGTATATTATTTATTCAATTATAACACTTCGTTACTTGAAGGGAAGTTGGAGTTTTGTAGTGAGTTTGGAAGTAGGCCCAGCGAGGAAAATCACAAATGAGCACCCTGTTGTACCTATGAAATTTTGAAAGCGGGCTTAAGTATTAATCACGGAAATAAAATACCATGTATTAATAATGAACGCATGTAGAATAGAGCGAAACACTAATAATACATATGTTCATGTGTTAAGAAAACATATGTAGTAGTGCTACATATGAGTGTAAGAGGGGCAAGCGAGAAGTTTTGGCTGTTCCCACGCAAACACACGAACATAGAAACGCGAGGAAACAGCTGTGAGTCGGAAAGGTCTCAATTAGAGATAACCAGGCAGTCGGAACCAAGTCGTGTTTGCCCAGCTCAAATTGACGTGGATTTGTGAATTGACAAAATCAACAGCTGTATCCCTGGCAATCGATGCCACTTTGATAAACCACGATCCGATGATAAAATACAATACACACGTGACCTTAATGAAACACTTACATCCCTTTAACTCCGCCCAACAGTCTTAACAAATCACAAACGAACACACTTTCACACCATAAGCTCCGCCCAGCGTTCAGATTAGGAAAAATGAAGTCATGCCTCCCTTATGAGGAGCGATATAAAATGGATAGGTTGAAATATTACAGATTCATTAGTACATGGAGAGCTTCAGAATAGTCATTCATTCAGACTGTCAGTCAGTGAGAGAGAGTACCGGAACGCCAAGCGACTCGGTGGGGGCAGACGGTGCTGTAATCAGAAAGGTTAATCAAAATAGGTTAATACGTTAGTAGGCCTGCCACAAATTACATTAAATTCTTTCTGCTTGAGCCTACCGAGTCCTCCACCCAAATAAAAGGTTTTGACTCCGCTTTTCGGGCGTACTTATCCTAAGAAGAATCCATTCAATCCTCTTACTCTGCCTACTACACTAAAACCAAGGCAAAGAGGAGTATTTTCCACAATTAGAATAAGCGCAAGGTCAACGTCTGTTATCTGAAACACACCAACATCGCTGCGTCAATGTTCAATGTTAAACATTGGAGAAGGTAACCGCGGAATCAAGCTACAACAAAATACCTTTAACCCCCATAAATGTTTGCTAGTGTATATCCCAACACAAATATAATGCCCAACGTGGAGAAGAGAGCAGTTCATCTTATATACATACATATGCCTCAAGTTAATCATGACATCGATTGAAAATCAGCTGAAATCATTTGTCATGCTAAAGATACCCTTGCCCGTAATGTTAATGAATCGCCATTCGTCAGTAAAGTCCTTGCTTGTATAAACTCGTTGGCTATATTATAAATTTCACTCACACAACATTTTCCAAACTGTTGCCGTGTAATTATATATATATATATATGCAACAAAACCCACAGGGAAAATTAATACGAGGATTCCAAGTACTTTGGAACTTTATTACGAGTTCTTTATCAAGGAATAACAGAAGTATTAAAAATTGTAATATTTATAAGAATGATAGAGAGGAGAGAGAACGACCACAAAAAAGAAAAAAAATAGACAATCAACAAAATGAATAAATATGAAATTGAAACCTTAGGAGAAACGAAGATAAATACAAAATAAGATCATTAAATCAGATAAATTCAAAAGACTAAAGATTGACAATTAAGGAGGGAGAAAAATCTTAACGAGAGATTAACCTCAGAGATCAGGATCTAAAAACCAAGGTAGAATAAATACAAATGTTCTAAAGATTTGACTCAAATGGAAATAAATACAGACAAAAACATAAGTCTACATATGTAGATGCACACAAAATAAAATTAAATTACTTATTAAGATTAATATAAATATTTAGTCTCAAATTAAAAGTTTCGACAGTACATTGTGAATATAATTTTAAAAGTAACCATCAAGTTTATATAAGCCAGGACTTAAATTAAAATTGGGGAATTTAGTAATAAAGGTTGATTCAATGATATTTCGGGAAATTGTATCGTTATTATGACAGATGATTTTAGCAGAATTCCAATCAATATTGTGATTAAGATATGACATATAAAAATAAAATGAGCTGCTTTCTTCGCCACGACGGACATTATATTTATGCTGAGAAATTCGTTTTTTTTTTTTTTTAAGCATTTACCTGATTGGTCAAAGTAGTATTTAGAGAAAGTTCATTTTCCTTGAGAATGAACTTGCGAATATAGTTCGAAAGTGCTTGGATTCATCTTTTCATTTTCCTGTGGGTTAATTTGCATATTATTGCTTTCCTCACGTGCCACTTTGCGAGTTTTTTCATTATATATATATATATATATATATATATATATATATATATATATATATATATATATATATATATATATTACGGGCAGGGTTAAATCCCACAACACTAAAGAAAATAATAAGAACCTCGTCATGAACACGAGGTTACAGAACGCCAATTATAGGCTAAGCTGGACTCTATGCCAATCTTAAGAAACCCCAAATGTGTACAGACAGTTAAGTAACAATTATAAGTTACATTAATTCCTTAAATCAGAGTTCAAATTATATATAGCATAGCCTAGTATTGGTAAAGGCAAGACAAAGAAAATATCGAAAATTAATATATTAAGGTTATTATTATAGTTATTATTATCAGCAACAATGAGAGCAGTTTAAATAGTAAGTCAAAGCTTGTAATTTGGCAGTTCTCCTTTTACTTAATTAAAGTTATAAATAAATATATGAGGTTTGGAGAAACATGAATATCATATTTACAAATATACAGTTTATACAATACATACAAATAAAAAATCTTAATAATAATTTTACACATTGAGAGAGAGGTCTAAGGTACATAGGCGCCAAGTTTGACAACTATAAGAGACTTACATTGCAGTAGTAGTGCACTGAATAATCATACAAAACAATAGAGCAAATTAATTGAATAATTACACAAAATCTAGAGCAAATCAATTCCACTAGGAGCGCGTTAAGTGGTTGGAGGTAAACTGCATAAATTTCAGGAAATTTAAACTTAAATAAGTTTATATATATATATATATATATATATATATATATATATATATATATATATATATATATAAATATATATCTCAGGTACGGCTGTCTAAGTAGACAAGGTAAGGCAGCCTACATTGAATAAAATAAATCAGTAGCTACATTTTCTTCTGTGGCAAAATATACACCTAATTCAACAATATTTTGAACGTTTTTCTAATTATAATGTGTGGAAGTATAAGAAAGAGGAAAGGATTTTTTTTTCTCACCTTCTCCGGTACCTCAGTTCTCCGTCCCCTTGCCCCCTGACTTCCCCAGTTCGCCGTTGACCCTCTGCACCGAGCAATTCGCCCGAAGGTGAAATGCCATTGTCAGAGACGAATTTATTCAGCCTTACGTCCCGTTCACAGCGCTACAATTATCTGCCCTATATACTATAAAAATTAGAACAATGGAAATACCATTAAGGGGCTTCGGGACTTCCCGCTATGGAGCCTTATCGCAACCCAAGGCAATTTAGGAATTCTGTTGGCAATGAATCTCTTTCCCCCCCTCCGTCTAGATAATTTCGGAATATATATTCGATACTTCGGAGTTCACAGGCAGATTGTGTCTAAAGCCGCCGTCTAGTACGTTAGCCGTTAAGGTCTTCGACGGGCGAAAGGAAATCGACTACATTCTCGTCCAGAGAAGAATTAAGTGTTTGTCAAAAATCCAAGGAAGAACTAGTCGTTACTCAGTGTTCTTCGTGGAGATAGTTTTAGGGGTGTTTCGACCCTTTTCAAAACGTCTTCGGATTTTAAGGATCGGAAAAGCTATCTCCGAAGTATCCTCCGTTTGCCCCTTAAGGATAAGAGGCCCCATCTTCAATTTTTCGTAGTTGGATTGAGCGTCTCGTGAGACGCCCACAAGTTCAAGGTCGAACTTACCTCCCTGGTCCTACTCGCCGTACATCAAGGTGAAAGGGATTTAACCCCCGCTTCGTCACGCTTCTCCCACCTTTACCGCATCAAACCTCAAGGATCACCTTTGCTCTAGAACTTCCATAATTGTAAGATCATTTCTTAATTAATTATCTCTCGGTTCAAACTTAATTGATAGTGTCAATCATCTTAGCCGTGAACCGTCAATATTTAATTGCATTGCCATTTAACTTGCCCTATATGTTTATGTAATCTTTAGTCCTATTAAAGTATATTTTTGTAGCTGTATTTGAATATTCCTTGGCCTAGCAACTGTGTATTTAGAGCACTCTTAGAGCCATCCCCAGGTGAAGCCTTAATTTCGGTCGACCAGTAAGTAGGACAGTGTGTCTTTCAATCTTATTATGTAACCTTTGCATAATATTGGTGTAGTCCACATGCTCCATAAACTCGTTCAACACCGTTTCCTTTACGTGCTATAAAGGCAGAAGTAAATCTGCTATCATCTGAGTCGCTTGGCATCTTCTGTTTAGTAAGGTTGTGCGCCTGTGTTTTTATCTCAGTTTTAGCTCATTTACATTTTTTACATTTTCTAGCAATGCATATTGAATATCTTAAAAGATTTCCAAACTAGCTAATGAAGAAAAGAGACAACTTATAAAAAATTGTAGACCAAAACCAGAACTTAAGGACCTAAAACAACAGAAAAGGATGAAAATTATTAGAACATTTCAAACTGCTTGGTACAGCAAAAAAAGAGTGGTTGTACGGCTGTACTACAACAAAAAGGCTCTTTTGTTTCACATGTTTGCTATTTTCTGTCTAGTAAAAGTGTGTGGGTAAAAGAGGGATATTGTGATTTAAATAATTTGCCTGATGCCTTAAGTTAACACGAATGATCAGCAGCACATTATCAAAGCCAATATCATTGAAAATATTTGGATCTACAGGAGTCGACTTGCTCAAAGATAAACAGAAGTTTGTCAGCATTTAAATTCACAATAAAAAGTTAAAGAAATAAGATATATATTAAAAATATTGATTTGTGCTACTTATTTCTTGATTAAACAAAAACTTGCATTTCGCGGAGATAATGAACAGAAATCATTGTTAAATCATGGAAACTATGTTAAGTTATTGAAATATACTGCAAAGGTTGGGAAAAAATAGCACAGCATTTACAGAATTCATCAATTTTTTCTGACCTTGCTAATAAAATACAAAATGACTTGATTGAAGCAGTGAGCACGATTGTAGAAAATAATATTAAAGAAGAAATGCACAAGCATCATTCATTGCTATAGAAGTGGATGAAACGACAGATATTTCATGTACAGCTCAGTGTTCTTCAGTATTGAGGTACGTGTTGCACTCTGATATCAAAGAAGTCTTTATAGGATTTGACATTCTTTAAGACATAACTGATGGAAGTGAAACAGAGTGTATATTTAATAATTTGGATAAATATGGCTGCGTTGAAAAGCTTGTAGCACAGACGTACGAGGAGGCAATGGTGATGGCATCCCATTTAAATGGTGTTCAAGTTAAAGTAAGAGAAAAGGCACCAGCAGCTTTATTTATTCACTTCTATGCTCATAAGTTAAATCTTGTTCTATCTCAGTCAGCAAAATTCATACCAAAATGTACAAACTATTTCAAGACCAGTGAGGCAAGCCTGGTTTTGAAATAGTTTGTACATTAGTTTTTCCATCACTCCATAAAACGAACGCAATTTCTTGATGAGATAGTGAGAAAACACATTTCAAAGGCAGCAGCAACGAGATGGAGTTCGAATTACAAACTAATCCAGACTATTTTACAATACCATTGTGAATGTGCAAATCTTGATCAGTATGAACAATAATCCTACGTTGTGGGATCCAGAAACTTTAGTGAGAAGAAATGGGTTTTATGAGTGGCTAACAAATGGCTCAACACACTTTTTTCTGATGGTTTATAATGAAATTTTCATAAGAACTGATACCCTTTTTAATCTATTACGAACCAAAATAATAGATATTCCATACTGCATTGAGAGAATTAATGGAACAATAAATTTGCTTGAGGATCTGCATAAAAATTTAGAGGATTTGTATGTAAGGTATGAAGAAACGTTGTAGAGTGAATAACTTAACTAAATCCAAATCTCGTACGAAATGTTCTGTTAAAGAATAAAGAATGAGAATATTTGGTTTTATTTGAGATGACATACTGAAGAACATGAAAGCAAGATTTGCTGATTTAAAAAAAAACTAAAGTTCATTTCATTAGTTCATTGAAATAAATTTCAAAGTCTTGCTTGCCAAGTTGATAAGGATCCATTTGGGAATTTGGAAAAGAACTATGGAAACTTTTTCGACATCATAAGACTGAAAGCGGATTCAGCTGGAATTTACAAGTGTTTCAAGATAAATCTGTTAAAACTTTGTTTGAATTTATATTAGAAAATGAACTCACACCAACGTTCCATGAATCTGTGAAGTTGATGAAATTAATTTTGACAATTCCTGCTACACTAGAAGCAGAATGGCAAATCGAAGACTTAACAAAATAGAGAAAGACCCTATTTTTAATTTCTATGAAAAAATGACATATTTTTGTTACAAAGAAAGTGAGAAGAATGGATTTCCTGTACAAATAAGCTAATATAAATAGTAAGTAATTTTTTATATTTCTATTCTTTTATATACTGAAAAATCTTTGATAATAATTTACTACATGGAGGTCACAACTACCTACCCTAAGTATTGACGGCACGTGCCTGATATATATATATATATATATATATATATATATATATATATATATATATATATATATATATATATATATATATATATATATATATATATATATATATATATATATATATATATATATATATATAATTTCTTAATTTTGTAAACACCATCCATCCCGGTATTATTTAAATATACAATGGAAACTGAGAGTGATAACACCCTCCCCATTTTAGATATTTTAATAAGAAAAAATCAAAATAATCTAGAAACATCAGTATATAGGAAACCGACTAATACGAGGTTAGGATTAAACTTTGTTAGTTGCTTAGATTTGAAATCCAAAGCCTCATCCATTAAGACCCTTCTTTACAGCGCATACAATCTCTGTTCATTCTATAATTTTATAGACAAAGAATTTCAGTACCTTAAATCTTTCTTTGTGCACAATGGTTTTCCATCTTGTATTTTAGAAAAGTCAATTCGCACATTTTTAAGTGGACTGTATCAAACAAGCCACCCTGAGATAGCAGTAGCAAAAGACAAACATTATTTAATAATGCCAGAGCTGGGTATTCACAATAAAGTCCTTAGCCCAAAATTGCACATATTGCTAAGGAAATACTTTTGTCAAATAAAATTTCAAATTGCCTTTGTCAACAAAATAAATATGAAATCTTTCTTTACAATAAAGGACCCGGCTCCAAAGAGTCTTCGGAGTTCGATTATATACTTATTTAAATGTCCTGGGTGTTCCTAAGGCAAATATATCGGAAGCTCCGTGAGAACTCTGAATGCAAGATTCTCTTCCCATATGGGTATAAGTAATAGAACGGTCAAGATACTTTAAACCAAAGAAAATTCAGCAATAAGAGATCACGTAATAAAGTGTAAAGGTGATATCTCCTTATAAAACTTTGAAATTCTAAATTCGCACAAATGTCCCATTACCCTTCGAATCCTAGAATTTAAATAGTGATCTCTCGATGGTTCCCCTCCTTGTTACCTGAATTCATTTGGATGTGGGTTGCGGAGGGCAGTTTTGGTGCTTTTGGATCGGCCTGGAAGACGTAACCCGCTCGTTGGAAAGGTTTGTGCTTTTGTATATTAGGTTTTTGACAATTTTTGCTTCAATTATTCGTTTGACATTCATTTTAAAACAGTTTTATGTCATCATTAGATTCATAAATCAAAGTGCCCCTACCTTAATATATATTAGCAATTATATACTCGCTACCTAATTTGAATATTTAAAATTCTTCCCTAGTCTCTTTATTGTAAATTTGAGCCTTATTTTTAAATATTCCCTTTAACACTAAATCTGCAATTCAAAGCTATTACTAGCTAGTAAAGTTCTAGATATACATTTAGCGGTGTGCTCTCTTAACAGTGCAAAATATTTTGTTCGTTTATTTGTATTTTAGGCCTAAGAAGATGACCGTATTGTGGTCGAAACGTCGCCGGTAAATAAAAAGGATGATGCCAGTTTTTTTCCTCGCCTTGGGATTTCTGTTGAACATTAAATTTAGGCTCTCTATAAGCAATACTTATCGAGGCACCCGTTCCCATTGAATCCCCTTGCGACTCTAAGATTAGCGGTGTTCTGAGAATTCGCTAAAGAACAAAAGGACTGCGATTCACTCCGCCCCCTTTGGACCAAAGCAAATAATAAGATTTAGCAGTCCACCCACGGTAATAAAGTCGATTCCTACGTCGTGAAGAACGATCTCCTCTACTGCACCTACTTGTAAAGCAATTATTCCGAGGCCCAGGCACTATGCACACCCAGCTCGCAGGTATCCCTCATATTAAATACGACCCATGATAGTCTTTTTTCTTGCCATTTCAGCCATATTAAAACGGCTCAGAGAATCTTTAAATATTTTCATTGGCCAGGTGCGTCAAATGAGATCCTTAATTATTGCCGTTCGTGTGATGTTTGTTAAAGGACCGCAGCAAGATGACGCGTCAGACCCACTCCGCTGTAGAAGGGACCCATCACACCTGAACCCGTCGCCCGTGTGGCTATATGGTCTAGGTAAGGTATTCTCTCCCTTGTAGCTTTGTAGGCTGGGTTAAATGATCAACCGCTTCCTTATGGGATGAAGTAATATATATGTATATATATATATATATATATATATATATATATATATATATATATATATATATATATGTATATATATATATATATATATATATATATATATATATATATATATATATATATATATATATATATATATATATATATATATGGATTCTTTATTCCTGGGTATATAGCTGGAATAAGCTTCGAAAAGGTGAACAGGAACTATAACTTTTCTTTTTGAATAATAATACTTTTTCTGACTGTCTTTTACACAAAAATACACCTATATAAATAGTTATTTCATCTACTCATAACATTACAAAATTCAACCAATCAGGATTGATATACGTTTAATAGTCATTTTTACGTTCATTTTTGGAATAACAGCTTTAGCGTTGACAAATTGACCAAGCAGCTTTTAGACCTTATCACTGCAATAATTGTCCAATCAGCGCCATGATATATTTAAAAGGTTACTAACGCTCCAACCGTTTATACATAAACACGGCTGAAATCAATTCTATCTATCCTATCATTCTCTCCACATTCTAACTTTATACTATCTTAAAAATCTTGAATCTTTCTGAATTTTTAGACTTCGAAGAAATCTACAAGAAAATTCAGCTCACCGAAAAATTCACAGTCGGCAAAGGAGGAAAAGGCGAGGTAAGTCACCAAGAAAACGCCATCGATTTTTATCTTTTCCCCACGGAGACTTCAAGAACAAGATCTATTTTGTACAGAGCCACGTATAGCCGACCCATGATATAACACTGCCTATTAGGGAGTTTAACTTTCTATTTAAGAAAGAGAAATAGTACAAAGCGAGAATTTTATCTTTCTATTTACGAAAGAGAAATACTAAAAGTCGGGAAGTTTGTCTTCCAATTTATAAGGTTCAATGTGTGAACCGTTTAAAATTTTCAAACGAATATTTACTAGGTTCGACCCCACGTACTACGGCCCGAGAAAACGAAGAGTTTAATACATAATTAATATCTACGTCTTACAATTATAAACAAATATATATATACATACAAATATATTTTAATATGCTATGGTTTACTATGAACCAATTATAGACTTTCCTAAGACTTTAAAATGCTCATCTTTGAGGTATTTTTTAGTCATATTTGATTCTATAATGTGGTTCCAGCAGCACAGGAGCTGGTCGCAATTACATGGAGTGCGTTTAATACATAAATAATATCTAGGCCTTACAATTATATATATATATATATATTTTAATATGCTATGACGTACTCAAAAATAATTGTAAGAGGGATTTCTCGCAAATTTTACACGTCTACCGCAACGAGTATTAACGCTTGATTCATTACTATTATCTTGGATATTTGGAACAGATTCCACGTAACTATAATTTCTGCCACTACCTTGTGATGATATTTCCTCATTATGCTGCGAGGTATCTAATTCTTAAGGACTATTTACAACGGGTTGATTGTTTGATGGTCGCGAACAGTTTATATTTCTTTCATTATATACATTAGGCAATACAGTGCAGGTGGCCTTCAGAGGTTTGTGTGAAATCTATTGGCGACATGGTCTTCGCTAGTTCAGAGATGAATTTCGAATTGGCTTTGGATGAAGAATAGGTGACCAAGAGCTTTGGGTAAAGAAGGGTCGTCCCCGTGAGCGCTGTAAAGGGTGAAAAACCCGAATCATTAGGCAAGGACCGGATTCCCAGAAAAACGATTGATAGGGCCATCAACCAACCTTGTCGGCGAGTGATTATAGAGCTCTTCAAAGTCCGATGTGACCTTTCCACGATCCCGTTAGTGGTACGTCTGTCCGCCGTGGTTCGCAAGCGATGAAAACCACTGAGGGCCGATAATTCTTTGAAGAGTTCGGACTCAAATTACGCTCCTCTATCGGGGATCACGTATAAGGGAACGCCAAAACTGGATATCCAGGCGCCCAAGAAGGCTAAAGCAACCGTTGCAGCACTGATGTCTGAAATCGGTATTGCTTCAATCCATCTGGTAGCTCTGTCTATGCATGCCAGCAGGTACTGGTTATGAGAGGGGTATGACTGCCCAGGCAGGGTACACGGCGGGAGTGGACCAACTATATCGATGTGAACCGTCTCAAACCTCGAAGTGGGCATACTAAATAGGCACGGACTGGGGACTTAGTGTGGTGATTTACTTTAGCAGATTAGCAGGAGAGGCATTCATAAGTCCATGAACGTATATCTCTGTCCATATTGGACCAGAAATACCTCGCTTTCACCAACCGAAGCGATGCCATAATCCATGGATGTGAAATATTATGAAGATGCTTGAAAATAGCTGAACTGTAGGGTGAAGGAAGAAACGGGCGTGGGTATTTATATGTTACCTCACACCAGAGTTGAAAATCACAACGAAAGGAAAATGCCTTCAGTTCAGATCGAGACGACTTCATTTCTTCGTCATGCTCTTGTGCTGCTGGCAAAAAACGGAGATCAAATGAGTCCACTTGGACCGAATTGACATTCCAAGATAAGCAGTCAGCAACCACATCGTGCTAACCAAGTACATAAGCTATGTCATTGACATACTTTAAAATTGCGGTCCAGTTCCGTTGTTGCCTGTCCGTTTTTGCACGTAGTGGCGAGGAGAAGGCAGAGACTAGTGGCTTGTGGTCCGTACATAAAGTCACTTGGCGACCTTCGATCATATGCCTGAAGGGAAGCAAAGCAAGATACGCAGTCAGGAGCTCCGTGTCAAAAGTAGAGTACGCTTACTGTATTTTACTTAACTTCCCGAAGAAGAATGCCACTGGTTGGGAAGACCCATCAACCATCTGAAGGAGCGCAGCACCAGCTGCGAATTGGGAGCTGTCCGTCACCAATTGGTATAGAGAATCATTGGGTAATAAGTGGCGTAACTTAATGGAGTTCACCAGGGCCTCCTTAGGAGCTTCAAATTCTTTCCGTGCAGCGTCATTCCAGACAAGTTGCCGAGCCTTAGGTTGATTCCGTGCGAGTTCAGTCAGAGGGGAAGCGATTGGAGCAAAATTAGGTATCATACGTCTCTAAGAACCTAACATGCTCAAATATCGACCAATTTCTTTGAAATCAGTTGGTAAGAGCACTTCGGTCATCTCGAAGACCTTCCTAATTAGAGGGCTCAGTCCTGCAACTGAGACATGGTGGCCCAGGAAATCGATTTCTTCCTTCATGAACTCGCACTTTTCCATGGATATTCGAAGGTTTTTTCTGCCAATATTTTGAAAACTTGATCTATATGCTCCACATGCTTGTCTATATTTTCCGAAAATATTAAAATATCGTCAACATAAACAAAAACGAACGCCAAGCCTCGAAATAAATTGTCCAAGTGGCATTAGAAGATGCAACTAGCATTCTTTAGACCAAACGGTAGCCTTAAAAATTCTCACAGCCCAAAGAGAGTTGAGACAGCAGTCTTATCAATGTCCGCTGGATTCATTGGAATCTGGTTGTAGGCTCTGACTAAATCCAGGCGAGAGAAAAATTTCTTGCCATGAAGATGGTCTACCATGCTGTGAATCCTTGTCAGGAGATATCTGTTCGGTTTGGTCATCGCATTGAGGAATCGAAAGTCACCCACAACAATATACTCGCTTGGGGTCTTCTTTTGCACCATGTGAATAAGTGAAGACCATGAAGATTTCGACGGCCAAATCACACTTTCTTTCAACAGTCTCGAAAGTTGCTTTTGTAATTTGTAGTTTCTCCATTGGAAGTTGCCTTGGGCTGGCGAAACTTGGTGGGGCGCTACACGTCTCAATGGTTTGAACAAGAGAATTAGCCCGTGGTAAACTAATGTCAACACACTTCGGGTTAAATATCGCCTTATATTTGCGAAGAACTGTCCTGCCATTAGGTGGGATATGCGAGAGGTCATTAATAATTAACGAGATAACTGGTTCGCTTGACTGCTTTACTTTAGAAACTAGGCTAGTCTGGTTATCAATTAGGACACCACGAGTACATTCTACTAAGAAGTTAAAATGAGCAAGAAAATCAGATCCTTATAATGACGAATTAACATCTGCAACTACAAACGTCCATCTAAATGAACGTCGCAGGGTAGGGATGGCTTTTCTCCAGTTGGACTTCTCCATGCACTCTTATCTTCCCTCCATTAGCCGTCGCGATGTTAACACACGATTTTGGCATCACATATAATTGCACTATATTAAATGGAATTAAGGACACGCTCGCGCCAGTGTCTATCAGAAATTCGCACTTCTTCTAATTAATAAGGGCAGCGACAGTGAGAAGAGTCGGCATGTCGGTCGTCGTATTTACAGCGGCCTGCCGATCTCGTTTTCCGAGTGGGTTGGGGAAGACGGTCTAGGCGATGACTGAATTTGAAGGTACACCACTGGTTTTTGATTCCGATGGAAGGGGCATCCCAAACGGTACACCTTTTGAATAATTATTATCACTATTATAATCATTATGCACAAACCTAGATTTATTACCTCTAGGATATACGCCGATGGGTACGGAACGCGAATTTTTAAATTGCACATTATTTCCCGGCTGGTTGACACTAAGAGCACTTATATTGGGGAACGCACAAATATTTCTAGTTTCACTGTATATATTATAGCACTGTGCCTTGTAAAACGAGATGAGTTCATCAGCCAGTTTCCTCAATTGAGGGGGAGTTAATTCCTTTTGCGTGTCGATGATGGGGCCTATGTTTGGAGGTGAAGACTGGATTAACTTATGTCTCACCAAATTCCTCCCCCACTCCAGCTTGCAGAGCTGTCTTCCGTAGCTCTTCAAGATTCACTGAAGCTCGTCCGGTCTGCGGAGAAGACGCGATTAACTTCTTGAAGAGCTCAGGTTTCGTTATCTCAAAAAGTCCCACGATTTCTGTTCGTAGGAGCGAGTAATTGTGCGACGAGAGTAGTACTATTATATAGACACATATAAGTTTGCAATTGCACTCATGTATGTATATATATAATAGTAGAGGGATAGATAGGGATGGATTTCCTTGGTGAAAGAGAGATAGAAGGGTAGAAAATACCTGGTGATAGGGAATCGCAGGCGTGTATCTGAGATCGGTGTTCTTCTAATTGTTTTTGGTTTTATATTCATGTTCTTTTGCGCACTCTTTTTCTGCCTTTTTATTTGGGTTGTTTTTGGTTTTTGTTTTTCCTGGTTTGTGATGTTATTGCTTGTGTTTTCATTTTGTTTCATGTAGATTATGATGGTTTCTTGTGGCGTTCAAACCTTTGTAATTGTTTTATGTATCTTTTGTATTTCACTCGTTGTTCGTTTATGTATTCTTAGTGTTATTCTTATTGTATATTCTGTGTGTAGTTTTTTGTTTGTGGTTGTTACATATGCGTAGTATTATGTGAAGATTGGTTCTTCTTGTCTTTCGGTCTGTGCTTTACTACTGATGAAGTCTAGCCTTCTTCTGTGTATGTCTTCCAACGGGATGTCAATGTGTCTCTGTCCGATTTCATCCGTCATGTGTCTTGAGACTTTCTCCAAGATTTTTCGAGCTCTTTTTTGCAGTTCCAAGCTAATTGGAGTCATCTGGAAAATGTGATGTAGGTCCTTTTGCCTCCGTCTTTCCCTGCTCGTAGTGTTCGTTATTAAGAATCCTCATTTGTTTTGTACCCTTTAGAGGAGTCGTAATTTCTTTTTGGAACTAGTGTTGATAGGTATAGGTAGATACAGTAGCTTTGTTCTTATGAGCGCGTTGTATATCTTCTTTTTGTTATCTATGTTCAGGTTTTGACACCTGAATACCTTGGTGAGCTCGACTTTCACTCGCGCTGCTGTCTGAGAAACGTGGCTACCGTATCCATTTTTACCTATCTTTAGTCCTAGTACTGTCCCATTAGTGCTGTATGGAATGCGGGCGTCATCAGTTTCGATGTGGGCCCGTTTCCTACAGAAGAATGGTATCACCTTAAATTTCTGGATGTTAGCGGCGATTTTCCATCTTCTTTCGAACCTGTTGACATGGGGGCTTTCTCTGGCGGTGATTTGTGCCATGAGTTCGGGACTTTTGAAGGGGTTAGTCATGATCTAACAGATGTAATCAGCGAACTGGACGTACAGCGAATCTTTCCTTACCGGATCGGGTAGATCGAGAGTGTATATATTGTATAGGAGGGGGCTTAGGCACCTTCCTAGCGGTATGCCTGCAGTTAGGTTGAAGTCTGGTTCTGTGTGGTAGTAAATTTGTATATACGCAATCCTGTCTATCACATAGTCACATAGAATATTTTCTAGTCTTGGATTTAGTCCAAGCCTTAGTATTTTGTACTGAAGCCCTTTTAACGTCTCTGAGCACGAGGTCAGCATACCTTTTTTGGCTAGCAATCTTTGCCAGTTTTTCTGTGATGATTGCTAGCGCCTTATCATTTCCTCTCCCTCTTCTGAATACATGCTGGTGTCGGTTATGAAGGTTATTATCCGCCATAAAATTTTGGATTCTATTAGCAAGGACCTTCTCGAAGACCTTGCCTGCCACTTCTAGGAGGGAAATAGGTCTGAAGTTTGCTGGTCTGCCTGGCGGTTTTCCGGCTTTTGGAATGAAGATCATTTTAGCGATCTTCCATTCGTCCAGCCCCTCTAAGATGTTACGGGTTGCGTTCAACAAGTTAAGTTTGGTCAATTCTATTTTTCCAGGTGCTCTCTGTTTGAAGGTACGTAGCGTCGTTAGGATTGCTTCTTCCATTATCTTCCGTCCATAACCAGTCATCTCTTTGTCAGCAGTTGTATTGTTGAAGGGGTAGGTCCTGTCTAGTTCTTGTCTTAGTTGGTCGTGAATGTGTTCCTCAAATTCTGGGTCAAAGTGTTCGTTTTCTTCTAGTGTGATTGAAAATACATTCTTCCAGTAGTCTCTGAACTCTTCTTCCGTTTCAGTTACGTCCATTTTTGTCTTATCGTCTTTGTTAAGGAGTATGTTTCTGTCAGGTGGCTAACCCTTCAATGTTGATAAAGTATTCCGAAATGTTCGGGATCCACTTCTTCGTCTAGGTTGTCTATGAGGTCATTCCAAAGTTCTGTTTGTTGTTCTGTTTGTGTGTCTTCATTTTAGTCCTTATATTCTTAGCCGTCTGTTTTTAACTCTGTCTGTGCCAATCAGTCTAATTTTGTCAAATAGTCTTTTATATTCGTCCGTTAGATCATATAGCTGCTGTGTCCACTTTGGTGCTTACAACGTTTTATAGGATGTTTTGGGTACTGTTGTGCAGTCCGCCTCCAACATTACCTCCGTTAACCTGGCCAGTTCCTGGTCGATCTCCTCCAGGGTGGCTTCTTCGACTGGTTGAGATCATCTGAACTCACCCAGAAGCGTAAGATACTCTTCCCAGTTCGCTCAAGAAAAGCATTTTCTCTTCCTGACGGGTATTTGAATGGGGCTCGAGGATATTTTAATCATGATAGTGACGTGGTGGCTTGGGATTAGTGGGCCGGGTTGGATATAATAATTGCAGGGAAATTGTGAGATGATTAGGGTGATGTCTGGCTTGGTTGCGCAGGTGTCGGTGATATAAATAGGGAAGTCGGGCGCAATGCGGGCAACAATACCCCTATCAATAAGGTTCTTCATGTTTTTCCCTTTCTTGTTTAGACTTCCGGTGTATCCGGATTCCTGGCATCTGACGTTGAGATCTCCCCCAAACGAGACTGTTCTCCCGTATGCACACAGTTGGAGAAAGTTGTGCATCGGGATATAGTCTCGTCTTGGAGGTTGGTATCCTGTGGGCACCACTAGGGGCCCCAGGGTGGCTTAGATCTCGATGGCTAGATAGGATTCGTCTAAAGATTAAAGTATTTTGAACTGAATACATCTTTTGACTGCGATGGCAGCGCCATCGAAACGTTCCAGGCTGTGGTTCTTTGTTACTGCGTTGTGCTATAGTTGAAGATCTTCATATTCTTCTGCGTCGTGTCGTTTCCGTGTTCTGATATCAGAAAGAATCAGGGTCGGATTGTCTGATAATGTTTCCGTAGGTCACTTGTTTGTTTTTCCATCCGTTAGTGTTCATTTGTAGGATTGTCAAGTCTTTTGTCAGTCTGTCCATGTTGTCTGTCGATTAGTCGCTCTTTTTATTGAGTTTCTTTGAGGTAGAGGGGCTGGTTGGTGAAGATCGGCATTTTTACTAAATTCCGAGGTCATGATAGTAGAGAACGCGTCTTGGTTGAGTTGGACCATTCAAAGGATTAGGGCTTCTTCGACTACCCTCTCTGGAATGTCCACACTATATTCCCGCTGGTAACGACCGGTGGTCACGCCTTCACTGACGTCTTTGTCCGTTTTTAGTTCAGGGAATGGGGTGCTCTTCGTGGTGAATATTTTTAAGTGATTTTTTCTGCCGTGGTAGGCATGTTTGCTCTCCTTTGACGATGAGGCAGATCTCATTCTCTGCTGGATGGATGACCGTTTGGTGCGGCTACCGTGGCGGTGTTTTGATTTCATTTTTTTGGCGGATTTTTCCTCTGAATCTGGTTTGGAGGGTTCTATTGTTGGGGGTTCAGGATTGTTTTGGTGATGATTTGCCCCCGGGGGAGCAGCTTCTGCTTGCGTGGCTGGTTGAGGAGGCTGCATTGCATAGGTATACGAATAACTTCCTCAGAGGGATGGGTCTCTGGGAACCACATCTTGTCGATTCCATTTTTGATCCGCATTTGGTTTAGCTCTTTTTTGAATGAGCTTGGCTTTGGTAGGTTTGCTATGTGTGCATAATATATGCAACACATGATCTTTGTATATTGCTTACTTTCTACCTTAAGGAAGGCACGCTGAACTGAAGCCTCGTTGACTGCCTTTTTGCCACTTTGGCATAGGACTTGTTGGTCTCAGCTTCTTCTTCTTCCTTTTCGCGCTTTTGTTGGTTTTTTTATCGCCTCCTTCTTTACTGGTCACCGTTGCAGCTTACGCATCTATTTACACTACTTCTACAGTCACGCCAGATGGGATCAACTTTGCTACATATGGAGCAGATAAGTTCGGTATGTGAACACGCTCTAGTTGTGTGCTGTTTATATTTATAGCACTTAAAGCATGTCTGTACTTCCGTAAACTTCTCTCTTCCTCTCTTTCTATCTGGTCAGGGCAGACCCTGGCGTGAAAGAGAAGGAGACCGAGCTCTTTTGCTTTTTGTGCCATACCCTTATCTTAGAAAATCACCTTGAATACGTGGGTGTAGTCTCTGAATTTGATAACATCAGAGACTTTAACCCATTGGTGATTTTTTTCAATTTCATAGGAGATATCAGCGCTTGAATGGTGCCCCATCCAAGAGTCTAATCTCCGGAAAATAACACTTCTGTGTGCCTGAATTTGCGGTGGGATCTTAGGAGTCAAGTTTATTGAGTTAAAAACTTTTGTTGCTTCGGAGAGGCCAAGTGTTCTGCGTCCGCTTCTTTCTGGCATATAGCTGTATAGCCGAAAGGGGTGTCAATGAGTCTGACGAGAGCGACATCTAACTCCCCGTAGACTACGAAGAAGACCTTCCTGCGGTCAGGCTTTGAATTTTCAGGGAGAGTCCTGAGACTTATACGTAAGATGTTATTTGTTATTTCGTCATTGTCGGTTTATTGGGTGTGAAGGAATAGAGGAAGATCAGAATATAAGAAAAAAAATGAACATTTTTTAAAAATCCAATGCCACATAACATTTTTTTAAATGAAGATTCTGAGATGTCAGTTTACTTGCCGTACTCCTTAGTTATGGTGGCACTGGCACTTTGTGTGGTGTTTTTTTATGTACCACACTTATTGCTTGCACTTAGAGGAAGATAAAATTTACTCGTAAAAACTTTCGCGAAAAGAAAAATCTTCGGGAACGTTTAGCATATTTCATTTTCCTTTACCTCCTTTTGCAGAAATAACGTAACGAGAGAAACAATTTGAACAAGTAAATCTTAGCAGTCACTACGTCTTTTACACTGAAATGAAATGAAATGAAAGGGAAAGTGAGAGAAAAAGTTCTAGATACACGTGCCCCACCCCCACCCCACGAGCAGTCCCTCGCGGAGGAGGGACAAGATCGGGGGATGCAGGCCCGGTTCCCTCGAATTTCCCCGGCGCCCTTCTCCCTCTGGGCCTGAAGGCACCGAGAGAAAAGATCTCCGGAGAGAGGAAGAGAAGGAAGGGAAGAAGAAAAAGCAAGGATATGACAGACTGAAATAAAGTCAAAGGCTTGAAAATTGACCAAGTTGGCCTTTGGACCTGCTAAACGTGGGACCCGGACCACGGTGTTTTTATGTTTTCCTAGTTTTTAATTGTTACGATTTGCTGTACCTGTCCCTGGTGTTAGTGTTTGGCCCATCTTTGGATAGCGGTAAAGGAGGAAGATGATTGAAGTGGAAGGAAGTTGGAGGTTTGCAGAGAGGTGCAAGTTGCGTGGAGGTCACGCTAATCTCTGTACTATAAACTAATTTTAGAGTTAAGTTCGAAATAAGTTAGAGTGAAAGTGTGTCTGTTTGAAAATTATGTGGTTGTTTTGTTATTATGTTATGTGTGTATGAGATAGACGTTCAAACCGTTGATAGCGTTATTTTTTTTTCTTGCTATGTTAATAACTCGAGTTTCTATGATTTTTGTAGCATAATTCTCGTATGTGTATATGTTCTTTATTCATGTAGTTTTTCCTTTTTCGTTCATTTGCACTTTTTGATACGGATTTTTCGTAATATCAAAACTAATATTATAAAATAATTTTCATTTTATCACGCCTACCATCATGCCCTGAAGTAATTTTAAATCATCCTTTTGCGTTATTTATAGTAAAGTAGTTTTTTTTGCACAAACATTCTATTGCATACGAGAAGAAACTTGAATTACACATTAGGATTACAAATACTGTAATCAAATAGATGCTAATTTATTAATGACCGTACATCATCAGGCTGGAGGACCTCTTCTTGATTTCAATCGGGCAAAAAATTTCATTTGTAAGTCTTCTCTGGCTGAGCTCTTCTAATTGTCCAGCAGTAGTCAACCATCATGTGTCTAGCCCAGTGACCTTGGTAGCGCTCTTCCACATCATCAAATCCTGATGAAAGCGTTCCTCTTATTTGTCGCTCACGGCTCCCAGATATTTTCTGAGAATAGGTCTAGGTGACTATTTAGGAAATGCAGCTTCATACTCATGTTGCATCCCATATCACTAAGTTACGAACAGCGGCCGAAAATGAGAGCCAGGTTGCCTTCTCTTTTTCTTTCATGGTGGTGTTCACGAATCTAGGATCACTCAGAAGTCTACGGATTTGGAGACCAACAAATACTCCTGCTTTTATTTTTTCGTATGAGAAAGAAGGAAACGCCGATACTATGTACTGAAAACAATCATTCTAAGTGCTCAATGCCTTGACATACTGCTCCATCAACCTCAGTTTGAGATGAAATGTAGGGAAAACGATCTTCTTTTGACCCTTCGATTGGCTCATTAACAATGTTTGGCATTCCTGCTTCCCAAGTTTACCGAACTGTCCGATCTTTTGGGGACCAGTGTTTGTCACGGGCTCAACATTCCCACATACAGATATAGCATGGAAACTTTGTATATCTCTTCTGCCGGCAAAGGAGGACGTTGACCATCTTAAGGTCTACACATATGATCCAATTGTGTTCATGGTACTTAAGTAAATCCATGACCATTCTTATGTCATCGTCAGTTTCTTGCAGATGGAGAGAGTGACCGAGAAAAACTGCACCAAAGTCATTGCCATTATGCAAAAGGACACACTTGAGTCTACGCTTGGAGCTATCCAAAAACAATCTCCACTCAATCTTAACTCGGTAAACAGACCAGAAACATCGTGGCAGCATAAAATTGTTTGTCCTCAGAGAAATACTTAACAACTATACTCTCCCTTGTTCGGTAATATGATACCCGTACCGACCTTTTAAGCATATGTCTTTCACTTAACCTGGAGGCTAAAGGTACTGCAGCTTTCTTGGAGAGCGCCAAATCACGTATCAAGTCATTCAAATCCTCTTGATTGAAACAGTGAGGAGCTAATGACTGTTTAGCATCTGTGGTGAATCTGCAGACTCTAAATCCATTCCTAGGACGTCCATAGCAGGTACATCATTTTCATCCTCGGAGAAAGCATATCCACTGAAAATCGGAATTGGTAAAGACTCAGAATGAGGTACTGGCCGGATCGCCGAGGGAATGTTAGGGTAGTCGATCTTTTGCCGATTTTTCCTGCCAATCTCTTTAATATTCACCAGACAGAAATAACAGTGCGATACATGATTGTTTAGCTCTCGACACACCATGGGGATTCCAAAAGGAAGACCATTTCTCTTTCCTTTTGTCCACTTACGAAGATGTTCTAGATAACTATGGCAAACAGCATGTGGGGCTCACTTATTATCTTGATTGCCAAGAAGAATATCAAAATATGCCTTATAAGTGAGGATCACAAAGTTGGATATATTGTGCCATTGACGAACTAACATGTAACAGCCACATATGTAGCAGAAGGTGTCTGGATCATTAACGTAATTTCCTCTTGACGAAGCCATCACTCTAACATGAGACCTGAAAAAAGAAACAATAATATCAATAGTTTGCACAATAACACTTATTACTATCTTACTACTATGTACTGTAAAGTATTTGCTTTCTACAAGCAGCCTCTCTGTCCGTCCGGAGGGCACTTTTCGGGAAAACAAGAAAATAGAAATTTCAGAATAACTATAGCATGTAAGTAAAAATGGATTATATATTTGAAATCAGCATGAAAAAACGTATTAAAATTGGCAGATAAATCTAAGTCGCCAGAAAATGGGATTGAAATTGTTCTATTTTCTTCTCTGAACCTCTTAGCTGTCTCTCTCCTCTACGCAATCTTCTCGACCGCAACACCTTTTTTACTGTCTATGATTTTTTCCCCATTTTAGAAATTCTCCTCTGTCGCTCTTCCTTTATCCAAACACAAAATACAACGTTTGACGCAAGAGTTTCCTGCTCTTTCCTTTTCTTTTTCAAAGGATAGGCCAATTAATGAGTGTACATAGTTTTCCGAATAGATACGGCGTGATAGTTTATTTTTTTAGTCGTAGAAGTTTAGCCCCACAGATAATTTCTGCCATGCTTAAGGAGTTTGATACTTTTCAAGATACTGGCATTTCCCGTCCTTCGTCTCTTAGGAATCCTCAACTTAGATAGTTCTGAAGATTACATCTAGTGACCTTAGGGCTGTAAGGGAGTAAATGGATTTGAATGTTCTTAATATCCTACTATCCCGGGCAGGTATTATTCACCATGCTTATCCGATTTCACTTCATCTCTTTTCGGTTGTTCTTTCTTTTCACTTTTTGGTTTGATTCGAGCTTTTAAACAGACCCCTCTTCCTCCGGATGATCTTTTAAGACCTCTTTAATTTATCCCTTTGTCTTTTTCGAGCTATTTCAAATGTCTCATGGCCTTTGTAAGAGTAGTCAGGCCTTAAAACGTTTCGTGAATCATGTTCTGGCAAGTTTTCTATTTGTCTTTTGGCACATATCCGACCTTTTGATAATATCTTCGTATCCAAGTGAACATCATTTTCATATTTATCATGTCTTTTCGCGTCTTTAAAAGAACAATGGGTATTTTGCTAAATGCTTCCAAGTATCTTTTCGTTTTCTTACAACCTTCCTTCCTTGGACACCAAGATTTTCCACTGCTTTCGCTTAAATATTTGGCCTTTTGTGATATGGTTTGTTTTCATGCCAGAATCGCTCTGAAATGTGCCTAGCTCATGCAGCCATTGAACGTTCTGCTGCCAGAAACTAATAGAAACTTTTTTCCCTTAGTTGTTTCCTAAAGCATGCAAGGAATTTTCTCCACTGTTTCAGAGGCTTCCTCAACTCATATGGGGGCAAGACTAGAACAGAAGGTTAATAACTTTTGGTAACATTTTTCTTTTTTTCTCGCTCTCCTCCTGGTTAACAAAAAATAGACCATTTTATCTGGTAAACTGCGTGAAATACGCCTTTCATTCCGCCATTTCCACCCGTATTAAGAAAATGGTTAATTCACTATTTTCTTCAACTACAATACAAGCCTTTGGATGATGTCATTTTGGCTCATAGCACTACTTCTGTGCATTCTTCAGCTAATGCTCGCAATTACGATTACATCTTTCAGTTTAAGAGTGACATTCATTATTTTTCTGGTCTATCTAACAGAGTACTAGAGGCGCTTTTTCGTACTACTGCAATTTTTTGCACACAACTTTTTCATCCCTCGTTCTTCGCCCATGAAAATATAGCTCTTGCCCAGAACCAGGACAAAAACGCATCATTACTCATAGCTTGACGTGTGAGATAATAAATAGCAGGACAGGTCTTCCTGGCATATCCTGGTAGAACATTCTTTTGCTTGACTGTCCTTCTTCTTCCATTTATCTCGTCTACCGTAGGCACGTTTTGGCTTAGATCTATAGTCTTTCGCATCAGGTGGTAGAGTTACTCTAAAGCTCATCAAATGTTGATTTGCGTCGACAGGAATAAATGCAAACATTGCCTTTCATGTCAGCGCGCTAGAGTCCAGTGTCTCAGACTAGAATTCTCCTTGCCATTTTTGTTTCGCCTTCATCCTATTTAGATGCCATTTATTTCGAGATCATAGGTGCTCAGTTTAATTTTAGTGGTTACAGCTATCTTTTGACCGTCAACGATCGATTTACGAATTGGCCAAACAAAGGCTATGTCGATCTCTAACATTTGAGCGTTGACCAATGCTCGAACTTTCCTCTTCCACAGTTTGATCATGAAGTTAGACTGATTCAACCTGATGGACATTTGAATGAACACCTTTGGTTATTTTATTTTACTTATTAATGGGACATTGAAGGATTATAAGCGCATAAGAATAGTAGATGACTTAGAACGGCTTTGATCTCGCAAGTTCGAAAGCCATAAATGATGAGAGTACGTGAGCTACTCAGCAAAATGATCATAGGAGACAAGGATTCCCAATCGCTTCCTGTCTCCCTTAAGTTAGGGGCCCAGTTCGAATAAAAAAATCAGTCTTGTTTTCTCAATTCACTGTTCCTTCTAATAATAGAACTGATATATATGTCAAATAGAAACCTCCCTGACTACTTCTCTTCAAGGTGAATGATATAGCAGGTTATTTGCCTTTTAAATCTAATACAAAAATTTTAATTGCTAATAAAATAGAATGTGCTCAATGTTGATGACTTAATGTTAAAATCACAATACCTTTAATCAGGTTTTTGTTGCTTACGATTTTTGTGCGTTAGCAATACCTAGACATCTTATATAGGGTAGTAAAACCTAAGAAAATTCCGCAAAATTGTGCTTGGGTTTTACATTGTGTCTGTGAATATGGTTTCGTCTCTATTAGCTCGAATTGCCTGCGAGTGATTATTTGGACAGAATCGTTACAAAAACCATTTATTCCTCTAGACGTCATTTCAAACACCGGAGACGACGAAATCAGTTACTGCAAACCTTCATGTTGGAAAATTGCAACAATTAAATAAAATATTCGGAAAAAATGTGCTTTATTTGTCAACCAATTTTATGTTTTCATCTTTCATGACATTGCACGCCCACAGGTGCAGGTTTGACCTCCCACCCATCAAATACGTTAGTTTTGGAAAGTCTATTTTATTCTTCATATTCATAAGACCTGGCATCGGATTTTTTCTCTTATTATGGGGCAATTTCGTCTCCTCAGCCAGATGGCTAATCGGCCGGTTACTCGAGTGAGTAGCTCCTCAGATATTTTTTCTTGAATGGCCGGTTGCTCGAGTGAATAAATGAGTAGCCCGTGACATTTTTAGTTTTACGATATCCTTTGGTTTCTTTGGAGGCATAAGCATTGTTTTCGCCCTTAAAAAATGACAACGTACGAACTGGCTAAGGAGGGGCAAAATATCGGACAAGCAGTCAAGTATTTGCAAGAAAGAGGTATTGTGAATCAGCAGAGATTTTTCCAAAATGGACACTACATGAAACTTTTGTTGTCCCATTATCCCACCTGTATGGTGCTATCACAAACAAGGGTGTAAAGCAAATCCGAATTGAGAAGCGATACCTGGTTAGAAGGATTAAAAATAACTATGGAAACAATCACCTTTTTCGTTCATGCATGGTGCAACAACTTAACAACTACTGTTTTGGTAAAGAACAACTAAAAATGTCATGCAATGCTATAAAGAACTGGAAGAACTATCTCTGCGAACTGTGCACAAATTCGTTAATCCAAAATCCCCCCAAAAAATCGATGGAAATGGATTGAGAGTAGAAATAGATGAATCCTCGTTCTCACGAAGAAAGAATAATGTCGGGAGGGTTTTGCCAGTGCAGTGGGTTTTCGCAGGGATTTGCAGGGAAACGCGCGAGTGTTCATGTATGCAGACCCTGATAGATCGACATAAACATTATTATCTATAATTAAATAATGTGTATTGCCTGGCACGACTATCATTCCTGATAAGTGGCGTGCATACAATGGAATTGATTTTTTAGCTTTTACTTTTTTTACTTTCCTTAACTTTTTTTTATTACTTCCTCCTATTCGCCCCACCAAAACACCAAAATAAATATAACATGAAAATAATCCGATCCCTCGATTCTCGCGCTTGAGAAAGGCAGTTCAGACATCTATCTGAATTGCTACTCACTCGAGTAACCGGCCGATCAGCCATCTGGCTGAGATCAAATTGCGCCATAATAAGAGTAAAGATCCCTCGCATCATATAATTACCCTATATAAGCCATTACAACAACGCCTAAATAGTAAAGTTTACCTGGATATGAAGGAGCGGAAAAGAAAAACGAATCATATATTTCAGCAACACTGATTAAATTCTTCAAGGAAGGTATTCGCTGCTTAGTTAAATGATGAGAGATAATTGCTATTAATGCTTGAAACTTCGTGGCTGAATAAATGTATATTTTATATATAATCAAATTTGGTATGACTTTCCTTATAAATGAGTTACGTTCATTTATGGACAACTTAATATTCTGTTTTATTTTGGTAAATGTGAAAATAACAAAGGATGCCGTGTTAGAAATCAAATTTGTTTTTCAAATGGTCTGTATCTCTGTTCGAATTTTCATTCTTGCCTGAGATGAGAAAGATTCTTTATTCAGTATCCAGCTTCTCGATAAACGAATGAGGTGCAGTTTCTTCACCTTTTGAAACTAATCTTATTCACTTGATTCGGTTTAAAAGTCCTTTTTTTAAACATAATTCGATTGGTTTGTCTTCTTCAAGTGATGTAAAAATTCCTTTCTCCGTAGAGGAATGAATAAACTTAATTTGGCGAAGAAAGTAAACAATTAAAAGTGTTCCCGCAATTATCCCTTTCCCTACTTCCACGTGCCATCCTTTTTACCCAGATCCAGAGAGGAAAATAGAAAAAGCGTCAAAATGGTGAAAGTAAATGGTGATCAAAATTTGCGAAATGAAATCATGCTCGGCAATTTTCGTGGCCTCCTCCCGCTTATTTGCCGCTCGATTCGGCTAGAGGAGCTGCACGGCTGGGCGAATTCTCGGGCACTGAATTCGGTCGAAAATTTGAAACTTACAATTGTGGTGTTGTCTTTTGAAGTGAAGAGAAAATAGATTTTATTTCAAGTGCTTTTTTCGGCCATTTTACTTAAGAAAGTTTCCATACATGAGCCACTTTTCTCTCTCCTCTAACTCTCCCTTTTCGCTCTTTTTTATCTTTTTCAAAATTTCACTATTTAATCTTTTGTGTTTATGCTTGTTTTTGTTGTTTCTTTTACTTTTCCTTCTTCCTTTTTGTCTTGCTTGTTGTTGATTTTGTTTCTCACTTCAGTTCGTTTTTCCGTTTCTCACACACTATTTGTTAGGGTTTATTTAATATTTTTAATTTATTCTATGCTTTCAATTAATGAGTTTCTTTTTATTTCTTTTTAATTATTTTTTTGTGGTTGTGGTTAAAGCCAAAAAATTAGATGAGTGCACATTACCTCTGTTTGCCAGTCAGAATAATTTTCTGATCAAATTTAGATAGAACCAACCTTAAACCAGACCAACTAGATCAACAAACAAACCTAGCCAGCTACCTGACAAAAACTACAACATATTCACAACTTATCACCTCTAAGCTCAACCACAATTTTGTTCACTTCTGGAAAAATATAAATTACCACCTTCCACCATAATAATAAAATAGTAGCTACCATAAATAAACAACAAGAGCATGTAGAGAGAGGATGAAAATCCATTTTGGAAATGAGCGTACATGTCGATGCCGTCCTGGTTAAGCCCCACCTAGTCGTGAATCGAACGGATGTATGTACGAAACGTAAAGCGGTATAATGAGTGAAGGAGGAGTGAAGCAATGAATATTATTAAAAGCGGGAGAATGCAGATGGTGGCATTTTATATCAAACAAATAAGAGAAGGAATGACTAATTTGTCACGAATGGATTGATTTCGTAAATACGTGTGCACCAATTGATGATGTATGTACTTATGATCTGACACCACCCTATAATAAGAAAAAGCTGTGTATAATTTTACTAAAGAGAAAATTAGACTCCAAGCTGAGTGGAATCCGGCAAACTCAGAAGGCGAAGATGCTAGAGTGAATGGGAATTTAGCAGTACGGTACGTTCCCAAAAGTTGAAAACGTCTGTATTTCTATTACAACATCTTCCATAAATCTGTTTAAGGTAGAAACAAGGATTTTAATATTGGTGCAAGATAAATTGCAGGTATAACCTAAATATTAGTAGAAGTTATGCAAATTTAGATAATTAAATGAAAGTTACCAGTAGATAAGGAATTTCCTAGAAACATTGAAGTGTCCATAAATGATCCGAACGACAGCGGAAACAAGTTCTATTGGATTAAATTATGTATCAAGGAGAAACATTTTTACAAGTTACATATAAGTAATTTTTATTTATGTATAGGCCTTTATTCTCGATGCTTTAACATCTACCACAAGAACGAACCTACTGTTGACACTCTAACGCCTCATTGATCTTGAAGAATTTCCCAGACTTCTTGAACTTTTTCGGATTCCTCGCTTTACACCTCTGTCGGTATTCCAAACATTTCCAATGGGATTTAAGTCCGTACTTTGCACAGGCTAGTTTATAACCGTGGTGTATTTGTGATCCAGGAAAGCCTTCACCGAATTGGCCGCATGACAGAGGCATTATCTTGCATGAAAAATGCAGGTTGGACTTCATTGTGCTCGCAGATGAGGCAAATCATGCTGTCTCGCCAGTTACTTGTAAACTTATGCATCCACTGTACCCTATAACTGCACAAGTAGTACAGTGCCTTCTGCCTAAATCACATCCCAGACCATGACACTTTTTTATGCACTTAATATAACGGGTATTTCAAAAGTCCTGTTACACTCGTTACGATGCTCTCAACAAACAAGAAAAATATAATATTGATTCAGTTAGACACGTTTTTATTGTTTTGACATAAAATATTCTGTTTAAAATGTAATAATAATCAATTTGGCTGCCCTCGGTAGCTAGCATGAGCTCCAGGCGAGACTTGAGGGCCGCGCACATGTTGCGAGCGAAGTCTTTCCTCATACTGGCCCACACGCAGTTGACGGAGGACTTCAGCCCGTCGACGTTGCTGTTGCGGGCCTTGCAAGCTTTGCCCTTGAAAAGCGCCCACACGCTGTTGTCAAGGATATTGAGATCGAAGGTCTGCAAAAGTTCTTCGACCAGATGTTCCTGTTCAACCACAACCACTCTTCCACAGGTTGAACGGTGTGGGCCGAGATACCGTCTTGCTGAAAGACTTAGTTTTCCTTCTTTGTTATCTTTATCACCAATTGCCGGAATTTTGTTGCCAAGATATCCCTGTAATCGGCTGCAGGGAGCCTGTAACCGGCCGAATCTCTTCGCCAGTCGAAGCTACGACGCAGAGCATCGTCACGGAGGCCGAAGCTTACCACGCGGTCGTTTTGCCTGTTGATGGTCAAATGGACCTTGAAATTTTTTTCATAAGAAAAAAAGAATTTAATTTCCGAGTCCTTAATTCGTTGAGAGACCTTTCCACGCACCTCAAGCTCTTGCCGTTCTCCTTCTTGACGTTCCTGGATACGATGGCCCCCGAGATGTTCTTCTTCGCGAGCGCAGTCATTTTGAACTTCGGAGCAGTTTCGAAGGCCTTTCTCACAGTCAAAGGGTAGGCAACTTGAGGTCTTCTTGAAATAGGTCGATATTTGAGGGCTTCCCTTTTCTTGAAACTATCCTTTTTCTCGATATAGGTGATAGCTCAGTCTTTCATTTTTTAGATCTTCCTTGCCCTATTAAATTATTTACCAGCTTTACATAAACATGATTTGTCACAGGTTGGCAGAATATTACGTAATACACTTTTAGAGCACATGATAGCCTTTATAATGGTTCTAATTGAAATACCATCTTGGTAGCACAGCTTTATGATCATCTAGCGAACAGAGGAGGGGGGCGTGACAGATTTAGGCTGCATGTTACCTGAATGACAGTTGGTAAGAGAATGACCTAACGTACATGAAATTAAACTGAAGTTAGTTGCTATGTAAACAAGAAACCTCTGGATGATCTCTCCGACCCAGGGTTAGCCGTATTTGGGTGAGGGCCACAACCGGAGGCTTAGCTCGAGATGAAACACCTGATGATAGCAGTATAATTGCGGTGCTGCTCGAAAAATAGCCTCTGTTCGTGCGGCATGTTGTTCGGAACCCAATGTGGTTCATGGGCAAAACGTGGGCAAGTCAAGATGACGAGCGCAAAACACACGAGTAAAAAAATGGCCGTGATCAGGTATAATGCGTCATAGCAAAGATTAAGACGCGCTCTTTAGGTGTGTGAAGTGTTAGAAGACGACTCATTAGGTAAATTGAATAAACCAATGTTTTGAAAGATAAAGAACTGACAGAAGAGTAACTAAATCTAAGTGAATTATAGATGTCTTTAGCCTCTCTCTATTGGGATGGAACCCACACAAAGCGATACTACAGAACCTAATCCCCCATTGCCCCCGGGTTCAACCCTTATTTGACGAGATGCTACATACAGAAGATAGGGGGACCACAACACTAGGAAGGGTTAATGTGGCGCGAAAAATAATAACTTGCTTCATGTTAAATATGTTATAAAGGGCGGGCAGTGTGCGGGCATTGTTTAGGGGCATTCGATGTGCGTTGCCCAAAGTTTATTGGAAACGGTTTCACTCTAAGGGAAGGCTCTTTTTTTAATCAGAGATGCCATAATAAATGCACTAAATTTGAATGTATGAATTCTAGAATTATGTGGAAATACCTGCGATTTGCAAGACTGAAATCGCCTGGTTATATTTTATGGATCTTTTTATGATAGAAATGTAGTTGAGAAGAAAAGTTAGGTTTTAGCGTGACATAGGGCGAGCGTTGAATGAAGTCGAGAGAGATGTGGGTTGATGCTTATAGAAAATGTGTAAAAGAGAAATTGGCAGGTGTTTTACTATACATCTGCACTCATTTAAGTTGAATTTTATTTCTCAGTTGATAGCGAGAGTTTAACGTGAGATCCGAGCCAAAGGTTTGGACATTGTATGACAGCCGCTGTGAAGTCCACTCAAATCGAGACTCCATCCGGCAAAATCCCTCCCAATTTGGCTTAATTTCGCTAAAAATGGAAATGCTGTTTCCATTTGGCTAATCCGAAGCTAATAGGAGAAAATATAAAAATAGGTGACAATGCAAAAGATGGAATAATGGGAGTGTAGCGGAAAGAATGGACAGAAGGTTGTAGTTTTCTTCCCTGAGAGAAACTTGTGACAAACAAATTCGTTCAGCACAAAAATGTACATAATTACACATGGGCTGGATAGAAAGGCGGAATTTAAGAGTACTAATGTTTGATTTAATTTTTGAGAAAAGCTAAAAGGAAAGGTGAAATAGAAAGGAAATCATGTTGGATCGTTGAGAAAGGGCAGAGTATGTGAGGCTGCTTGAACGCTGGGGTAGGAAATTAATGTGAACATAGGGTATATTTATTAAAGTTATAATGGGTTATGTAAAGTCTGTACGCTTATGCGAATATGCTCAAAATGAAAAAAATAAGTGTAATGCTTAATCGTGGATTAATGTCAGATTTGCAATAAAAATAAAGCATGTGGTGAACTTCCACACCGTTTATAGTGTAAATGAGTATGTCTTGGGCGCGATTGGATACACCTAATGAGGCATAAACAGTAATAGATCACGTGCTTTGAGGTGTCAAAAACCATTAAGTGAAAAGGTTAGAATGATGGCAAATGACTATTTGGATGGAAACACTAAGTATAGTGAGAAGTATGAGAACTTATCTGAAGAATAAATGTGGGAATATTAAGAATAAGAACAAGGTGTACCTTTGTGTGATGAAAAAGCAAAGTTATTACAGATGATGAATGTATTTTAATTAGCTGTGTCTAATAGAACAGGAAAGATGAAGGAGAGGTGGATATGATTGATTTTTGTGTTTGCACACCGGGCGCTGTATCAAGATATGGAAGTGAAAGCTATGAAGATGTAATTAGCGCAGTTATAAATCTTCAAATTGCGAAGACAACTGGGATGAATAATGTAACAGAAATGCTTTAAAAAAATAGTTTTGATCTTGTAACGGAGTGGATTTTGTGTTTGTTTTGTAAGGACTATCAGCTTGGAATATTTCGTGTGAGCGGGGAGAATGTTGCCATAACACATTATATTTGAGTACAAGAAAGAAAGATGATTCTGGAATTATTTTGGCAAAAGTGTTGTAGTCAAAGCAAACACAGAGGGAACGAAAAAGGTGTTTTTAGAGAATATGGTGGTTGCATGACTAAAGTGTTTTGTTAAGGAAGCCGGTTGAGAAAGCATTGGACATTAAATTTAATGTATGTGATTAATTTATTGATCTAGAGAAAGGTACAAATAGTAGTGAAGAATAAGGGTGTGATATTGATGAGTAATGGAGAGGTTTGGATGTTAAGTTCGCATTTAATGATGAATTGGTGATAATAGCTAAGAAGGATTTAGAAATAATGATATATTATTTTACAGGGTATTTGTTGGCAGTGAGTTAAAGTAAGTGCGAAACAAAGTAAGGTGGTATTATACCTCGTGATATGTGTCAAGGAATACCAAAAATATAAATTAAAGGAAAGTTTTAAGTGGTTATCTGTACGTTATTAAATGCTGATGGTTTGGATGTAGAATGCGTCAGATATCTGCACCAGAATACAATAATATCCTAGTGTCGTAGAATGACTCCCGACGATGCTATATATAACACTATTCGTTGAGGGAACTTCCTTAATTATCTCTAGAGTGCGTTTTACTGTCTGGCGGCCGATATTATGTATCTTCAAAATGCTTAAGAAGTGGAACTGAGCTCAAGGATAATAATATTGCTATCATTAATAAAATAGAGTTTTATTAATAATAACTATAAACAATACACAAAAACGGAAAATATTGACAAACAGAATGGAAAGGGTCGTGGAGACTCGGGCTAATCCAAGGATTTAAGGGATCAAAAAAAGGTAAAACAAATATGGAGTTAAAGAGATGGGATGGTTCGATAAACCATTTAAAGCACAGGATAGAATTGACAAATAAGGGATCAGTACTCAAAAGGTGACGCTTGGCTTACGTAACTTCATTAGGGTGCAGTGGAAGGTACTTGAAGGAATATTCGGTCCGCTGGCGAGTTCCAGCCGAAGGGGGGGGGATAAAAGGATCCTGACGTGGCGTCTTGGAAAGGAGAACCGTTACTCGACGAACGGCTTGACGAAAAATGGCTGTTCTAGGTTGTTCTCTTCTGAACAAAGGGGGGGATGAGAACCGTCTCTTGTCTACGGGCTCAAGAACAATGGCTGTTCTAATGTTGTTCTCCTTTGAACAACAGGGGGGGTGAGAACCGTTTCTTGGCGAAGGGCTCAAAACGAACAATGGCTGTTCTAATGTTGTTCTCCTTGAACAACAGGGGGGATGAGAACCGTTTCTTGGCGAAGGGCTCAAAACGAACAATGGCTGTTCTAGGTTGTTCTCTTCTGAACAAAGGGGGGGGATGAGAACCGTCTCTTGTCTACGGGCTCAAGAACAATGGCTGTTCTAATGTTGTTCTCCTTTGAACAACAGGGGGGGTGAGAACCGTTTCTTGGCGAAGGGCTCAAAACGAACAATGGCTGTTCTAATGTTGTTCTCCTTGAACAACAGGGGGGGATGAGAACCGTTTCTTGGCGAAGGGCTCAAAACGAACAATGGCTGTTCTAGGTTGTTCTCTTCTGAACAAAGGGGGGGGATGAGAACCGTCTCTTGTCTACGGGCTCAAGAACAATGGCTGTTCTAATGTTGTTCTCCTTGAACAACAGGGGGGGTGAGAACCGTTTCTTGGCGAAGGGCTCAAAACGAACAATGGCTGTTCTAATGTTGTTCTCCTTGAACAACAGGGGGGGGATGCCTTGGGGACTTGGCGTCACTAAAGGCTCGAACCTTTGGCACTCAAGGAATATTGTCCTCCTTCTGGACAAGTGATGGTGAATCTCGAGGTCGAGGTCCCTTGGCGCACAAAGGGAGAGAGGGTCGTGGTGATGTTTCGCGACGAAAATCTGGATCTCCAATCTGATCTTAGTGGTAAAGTTTCCATATAAATAGCCAGGACATCTCCTTGGCGTGGGGGAGAATGGGGTGGAAGCTTCGAGGGAACGCACAGCTGGGCCGGAGAAAAATGCCTTATCTGTCCATAAGCCTAACCCGATCTGGCGAGGTCGGCGTATGGGGGCGAACGGGGGGACGATAACCTCCTTGTTTAAACATTGGCGTCCGGTAGCTGTTGATAAGACTCCAAGCCTCGAATCGAAGATGCACGTGGGCCTCCTCGAGGTTTTAACTAATATGGGATAGGAGTTGAATTTAACACAGATTCAACTCGTTCTATCACACCTAGTAACCGTAATATACAGAAGTAGGACGATGTTATAGAAAGAAAAGTGAATATTCAGAGTTAGATCTATTCAAAGAGACAATTTGTGAGCACGGTCAGTTTCAAGAATGGGAGATATGAGAAGCGAAAATGGTTTAGTATTAGGTGGATAAGTCATAACCTATTGCTAATGGAGCCGAGTTCGTCCACACACTACTTTATTCTAAACACAACAGATTTAAACACGTCTCTGTGATCAATGGATACCTAAGATGAGATTAGTGTCTTGTAAGAGTTCATTCCAAAGAACAACGTCCAATCGATGCAGTGTCTTCCGAGAGGATCTGTTTTACCAGTCAAGTTAAAAGCAGAGAGGTCAAAATAAAAGGTGCTGGCATCTGTTTGAGTGGAATATTAAAAGAGAAATCTTGATAAATTTTGATATGAGAATAAAGAAAATCACAAGAGTTTAATATTAAAACTTTTTGATGAAATTTAATTTCGACAAGACGAAGCAATTCCCTCGACGTTCAAAGACAGTGGATCACATAAGATTATTGCTTCTCAAATCCAGTGCAAAGATATATGCTGATTTATTAGGATTATCTTTTGTTGGTATACTCGATGTCTGCCTATATCTTTCGAACAAGTGTTTTTACCAATTCTACAGGGTGGTCTAAAAATTAGTCGACTCCTGTAAATATTGTTTTAATTTTCAATTTTAAATATTGTTTTAATTTTCTATTTTGATGGCTGACACGAACTCCAGCAGTTTGCAAGAGAGGATGATTGCGTGTATGGGCACATGATCATGTGCATTCTGGCACACAATATTAATAGGGGTTGACAACCCTTTCGGTCATTTGAAATAAAAAATTGAAACAATATTAATAAGGGGTGACAAGACTTTCAGACAACCCTATAGAGTGTCGTTTGAGTTTCAAAGAGACCTTAACGCACTAGATTATTTAAGCATACTTTATTATATGACTGAAAGCGTCGGAAGTTTTTTCTATATGTCTGATGGCGTCCGAAGTCTTTTTCAACCAATTTGGTGGTGTCTCCTGAGTCTGGTCCGGCTCTAGATTCGCGCCTGGCCTTTTGGCCGCCTCCTCAAATTTAAAGAATTGCGAACCAGCAATGACCCTAAGTTTCACTCGAAGCAAGTTCATAAAAGAGGAGAATGAGTGTATATGAGTAATTCAGAGGTAAAGACAAATGAACGGAATATCGAATATGGATAAATAATTAGCTCTACATACAGTTCTTATTCCTGTAAGATCTATTTAAAGTAATATTTATCGAGTATACTCTTAAAAGATTTTCTGTAAGGCTTTCGAATACATTCCGAGGCAAGCCAATCCATGTCTGTTTTATTTTAGAAGAAACAGAAAAAATAGGCAATCACAGTGAAATATTTTGTTTTACTAGCTTGAAAGTGTTATTTTCATGGATCGATTCCAGGCTCGGCCAAAACATCCAGTGTCAAATATTTTCGCCGTCAGTCCCTTGCATTGGTCCATCGTACTATTTTATGACCCAAACTTTTCCTGATTAAACAAATCCTCAAAAGGTTCGGCCGTTCCGTTGGATCAGTGGATTTAAACTAAGATCCAACCACAGTGTGTCGTGGAATGGCCAGACACTCTCTCTCTCTCTCTCTCTCTCTCTCTCTCTCTCTTTCTCTCTCTCTCTCTCTCTCTCTCTCTCTCTATATATATATATATATATATATATATATATATATATATATATATATATATATATATATACGTAGGTACTTTTGCGGCCTTGGGCCAAAGTTGGTTAAAGACCGTTAGAGAATGGAGAAATTGTGGAGTCCAGTGGGGATGGTTTATTATTAAGTTTGCGGGTCCTTTTTAAAACAAATATTTCAGAGTGCAAGTTGGCCAAAGATTAACAGGTAGATGGTACGCATTGGGATTGCAAAAGAAAGACAATGACGAAAATATATCTTTACTAGCAACAAAATAATATTTAAATATACATAAATATTGGGTTTAAAAGGAATGGTTAATTAGGCGATTAAGGAGGTCGGATTCAGGTCGCTGATTTAAAGGGGAAATAAATGGATTTAAATGGTCGGTGATTTAAATGGATCGATTGGGTAAGCCATATTCTAGAATAATTTGCAGGCGGCAACGGTTACAATCGCTTACGTGCTCGTTGCAGAAAAGGAGCCAGTTAGGATACGATGACTGTGAAGGGGAAAGTCGGGTTACTTCTCGCTTCAGATGAGGGAGCACTCGTAGATGGCCTTCGAAGATGGGAATCCTCGTCAGATACTCGCCGACTGACTATAGCAGAGTTCACGGATGTCTATTTAGCCTTCGTTCTTGAATAGAAATCGCCGATGCCTCCCATCGTGGTGGTAGGCGAGTGTCCTTCAACTCGTTCGCGGTGGAAGGTGGGAAGTCTATTAGTGCAATTTCCTAAACTGAATTGAAGGATTATATAGACGCCTGGTGAGGTGGCTTTTGGTGGCTTTGGCGGCCGCCTCCGCACACAGTTGCGCTTTGGGGGGAAAGTCGGTGACTCCTTCGGGAGGGGAGGAGGTAAATTGTAATAACGTTGCCATGGAATGTTCGACGAACTTCGATCTTATAACGGAAGGCAGAAATGTTGGCTGAAAGGCGGCCATGGGAGACGATAAAACCGGTCCCTAAGCAAATACAGCTGAGTTGTGATAACGGCGTAGGCTGCACTCTCACCCTGGTTCAGCCGGCTTTCAAAGCTCTATGCGGTGATCTCAGGACCACGTGAGTACAGAATAGCACGTGGTCGCCCTTCGATCTTATTCTGCGACATTCCTCCCATCCAGAGAGATGGCACTTTCGGAGTTGGGGGAGAAAAGTGACATCCCCTAAGACGAATGACTTGGGGAAGCGGAGTCTTTCACGCGGGTGGTCAACGGGGTAAGCGGTAAAAAGGTAATTCCTGACCTAACGTCGAGCAAGTGTACAAGCTAATTCTACCCGACTGCGTGTAAATATGAACAGAAAAGGAAATTAATTATTGCCGACCATAAGAGCATTAAGGGGGACATAATTAAAAAAAATGAAAATAATATTTATACACTAAGCTATACAACCCCCCCCCCCAAAAAAAAAAAGAATGAAATGGATATTCAATCATACATTTTACATAAATGACACAAGGATTACGGTGGTACATATACACGTATAGGGGTGCTGCACCATGGTTCTAAATACTAATTTTATATATACAAGGGCGATGTATGTCCTAGACATACACATCGATAAAAATAAATACAAAAACAAAAATAATTGAATATAAACTCATCTATAGCTGGCTGGCGGTTATAATAATTACAAGATGAACAAATGGCTATGGAGCAATTACAATTAAAATTTAACTGGGGTCGTCACCCAATGGATTACGGCTAAGGGTATCGGCGATACAATTTTCCGACCCTTTTATATACATTATCCTGTATTGAAATTCCTGCACTAATATGCTCTATCTCATTACTCGGCTATTATGATGTTTAATATTACGGCAGTATTCCAGCGGGCGGTGATCGGTTTCTATAACGAATTCTCGGCCTACCAAATACATCTAAAACTTCTGCACCCCCTAAATAATAGCTAAAGCTTCCTTTTCTAAAACTGCATAATTCCCCTCACGTGGGAGCAATTTGTGACTCGCGTAGGCCACAGGGTGACTCTCACCGTCGTCTTCGTACTGAAGAAGGACACAACGGATGCCCTCGTTACGCGTATCCGTTCGAATTCTGAAAGGCCTACTGGAGTCAGGCAACCTGAGGTCTGTGGTAGATGCCAATTTACCCCTTAGTTGATGGAAATCAGCAGTATTCCTCGAATTCCATATGATGCGTTCTGGGGACTTCTTTTTAAGTAGTTCACACAACAGAGTGGCCAAAGACGAGAAATTGGGGACAAACCTCCTATAAAATGGGCAGACCCCATGAAAGAACGGAGCTGTTTCTTCGTACCCTAGAGGGGCATCTCAACTATCACCCGGACCTTGTCTTCTTGGGTCTTAAGTTGGTCGTTTTCAATGTGGAAACCCAGATATTGGATCGAATCATAAGAAAGGTAGCACTTACCGGGGCATATCGTAAGGCCGTGCTCTCGTAAATGGCTTAAGAGCGCCTGAAGGGAGGCCAAATGTTGGTCCCAGTCCAGTCGCAAGTGGCAACGTAAATGTTGTCAAAATAAAAGGTGACATTATTTAATCCGTCCGATTATAATTGCTGCAGGCCGTCATTAACCCGAAAGGAAGTCTGCGGAACTGCATAAGTCCTTTGTCGGTGGGGAAGGCGGTGTATTTCCTTACACTTTTTTTCATGGAAACCTGGTAATACGCTTTACATAGGTCGAGCTCAATAATAAATTTTGCCTTTTCGAACAAGTGAAGGTTTTGGTGAATTAAAGGAATCGGTTCCGCATCGAAAACGGTGACGGAATTTAATTTGTGAAAATCTACACACATGTAGTAAGAGTTATCTGGTTTCCGTACCATAACTATTGGGAAACAATAATTTGACGTGGAGGGTTCAATGATATTGAGGTTGAGCAGATTGTTAACTTCGGCGTTAAAGGCTTTTCTCAGGTGAATTGGAATGGGGTAAGGTCTTGAACGAACAGGTTCTTGGGTAGCGAGAATTATATCATGCTGGAAATTATTAGCACACCCAGGGCTCTCAGAAATGACGTCCGTCCTCAAACTTGCTTAAAATAATCTGAAACTGGCTAGTTTAGTCGGGATTTAGCCGCTTATTGATATCCAAACTAGCCAGGGGGAAATGGATGGATCCGGGCAAGGTGGGGAGTGAGTAATCCCTATCCTGTTCGATGCACACAGCCTGTACAAGGTTCAGGGCATCCGTCGTGAGGTCGGCCTACAAAGCTGTCTCTTCGTTGGTGGTAACAATGTTGTTGACACACACGTGGTGGTGATATATTTTTAACATGTTTACGTAGAACAGCTTCTCTCCTGTAGGGGGTATTAATTAAATAATCAACAAGTCCTCGCGCTTCGAGAATTGGGAAGGGGCCTTGCCATTGGCTCATAAGTTTTTTGCTGTCCGTAGGAAATAGCAATAGAATCTCATTACCGGGCTTAAACTTCCTCTCCTTCGATTTGACATCGAAGTACGTTCGGTATTTTTTTAAGTTAACGTCGGCTCTTTTCTAATCTTTGTCGAAGATCCACAACATACGCGTAGCAAGATTGAATTTCTCTCTCTAACTTGGCGTCAGAGAATAACTCCTTGAGGATACTAATGTGACCTCGCACGTTAAGTTCGTAGATTAATTAAAAAGGAGTAAATCCAAGCGTACATTCTGGAATCTCCCTGAATGCAAATAGTGCCACGGGCAATAAGCGATGCCACTTACGGGGCTGTTCAGCACACAGCTTCTTTAATATTGACTTCAAGGTCGCATTAAATTTCTCGCAAACTCCATTTGCACAGGGGTGATAAGGGGTGGTAAAGAGCGGTTTTACCATTAACAGTTTCCCGATATATTCCATCAATTCAGAAGTAAATTACCGACCTCGGTCGGACAATACTTCTTTCGTTATGCCTACCCTAGAGAAGGTGGAAATCAAGGCTTTGGCACACGTAACACTGTCAATTTTCTTTAAAGATACAGCCTCGGCCATGGGAGACGATGAAATCGGTCCCTAAGCAAATACAGCTGGGGTATAATAACGGCGTTAGCTGTACCCTCACCTTGGTTCAGCTGTGCTTTCAAAGCTCCATGCGGTGATCTCAGGAACACCTGGGTACAGAAGGGCACGTGTTCGCCCTTCGACCTTATTCTGCTACACAGTGTTTGTGTAGACAGGGCTGTTATGAGGCAGATTGCGAGTGACTAGATTAACCATATTGATTGTGTAAGCAGGACTGCCTACCACAATTTTATTCCCAACGACGACATAAAAGATCTAAAGTCTTGTATGTACACTGCAACTAACAGCTGTAGAACACTGTTTGAGTTGTTACATCTCATAGAACTCATTAAATGTGATATAATTGGTATGTTTATAACTCAAGGTTACGGGAAAAAGAGACCACTGAAACAAATTACAATCACCTACTCTACCACAAAGAAAAAAAGATCAAAGGCAGAATGTATTTGGATTCTCAACACAGAGAGCTCAAACCAAGAACAATAGAGTTTAACGGAATAACGGAATTACGTAAACTTAAGTCTCTAAAAGTACAACCTCAAAATAGTCGAAGTGTACGCACCCACATCGGTTTGTAAGCAGGAAGAATTATATAGATTCTATGGTGACATCAGGACAACCCTAAACAAAGACACAGGCAATTTTTAACATCGTCATTGAAGACATTAAGGCAAAATTCAGTCAAGTTTATGAGTCATGCACGGGAAAGCTTACTTGCATAAGACTTAAAAATGGCAACACTATGTTAAAAAAGAAGCAACAGCAAAGATAAACCTGGAGAAGCCAAAGCAATGAGGTAAACAATGAAATTGATTGGATGTTGGTCGACAAATAAAACACCGTCAATAATTTCCAAGTCATCAATAAAATCCAAATCAGCGACAATAGGATGTAGGTAAAATAACATTCATAGAGAGAGAGGAAAGTGATTTCATTGTAAAAATAAGCACATTAAGATCCAGAAAAGTCTCGTTGCAGAATTCCGGTGCCATCTTCATACAGCATACCATGAAAATCCCCTTAACCACAGTAACACAAGAAATATACAAGTGATGAACAATAACATGATGAAACATGACAGACATTGCTGAAAAATACAAGGTAAGACAAAATAGGTACAATAACAAAATCTCAAAAGAAACCGTAAATCTAAAGAAGAATTGCACAAAAACTTAAAGCAACAAGCACGAATCAAAGAAATTTAATTAACAGAATTAAACAATCTTAATAAAAATATAATAAAACTATTGTTGAAGAGACCTCCAAAGAAATAAAGGGATATAAAATAGCTAAAAAGAGATTTCAAAAAGGAGCATCTCATCTAGTAGCTATAAAAAAGGAAGATGGTACAATTATCCAGGATCGAGAAAGAATAATAATAATAATAGGTATTTATAATGTGCCCTTCAGAGCTGTTAGCCCTCACAGAGAGCAGGAGAACTAAGAAGTACTATAAAAAGTTGTACTTAAGCAACAACACCATCTAGAACCACAACCAATGAACAACACCCTGTAAAGTCCCGGACGTTCTTAAATCAAAGATTGAAATTACAATCATTCAACTAAAGAGCTACTAAGCACTGGATCAGAATAACATCACCTTAGACTTGCTGAAAGATTCTAGAAGTAGCTGTGGACAACCTAGCTTACCTTTTCACTTAATATATAAAACAAGGCAAAATTACTAATGCTTAGCAAAACACCATAATAATCTTTCTTCACAAAAAGGTGTTCAAACAGACGGAGCTGTATGGTACTAATTTTTTAAAGCTTTTCTCGAAGTATTTATACTGCCTCGGCAGAAGCGGGTAGCCGAGGGCCCCAAAAAGTGGGACGATGATCTGATTAGACGTGGCGCGCCACGGGGCGGGAATAGTCTCGGCGGGCCTCACAGCCTTACGCAACGATCCTTGGCGCCGTAGTTCTGGCGCCGATCAGACGGGGCATACAACCGCGCAAAATTCTGGTTGAAACCCTTGGGGCTGTCTGGGCGTGTAGGTGTATCTTCTCAGGCACCACAGGTAGATTGGAATTCTTGGAGAGAGTGACTCCACCTCAATAGGCAAACATTGTTGCTTGTAACGTTCCGTAGGTAAGAGGGGGGTTTATGGTCACTCTCGATAATAAATTAGTTACCTAAGAGAAACACTTTGAACTTGTTGATGCTCAAACGATGGCAATGACTTATGGCTCTATTACCACATAGTTTATCTCGTGGGGAAGGAGTTTATGGCTCGCAAACGCAAGCCATCGTTACTCGCGTCAGTCCGTATGCCAAAAGGTTTAAGGGGGTCTGGAAGAGGATTATTGGTGCTGAAGTTAACTTCCCTTTAAGCTGGTCTAAGCTAGCGATCGAACGGGGTGTCCAGACAAGGCCTTCGAGGGGCCTTTTTTCTTGAGGAGATCACACATGAGCGCGGCGATTGAGGCGAAGTTCATAATAAAACGTTGGCAGAATGAGGCGGACCCCATGAATGACCTAAACTTCTTCTTTGTTGCAGGCAGTTATATTTTGACAATTGCCTTGATTTTGTAAGCTTGGGGAGCCAAGGAATCGTTCCTTATGTGGAAACTCAAAGAGTCAATAGTGCCAAAGGAGAATTGGCACTTGTTGGGGCCAATCGTGAGGTTGTGTCCCGGGGTCGGCACAGGAGGGCACGAAGGAAAGCCAGGTGGTGGTCCCATTCCTGGGTCGCTAAGTAAATGTTGTCTAAGTAAAAGGTGACGTGGCGCAATCCATCCAATATTCGCCTCATTATTCGGTTATAATTGCTACATGCCGTCACCAACCCGAAAGGAAGTCGCGGAATTGTATCAAACCCTTGTCGTTGGGGAAGGTTGTGTACATCTTTACCTCTTTCTTCCATACAATCTGGTAATAGGCCTTACATAGATCTAATTCTGTAATGAATTTGGTCTTCTCGAACATGTGCAGATTCTGTCGATGAGGGGAATCGGTTAGGCGTCCAACACGGTGACGGTGTTTAACCTCTGGAAGTCAATGCACATTAGGTAAGAATTGTCCGCCTTCTTCACCATGGCAAATCCGAGGGCTCTATAATACACATCTTCAATAGCTTGTCTACCTCCTCATTGAACGTTTTTCTTAAGTGAATGAGGGGGAGGGGGGATGGCTTCGAACGGACAGGTTCCTGAGTGGTGAGCCGAATATTGTGCTCGAACTGGGTAGCACAACCAGGGGTATCCGAGATTACATCGGTGAATTGGATGAGTAGCGATTGTAACTGGGTCTTCTGGGTGATCGCAAGCTGAGGGTTTATGCTCAACTCGGTCGATGGGGAATTGGGGGTATTTGGCAAGCCGTTAAGATGATATTTCGCGTCTTGTTCCACGCAGGCGACTTGTACCACGATCAAGGGGTCAAGCGGGTAGCTGGACTCCAAGACGGATTCTTCGTTCAGGGCCACAAGTTGATTCGCACAAGTGCCTCGATGGTACTTTTTAAGCATGTTTACGAAGAATAGCTTACCCCCAGATGGGGTTTATATCAAGTAGTCGACGGAGCCGCGTCACTTGATCACTGCGAAGTGATCCTTCCATTTCCTTAAAAGTTTGTTGTTCTCCATGGGGTTTAAATTTTCGTTCTTGGGACTTACAGTCGAAGTAGGTTTCATACTTGCCCAAGTTTGTCTCGGTGTTGTGGTGCGCGATACCTGCGCACTTTCCTAACCTATGTTTTAGGTCTAGGAGGTAAACGTAGAAGGATTAAATCTCCTGGTCTAATTTCGAATTAGACCAGAGCTCCTTTAGAATGCTGAGGAGCCCTCTAACATTACGTCCATAAAAAATCACAAATGGGGCAAACATAAGGTTCGATGGTAAATTTCCAGGTATGCGAATATGGCTACCGGCAAGAAACAGTGCCGTTCTCGAGGTTGTTCGGCGCACATTTCTTAAGGATGGATTTGAGGGAGCCGTTGAGCTTCTCACACATCCCGTTACCACCTGGGTGAAAAGGGGTGGTAAAAAGGGGTTTTATCATCAGGAGCTTGACGACGTACTCCATGAGTTGCAACGTCAATTGACGGCCACGATCATACAGGATTTCTTTGGGTAATCCAACGCAGGATAAGATGGAGATTAGTGCTTCCGCACAAGAGATACTGTCTATATACTTAAACGGTACGGCCTCGGGGAACCGGCTAGCAAAATCCACTAAAGTTAGCATATGATTGTGACCTTCACTCAACGGGGGATGTATCCGACCGATGAGATCAATTGTGACATGGGAAAATGGCTCTGTTTTTTGGGGTCCTTTCTGTAACAGAGCGGGCTTGACTCGCCCTTTAGCGGCAGTCTTTTGGGTGCCTGGCCAATAAAAATATTTGAATATCTTGTGGGTGCTCTTCGTATAGCTAAAATGTCCTGAAATAGGCTGTAATAGGCAGTGGTTAAAATGTGCTTAACGTTGGAACATGGGACACACAATATTTGCATTGGGGGTTTACCGTTTTCTGAGAACGCACGGTAAAGTATGCCGTCCGTAACTTGGTAGGAGATCACATTGTCTCCTCAGGTGGTTTCTTCTCTTTTAACTTAGTCTTAGCCCACAGGGACCTGAGGAAATTGCAGTTCGTTTGGTTCCTTGCGAAGTATTCAGTAATAGCCTCCTTGAATTCTGAAGAACGTGAGTTTTCTAGGGGCCAGGGCATCTCCGAATCTTTTACCACTTTCGAACGGGTAACTGCGGTGGCCAAATTTTATAGGGGCTGCTACTACTTCTGCCCAGCCAGTGAAGTACGCACAATCGATGTAGCACTTAACCATTGGAAACCGATTGGCGCGCCCCAAGTAGTCGTGCACGACGGCGATTTTATTATGGTCTGGGGCTAATGAGGCAAGCACCTTATCTGACACCACTATATAGGTGTCGTGGTGTGACATTATATTATATCAATACCATATTATATCTATGGGGGAGGGACTAATAACTTGAAGGTGAACCGACAAAGTGGCGGAACGCCACGAGTTTCAACGCGCGGAGCAGCGAGAATGAGTGCAAAACGAGGTCAGGTAAAATTTGGGCAATGGCATAGCTCACAGTTATTTAAAGAGGTATGTACAAAAATATAATTTTATTTACATAAAATAAGAGAATCAATGGGCAAAATTATATTGGGAAATGAGGGGGTTGGGGGAATTGCAGAGTTATGCATCAGACTTTGAAGTTAGAAATTAATGCGTTGCAGAAGGAGACTATTCCAATGGGGAGGATTAACTCAAATGGCTTGCTGAAGGGGGAGAGGGGTTGGCTTACGGAGGTTTCCGGGTGAGACGCAGGGTAAGGTTTCACCGATGTCTTCTGCAGGCAATAAACGTGAGGGCGAGGGCACTCGGGGCTTCTGAGCAGGAAGTTGACGTGATGACGGTTCTCCAAAAGGGGGCGGGGGGTAACGTCCGGTCCAGGGGAGAGTATTTCGGCCACCCGAAGACGAGGATAGAACGAGGAGGGCTTCTACAGGAGTTGATGAGTGGAGTCGGGAAAAAATCGCTCGGTGGCGATCGTCAAATGGAATTACCTCACTGGCTGAGCTAATTCCAACACACGAAAAGTTCAGCCGTCACTATGCTTCGTTGTTAGCACCTGACTTGGAACTAGGGGAATGCTTCTTGGATCCTGGCGGGACTCCTCAACTCTGTGTCTTTCACCTGGAAGACGAGCCCTATATTTCCGAAGCTCCCATCGCAAGGGTGAGTGGAAACATGAAGTGCCTGGCCAGCGCTACTCTCGAATTGCCTCGAACCTTCACGCCCAGGCGATTCTAACCCGCGAAAAGGTGGTCTGAGGTGGACGCGGTTCGAGGCTACCGCTTGTGGATTGGGAAGAGGCTTATCAATTTAAGCCTAACCAAATTCTAGAATTTTCTTTAGCGCATGGACGTCATTTCCGTGCTGGAAAAGAAATTCCACGTGGAATTTCCCCACAGTAGGTGCACCCTATATATCTCACAAGAGTGGAGAGACGGCAGCCATTAATCATTCCAGATTCGAATTAAAGGCTTCCAGGGGTATTTTCATCAAACAAGAAGTTTACCTGGTGGCCTCCGGGACTTGAGGGGCTCGGGGGAGGAGAAGATTCCGATGGTGTTAACGGAGGCGCAGAAGTGGCACAGATCTGGTGTACCTGGTGAGAAGAGTTATTCCCCAACTGAGAGTTCGGGAGGCAGTTCGTTTTCACGTGGCCCTCCACACCACAGGAAAAACAAATGATGGGTCTCCTGAGGAACGATGACATAGGGAGGCCTGAAAAGAACGGTTTTACATCCCGGTGTTCGGAATAAAAGCGTAGTTTCGGCTTCGACGGCCCAGTTACCTTTGCAAACTTACTTTCATTTTTTCTAGATCCTTTTTGCTTCTCTTTTTTGGTCCCTTGACAAGGCGATAATAATACAGGTATCAGTTTTGATTTTTAACACAATTGCTGGGTTTAGAAATGTTAACAATCTCTTACGTTCCCGAAGAAGACTTTTTAATCTCATCATTTTCCCCGGCATCTGAATTGATTTATTAAAATCTCTATTTTTATAGTGCACTATTTCATTATCTTTAAAAAGTGAACGCTGAATTTCTATATTGAGAAAGTTCCGAATGTCTTGTTAGCCATAAGAACAACTTACTCGTCGTATCCAAACTTCCTGTGAGACTGATACAATGTAACAAAAGGAATGCTATGTAACAAAATAAATATTTATTTCTATTTCTATAACATGATCTAGAGGCTTTCTAAGTTTTAAGCGGGACGAAAAAGATCAAAAACTGCAAGATTTAAATTCCGGGATGAGTTAAGAGCTCTCGCGAACATATTTTCGAAATAGATTCAATAGAATTAAGTTTTTATCGCTATTCCCAAACATTTAGCCAGCATGTTTATTATCAACTAACTTCTCTTCATTAGACAAAATTAGGCCTAAGATATTTTGTTCGCGTTTGAGTTCGTTCACTATTTGATGCGAGAAGTTATCGTTGATAAATTTCAGAAGTAGATTTCCTGCAGTATATGTCGTCTCATTTAAATAAATCTACAAAGGGCGGTCAATAATTTTGGCAATTCGGATATAAGGAAACGAGATATGAGGAAAAGTGTTTTATTATTTGTCAATATAACTACCCTCGACTTCAATGCACTTGCGCCACTTGTCCCTGAGGCTTCGAATTCCCGAGAACCAGAAATCTCCCGACTGTTGTTCAATCCACTCCTGGACGGTGAGCTGGACATCTTCATCGTCCCCAAACTGGCGTCCACGCAGTGCAGCCTTGAGCTGGCGGAATAAAAAGTCGTCGCTAGGGGCCAGATCTGGACTGTGGTAGGATGGTTGAGCTCCTCGAATCCGCACTCGCGCAGGGCAGCTTGTGCAACTCTGGCCTTGTGTACTTTGACGACATTGAAGTCGATCATGGGGCGTGAGGTTTCTAGTGACCCAACGGGCACAGACCTAGGTCATGGACAAATTGTCGTGGATGATGTTGATAACACTTCCATGTGATATTCCAAGTTCTCGCTCGATTTCTTTAACCTTCACCCGTCGATTTCAGTGTACATGGTTCGAATCGCCTCCCTGCACGGATTTTTTCGAAAAAAAGATAATAAAAATATTACTGCAAGGAAAAATTATTCCGTTTGCTCTTTCTATGTGGTTTAATGGATTTTGTATCTTCTATATGAACCAAATGAGTGAATCGTATAAAATCGAGGAAAGAACAATCAAGAATATTATACACCCGTCGATTTCTAGAAGAGGAAAAGATTCAAACATTTGTTTTTATAAAAAAATATTAGGAAATAGATTATAATTACAAAACTTCATTCAGTTTACACTTTTTATCGAAAAGGAAAGCTCCATGGACTGAAATTCACTTCCCACAGGAACAGGCCCAGATCGCCATTTTGGATTCAGCGAATGTAGGTACCGTTTTTCTTACTATTTTTAAAATGTTAACTTTTTAATAAATATGCAATATAGAATAATTATTCCTAACCCATAAATTTTGAAAAAATAATATATATATATATATATATATATATATATATATATATATATATATATATATATATATATATATATATATATATATATATATATAAAATTTTGAAAAAATAATATATATATATATATATATATATATATATATATATATATATATATATATATATATATTATTTTTTCAAAATTTATGGGTTAGGAATAATTATTCTATATTGCATATTTATTAAAAAGTTAACATTTTAAAAATAGTAAGAAAAACGGTACCTACATTCGCTGAATCCAAAATGGCGATCTGGGCCTGTTCCTGTGGGAAATGAATTTCAGTCCATAGAGCTTTCCTTTTCGATAAAAAGTGTAAACTGAATGAAGTTTTGTAATTATAATCTATTTCCTAATATTTTTTTATAAAAACAAATGTTTGAATCTTTTCCTCTTCTAGAAATCGACGGGTGTATAATATTCTTGATTGTTCTTTCCTCGATTTTATACGATTCACTCATTTGGTTCATATAGAAGATACAAAATAAACGAATCCAGAAGAAACGCTACAAGTCACAATATATTATAAAACGAAACAAATAAGTAATAACTTCATTATCAACGAAACAAGTACGAAAAAAGAATTGAAAACTTCCAATGTAATTTATGAATTGACCTGTCCGCATGAAGATTGCAAGCTTCATAATTAAAATAAATACATTGGAATGACAACCACATCCCTATCTCGTAGACTCACTATGCATCTGCAAAATTGCGCCATCAAGAACCACTACATGTAACATGGAATTCAACTAACACGAGAAATTTTAGTACACAACACTATTATCAAAACGAGAAGTGACCGCACATGCCTTCATATCCTGAAAGCGATCCTAATCCAAGAAGAAAAACCAAAGATTAATGCCCAAATGACCGCCACCCAGCGAACCTTAAAACTCTTTACGGATTAACGGTCAATAAAGACCAAAATCCCCTTCCCTAATGTACCTTTTCTAATTACTTCCTGTCAACCACATTTCCCCTTCTTTTCATTATCTAAATTATCTTTAGTATATAAATGTAATGCCTTTAAATGTTTAACCAGTGTAAAATGAATTCGCTCTGAAGATGGTCAAGCATGACCAAAAGCTCAGCTAGCTAAAAATAAACCATGAATATCGGAACACTTATCTATAACCTTTCGTAAGACGAAAAAAGAATAAGGAAATTAGCAAAGCAAAGAAAGAAGCTAATCAAGGTTCAACTAGACCTGATCTTTAATAAAACATGCATAAAAGAAAAACTCCTACCTAAATTTATATATATATATATATATATATATATATATATATATATATATATATATATTAGATCGTATAAAAAACGGGGTCTAATTAGTAGCAAACTTCCATCGTATTTCTTTTAATCCAATCTGACTTATGACCCATTATTAATCCCCAGGTTTCTCAAAATCTCAACTTTTCTTAATCAATGTCACTGCCTCCATCCTAAAAAAAATTCAACAAAAATGACCATAACTTCTAAAACAAACAACCCAATCATTTTGGCTAAACTCTCTTATTAATGACAGTTCTTGCGTTGAGAACCTTTCTCTTCCCTCTCCATTGTCGCCCAATTGGAGAAAGTGAAAGAAGTCCACCGAATTTAACACTAAAGTTGCGCCTTTGCTTTTTAGGTGAAATCCATTGAACTGAAATGGCTGAGGCAATAACACTTGGCTTGGCGGAATCTCCGATCGTTACTCTCGAAGTTTCAGTTTTATTTTATTTTTTGGTTGTTATGGAGGCGGGGTGGAAGGCGTTTTAATCTTTTCACTCTTGATGGACAGTGGTCACCCAAGGAGGGAAATGAGGACGATGAGAGACAGGAAAATGAATTATTAATAAATGACAATAGAAAACAGTCTTCATTTTTTAACTCCTTTTCCTCTAAGTGAGCTCAGGGAGTAGCAATGTTTAATCTGTAACATGGCTCGTAAGGGTTTATAAATTTATCCTTAACTATCGCTGTGGGAAAGCAAAATTATTTCATTATTATCAATTTGAAAACTGACGAGGGAATCTTCAAAAGACGCCTTTGAAAGAAATCCATAAAGAATATGGTGAAGTTGAAGGAAGCGAAATGTGTTGAACTTATATATATACGAATAGTATAGAGGGGAGAATAGTTGGGCGCCTTTGATCAGGTAAGCGCGCAACTCTCACACTAATTCTCTACTCAAAACATGTTTTTTGTTTTTTTAAAGGGGGTGTGGGTCCTAGAAGTACGGGCTCCAATAGCAGAGGGTCTCATACCTCCGAAACCAGAACAAAACCAACTTCAACTCTAACCACTGGGGCCGGAAAGGTACGTTCCAAACCCCGAAGAACAAGTTCGAGCGAATAACAAAGTTACTCAAAGGTACGAAGTTCAACACCCTTATTCTGGTAATCCCGAGGCTTCCCCTTTCCTGGTCTGCGCAAATTACTTGCCCAAACCTCACCACTTTCACCAGGATCTTCTCTTCACAGTGTCCGGTAGAGGTACTCATTGGTCTTCCTTTCTTGTTTTAGTAATGTGGTGGAGCAGGGGGAATAGTGGGACGTACGAAGGGCTCAAGTCCCCCAACGGGAAAGGAGAACGGTGGATCAAATCAACCATTCAGAATAAACATTCTGCTGCAAAAATGTTAATCTTGCACCATTAATCAAGTTTTGAGTGTACAAAAGGGAAGTAAAAAAGGAGTATGGTAGCCTTATCGCCACCGCACGTGCTTAACGACACCCTATCATCACCAAACTCTGAACGACACCCTCTCGCTATACATCCTCAACGCCAACCTATCGCCACATAACTCGGGTGACCAAAGATCTCTTAGAGAAGCTCGGTTGGGAAATATCGCTTCATCCTTCTGATTATCACTTGTATAGGGGATTGAAGGAAACATTTGGATATCTTAGGGTGACATCAAGAGGAGGGTTGAAAATAAATGGGATTCATATTTTTCATCCTAAAGAATGTTCCAAGCGCAACGAATCTCCATAGCGTGGGCTTTAATTATGCTAACTGGTCAAATGTTTATGTGAAGAAGAAGAAATAGCTAAAAATATTGTGTAATGGGGTAGTTATGTTGAGGTGAATGAGATGGATGTAGATTGGTAAGAGGATGATAATGATGATGATGATGAAAGATTGTGGCAGGTTGGGTGACAAACGCTGTCATTTTTATGTTACGTTTGATGATAATTTGATTTGATTTTTCAGCATTCGAGCATTTGTTCTGTTTGTTCATGTGAGCTTTTTGAGAATACGTCACTATTCCATGTGTTTTATATTTTGTTTGGGTTTTATTTATGAGCACTTTCGTGCTTTTTAGTTTTGAAGCTTGCTTTATTTATTTTTAGTAGCGTGCGGGTCTAGTCGCAGGCGACTCTACATCTCACTATTCGGTTGGTCGGTCCCATTTTACTATTTTGTTTTTGTAATAACATCATAACTATTTTGCCGATTCAAACGAAATCTGAAATCCTTATAACTTTTTACATTCTCTTTTGAATGATATAATTTCCAAAGTTCTCAAAAGGTTTGCTAGGGATTGTTTTTGTTTTGGCAATAACATCATAACTATTCGGCTGATTTTAACTAAATTTGAAATCCTTTTGTTGTTTTACATTTTCTTCCGAATTATAGAATTGTTAAAGTCCACCCAAAGGTTAGCCTAGGAATTATTTTGTTTTGGCAATAACATCATAATTATTCAGCCGATTCTAACGAAATCTGAAACTCTTATGGGTTTGTTTTTTTACCTTCTATTTGGAAATCTACAATTGCCAAGGAATTCCCAAGATTAGCCCAGGAATTAGGTTGTTTTGAAATAACATCATAACTATTCAGCTGATTCTAACGAAATTTGAAACCCTTATGTTGTTTTAAATTCTATTCCGAATGATATAAAAGTCAAGATTCTCTCAAGATTAGTCCGGGAATTATTGAAAGTTTTGAAGATCGTAAGGTGATAAAAATCAGAATAAATGAGAGCATGCGGTTTTGAGTCAGCAGTTCTTATTTTGTTAGCTGTAAATTGGTTCGTGTTTTCTTGGTTCTTCATTTTGCTACTTCGAAACTATTGTTTGAAGTCCAACGCTCTGTTTTCTTCCTCGGTTAGTACTCTACTATTTTATTTAGAACTTTGTTCGGGAAGTTTTCTTCTATTTGGCCCCATATTTTATGAGCCCGTTCTTTTAGGACTTGGTTTAGTAGTTTTAGATTTATTCTTTTGGAAAGTTCTTGAGACGAGATTACTTCATATCTGAGTGTGTTGGTTATAAATCGAGTCGCTTGGTTTGGGTCTCTTTGCATTTTGGTTGCTTTACTCTTGGATAGTGTATGATTTATAATTATCGGGTAGGTTAATATTGCACCTGCGAAGGCAAGATAAACTTTTATTTTGTTACCTCGGGGAGGTTTCTAAACCTGTTAAAGTTAAAGAGTGTCTCTTTTTTCTGGAATAATCTAGTCGTTCGTATACGCATTATATCCGGTCTTTATTTTTTCATAGCTTAGTGCGTTTCCATCTTTGTCATATTATACTCGACGTTGTCATCGATTATTCGACGTGTCTTTCTTATGTTTAGTGAGATTATTTTAAATTTGTTAGTGTTGGTTTTATTTTGTTTCTTTTTTTGAAATCATTGACGTTTTTTATTTCGCATGCCGTTCCTTAGAGTCTCTCGTGCTTTTGTAGTCGCTTAAAATAACTTGAGACGTCTTCCACCACATGGATGTATATAACTTAGTCTTCAGTTGGCTGTGGGAGGTCTCTCCTATACACGGTATAAAGGGTGGAGCTTAGATACTCTCTCTGAGGTACTCTAGCTTCTTGGGAGGAACGTTTGACCGGTGTACTTCTTAATGGTAATTTTAGCTTTTCTTTCCTCTATGTAGTTACAGAGGATTCTAGTGAAGTTGTTTTCGAATTGAAGTCCAGTTAGCCTTATTTTCAGCCTTGTAACCCATACCTTACCGAAGGCTTTGGCCACATCGCGGAGTGTCAAGTCCACTCTGTTGCTTCTTTCCTATTCAACCACATGCTTTTCGGTAATGAGTGACAGTGCTGTATCTGTACCTCGTTGTTTTGTGAACCCATGTTGTTGTTGGTTCTGTATACTATTATCTTATAAGTGGTTCCTGAATATATCGTTTGAGATTTTCGAGGATTTTTCTGATAGATTTCTGGTAGATTTCGATGTGATTTGGGGGTTTGCCGAGCTTGTGTAGGGAAATCATCTTTGAGGTTTTCAACGCGGATGGGAAGTATCACATATTTAGACAGGCGTTGAAGCCTTTTACTATTGCTTTGTATATTGTTAGGTGCGCTTTGAATGTGATGTTTCGTAATTTCACTATTTCCTGGAGTGTTTTTCTTAAATGATTTTAGAACTGTGGTGAATTTTTGTAGTGTAAAGTGCCTTCCTCCATTCCTGTTTTCACTATCTTTATTTATCCGTGAGTAAGGTGTAAACTAGGACTCTTTGTCTTGTAACTGTTGTTCGATCTTTTGTTTTAATGCTACCTCGAAGTGTAGGTTCTCTTCCGGAGTGATGGAAAAGATCTTTGACCACTGTTTCCGGAATCGTTTTTCGATCTCTCTGTCGTTGGTTATCTTGTCTCGCTTCCCTACATCTTGAATGCATTCGCACAAGAAGGATTGTTGATTATGTGTGGCGGAAGATTCTAATGAATTTTCAGCTTGATAGCAATGTGAGATTCTTCAATATCTTTTATTTCAGAGAACTATAGTGCTTTTCTGATTCTCATTGCTGTTCTTTGGTGACGTATTTGGGTAGATTCCGTGGCTACTATATTGAAATTTGAAATTTTAATGTAGTCTTTTTGCAAGTTGACTTCGTTTTCAGTAATTTTTACAATATATGGGTCTCTATTCCTTATTATATTGCTGTATATTAATCTTTTCGTTTTCCAACTGTCCGCAATGAGAGTAAAAATCTCGATGTTGCTTAGATAACGTACAACTTGTGCCATTTTATTGTTTGCTTTATTGGCCTGCTTTGCCTTTTTCTATCTTTGTCAGTGACTACTTTTGGTGAAATTTTAATAAGCTATTGTTTTCCGTTTCATCGGGATCGAGTGATATTCTCATTTAAATTTTCATTTTACTACACCTTTGTTTATCTCTTTTTGTTTAGTTGCTGTCAGAAGTGGCGTAGATTGAATCCCTTAAATCATAATATTAAATCTCTCACTGTTGTTCTTCTGCGTTTGTTGTTTCTCTTTGTCTAGTTGCTCGTGGATTTGTTTGATCTGGTCTCTGATTTCTCTTTCTGCTTGTTTTGCTTATTCTTTCTTTTTTTGATTACTGTGTCGAAGTTTCTTGACAAAAGATTGGTAAGCTGCAGGGAACTCGATCCTTGGATATTGAAATTCTGTAGAGTTTGCTGGATGGTGGGTTCTCAGGGAACCACATTGTTTTTAGGCCGTTCTTCGTGAGCATTCGGCGGAGGTTGCAGGTTTTGCAATGTTCACAAAGTGACCATGTAAAATGAGCAATATAAGGTCTGTAATCACAGTGCCTTCGCAGTTCACGGCCGTTCTTTTGTTCGGAGATGTACCTCGCTGCTGCTACTTATGCGGTTGTCTTTCTTTTTTTTCATTTTTTTAAATCATTGCCGTTTTTTTTGTTTTAGTAATATGCCTCTTCATTGGGCAAGGAAAATCAAGAAAGTGGTGTGGGTTTCGGCAGTTGAAACATTTATATATTATTAGTCTTTTGCATTCCTCCCACCTGTGTTCGAGGCTTCCAAATTAAGAACCCTTCTTTCCTTGGAAGGTGCATTCCTTTGTCGTGTGCTGTGTTCTTCACTTGACTCTCTTTTTTAATTTGATAACTTTGCTTTTTCTCAATATTTCTCTTGATCTCATGTGCTACATGCCCCCTTATCCAAGGATTGAGGCCCCTACAGGTTACCAATATTTTGGTCATGACGGCGGAGTACGCTCAGGCGACGAATCCAATATTCTTCAGTTTCTTTGTGGCGTTTTTGGTGAGGAGATTATCAGTGTCTTTTTTTTTATCGCATAGGGCAACGTATCCGTTGGTTTGGTCTTTTAGTCGAATACTACGACTCCGATCTCTTCGGAGGTAGACCACAGTGTTGTCTCTCTTAAAGGCTTGGTCTCTCCCTTGAAGACCCTGAGCGAGACACACTTGGCTCCTTCCATGTAGCTCAATTGGCCTTGGAGGAGACTCGACCCCCTATTGTTTCTGTTCCTCTTCATACTTATGTTTTGATTGAGGAATCTCTATCTACCTGTTTATAATTTTCCTGGGGAGAAGTATTAGTTAATATATTATACGTTTAGTGGAGATTTGCTCCCGCCCCTTTTGAGCTTTGCTGTGTGGTATGGAGTTACTTACATGGATGAGATGATCATTGATTGGGAGAATAGACCCATGTCGGGCCTTCCTGAGGGATGACTCATTTCAAACTTTTTGATTGTTGGTGGTCAAATCAACTACAACCAGCCGGGTTTCTGCCCTCTGATATTTGGTTATAAGTACTGCTTCCAGCATACACAGAGGCGGTTTCATGTCCCTCTGTGGTGTTGGCCTGGCCTCCAGTGTAAGTCTTTTGGGACTCCCCCACTGGGTGTTTTACTGCCCCATTGTTCACCGCATTATCCAGGCTATTTCTCAAACCTGCTTTCTTCGGAGCCTCAAATTACCCACTTCCAAGTAAAGGGCATAGTTTTAACTAGGCTATTAGTGGCAGCTTCCCAAAACAGACGTCAGTCCTCTGAAGCAGAGGAGTGTGGTGAAGTTAGCCAGACATGTTTATATATGACAGGCCGATGAAAAGGTCAATCTATTTTAGTCCCCCGTAAGAAATGGAAATTGTGAGACTTCAAATAAATTGAATTATCTTCTGCGGTCGACAAGTGCGTGTAGACAAATTAATCTGGTGAGTTCAAATGATTTTGTGGGATCTCTCCTGGCGCAAATAGTTGACCTTACACTCCCAATATAAGGCGACTGTCAAAAGCTAGATCTAAGAAACGTTGTGACACCAAACTAAAACATCTACGTGAGCCCTATTTAGCAACATGTCAGGTTATTGGTGATGATCTTGACAACGGCAGAAGTGTACGATCTTACACTTAGCCAAACAAAAGAACTTCGTTCATTTTGGCATGACGACAGACTAAGTTCATTTTCTGGTTGATTAGGCACTACAACGTAGACATCAGAACCACCCATCAAAATATAGAAATCTCGTCTACGTAGATAATGACGAGTACAACATTGGGCAGCACCGAATGGAGGCGTTAATGCTCACGTCAAAGAAAAGGACGCCGAGTCAAATCACTTGTGGAATAAAATTTACGGATGCCACACTAAGCACGTTATCCACGCTATCAATTAAATAAGTTAACCTAACATTTACCAATTTCCTCAACAACTCTACTTGTAGAAATTTAGAGAAATTGTGTTTGAGTTAGCCAAGGTGGCAAGATATATTTCTCATATTTGCACAAACGATGCGAGATAGTCATTTGCCAAGAATCTTGGAATATACCCTTCCAAACGATTCTCTTGAACAAAGTTAAATAAAAAACTTGCTCTCGCTAATCTAAGTGTTGAGGCCTGGTGGACTGGATTTTGTCTGAACTAGGGCCGGTATTTGAACAAAAGGCGAGAGCGGAACGCTGCTCTCTCAACCAAATCAGGTTGTTGAAGGGCGCTCCGCATCCGGATGCTATATCTAATCGGCTCATCCACCGATCTCAACTTCTTCACTGAGATAAAGATATCGATCACTTGCTTAACACTGTGCCATCTTGCATGATCTAAACATTACCGAGGGAGCCTCTCGAGCAGCGGCGGGGCCCCGGTTAAATTAATCGCTTCCATCTAGGTTATCTACCAACTCCCATTCCAAGTCCGTTTGTGCATCATAGGTGGTTATAATCACATCCAAACAGAATAACAAAGCGATTCTACGTCATAGAATTGTTTTTCTTCCACACTCAGGCAATCGACCTCTAACTCATCGACCAGTTCCACTATTGTCCGGTATCTTGGACTGAAAATTTAGTCCGCCCAGAGGGCTGTCTAGTTTTCCAGGCCCAGAAAGGAAGAAAAGCTCATGGTAGAACTCCCCATTATCGAATCAAGATGAAGATGGAAGGTTCATACATATGATAGAGTACCTTCTGTCCAGCTGGAGTTGTACTACACCCTCCTGTAGAGAAGCAAAAGGATGCCAAGGAAGTACAAAGAACCAATATTGGGTGTTATTAAAGTCGTTTAGCATAAGCCTCAATCTTGTTTGAGACACCAGGAGCACTTCTACCTGGAGAGTGGAACGCTCCTACCGGTACCAGGTTAACAGTCTACACGGGGTTCCACCCTCAGAGATCTGTCTGGCGGATAAGTGGAGTGAGAAGGCGTGTCTGTGACAATAACCTGTTACTTCGCACATGTTAGTTAGTGTCTTAGTTATTAATTAACTATTAACTAGTAATTTGCTTTTAGTTTATTCGTCCGTTTCTATGACTGTGTTAATATAAATGCCATGGCTATGAATTATTTTATTGTCTCTTTATGACTGTGTTTGTTTGTGAATATTTAAATGAATGTTTTTGTTTGTATGTTTCTACGAAAGAATGTTTGTGTGTACGTCTCGATGAGCATGTTGATGTGTGTTTCGGTGTCAGAATAATTGTGCTTGTACATCCTTATATGTATGTGGTGTTTGAGCTGCTCCTCTCTATGAGTGTGTGTGCATGTCTCTATGTCTCTGTACATGGTTGCCTGCAAGTTTACATATCTCTATGAATGTATGCTTATGTGTATATGTGCGTGTATGTGAATGTGTGTGTGAGAGATTGTGTATGTATCTGCGAGTGGGCGTTTTTAGATGTGAAGTAGCATGTTTCTATGTGCATGTGTATGTATGACTGAATGGGCATCTACATGCATCTTGTGTGAATTTTTATGTGCATCAGTGTATGAATTAATTTGTGATTGTGCAGGCATATGTGAATATGTATATATGAATATGTGAATATGTGTTGCTGCATTAAGTTTATTTTCGTTGGAAAGCACATCTATATACGCTTCTTTTAATCAAGATCTGCACCGTTCTCACATTCTCACTCCTCTAACTTCACCAGTTTCGGAATTTTTGTCCAGACACTTTCCATTGTGATTCCCTCTTCGGTTTTCCTTTATTGATACATATAAGCAAAATAAATCTCTACTGTTTTTTTTTTTAAAGTTAATTTGCGTTAGCACTGACATGAGTGTGTTCGTGTATGTCATCGCGTAAACTTCCTGTGTGCGCGCAAACTGGAGATTGGAGAGGAAATCAAGTTTATAATGTGATAAAAAACTGTTGGAAGAAAATTTGAGGATGAAAGTGCCTGAAAGATGGGTATTTTTACGTGTGTGTGTGTGTGCGTGTTTTTGATTTGTGCGGAAGATAAAAAAATTAGTGTGAGAGGAAATCGTCAGAAAAATAAGAAATAATTCCGCGCATCGGTATCTATCTATATCATGTCCTTCGCTTGTCATCTCAAGATGTTTATTTTTAAAGAGATGAAAGCAAAAAAAAGAGAGAGAGGAGAAGTCGGCTCCTGCCTCAAAGAGGTCCAAAATGAAGAAAGGAAAGTAAAAAGTTTGAAATTTATTCAGCCTATCGTGTTAGAGAATGTGATGCCTTGTAAACGGTGCGAGGCAAATCAAAGTGAAAGAGGGTTGCAGCGAAACAGAATAAGTGTATGATGAAAGAGGAAATCTTATAAAAAAGCGACACCAGGCGAATCTTATTGAAGGCAATTCGTTAATAGTCTCCTGATGAGGCAATAAATGAAAAATGTCCGACACAAAAGAGGGAACACGAATTACATTACATTTTCCTAGAGAAAAAAGGAAAGACCAATTACATTACGTGCATTTTCCTAGAGAAAAGAGGAAACACGAATTACATTACGTGTATTTTCCTAGAGAAAAGAGGAAACACGAATTACATTACGTGCATTTTCCTAGAGAAAAGAGGAAACATGAATTACATTACGTGCATTTTCCTAGAGAAAAGAGGAAACACGAATTACATTACGTGCCTCTTCCTAGAGAAAAGAGGAAACACGAATTACGTGGAAATGAACTGAATGAAGTTCGAAAGTAGTTAAAGAATTAAGAACTAGCAAAGATCCTAAGTTTCATTCAAGCCTATTTTAAGTAAGAAGGGAAACTAGAAAATCAGAGGTGAAGGAGAAAAAGAAGGAGAGGAATGATAAATAATTATTCAACTCAATTTCAGTAAAGTTATATTTTAAAGTAATATTTATCGATTCTCTTCTTCAACATTCAGCCTTCGCCAAAATTATAAAGCACATTATGGAATCATGCTTGTCGTAGAATGGACTCTCGACGATATACCATATATGACTATTCGTTGAGGAAATTATTCAATTATATTTAGAGTGCGTGGTTATCTGGTTGACCGATGTTATTTATCTTCAATATGCTTAAGAAGTGGAACTGAGCTCAAGGATAATAATATGGCTATCATTAATAAAATAAAGTTTTATTAATTAAACTATCAACAACACACAAAACGGAAAATGTTTACATAAACAGAGAATGTGAAGGGTCGTGGGAATATCTGGCTAATCCGAGGATTGAGATTTGGGAGAGATTTAAAAAGGTAAAACAAATAAAAATTAAAGGGATGGGATGGTTCGCTAAACCATTTAAAGCACAGGATAGGGTTGACAAAAAGGTTAAATACCCAAAGGTAATGTTCAGCTTACGTAATTGCAAGTTGTTGTGCAGAGGAAGGCGACGCGAAGGAATCTTCGGTCCGCTGGCGAGTTACAGCCAAAGGGGGGGGAATTAAATGATCTTGCTTGGGCATCTTGGGAATGAGAACCGTTTCTTGACGAACGGGCTTGAAGAACAATGGCTGTTCTACGTTGTTCTTTTCTGAACAAGAGGGGGGGTGAGAACCGTTTCTTGTCTACGGGCTCGAAGAACAATGGCTGTTCTAATGTTGTTCTCTTTCTGAACAACAGGGGGGAGGGTGAGAACCATTTCTTGTCAACCGGCTCAAAGAACAATGGCTGTTCTAATGTTATTCTCTTTCTGAACAACAGGGGGGGAGGGGGAGAACCGTCTCTTGTCAACGGGCTCAAAGAACAATGGCTGTTCGAACGTTGTTCTCTTTCTGAACAACAGGAGGGGGGGCCTTGTGCACTTGGCCACTTGAAGGCTTGAACCTTGGCACTCAAGGGATATTGTCCTCTTCTGGACAAAGATGGAGGATCTCGAGGTAGAGGGCCCTGATGCACAAGTGAGATCCGATCGGTGGGATGTCTCGCGAAGATAATCTGGATCTGAATCTGCTCTTATTGGTAAAGTTTCCATATAAATAGTCGAGCCATCTCCTTGGCGTAGGGGACAATGAAGTGGGGGCTTCGAGGGAATGCCCATCGCGCCTGAGAACAATACCTTATCTGCCCATAAGCCTAACTCAATCTGACGAGATCGGCGCATGGGGCGAAACGGAGGGGGGGGTGAACCTCCTTGGTTAAATATTGACTCAGGTGGGGCGATGACGCGCCCGGCTTCAAGGCGAAGATGCACGTGGGTAGCAACGTGTTTCTAAACAACATGTGAGGGCGATTGAAATTAAGCGGCCTCAAACCGTTCTATCAAACCCCTCCATTCCGGGGGAAGTTGTCACTTCGAAAAAAAAGAGAGAAGGGACAACGATAGAGCTCCGTTGTGGGGAACTCGTTTTCTTTCACCGACCGTACCTTCATGCACCTAGCTAGTATTACCTCAATACATATGATTATTTTGGTCTTTTGATTATAGGGGAAACTAACCTTTAATACAAACTTAATCATAAAAGGAACATGGAGCAATGAAATGATATAAAATTAGTACATATGGGACAAAATAATTTATACGTAATTTAATGGGTACAAATATATATACATACGAAAAAAAATAGACATTGAGCGTTACAAAAATCAGACATATACATTAACTAATTCTATTACAAGAGAATCTAATTTAAGTCGTACAAGACGGTATATACATACATGGAGATCCTAATCCTACGAATACAATTAATTCGCACTATTTAGTAACGCATTCCTACTGAATGCGTCAGCGACCTGGTTATCGGAACCTTGCATAGAATTTATCTTAAATTGGTACTCTTCCAAGAGTAAACTCCAGCGCATAATTCGGCCGTTGGAGTGTCGTACATTCCGAATATAGGCCAACGGGCGGGGGTCAGTTCCTATCTGAAATTCTTTTCCTATCAAGTTCATTTTAAACCTGCCTATAACCCAGATAATTGCTAGAGCTTCCTTCTCTATAGTGGCATATCTCTTTTTGCGTGGTAATAATTGGCGACTAGCATATGTAACTGGATGACTCGTTCCGTCATCCTCATATTGAAGGAGTACACCTCTAATGCTCTCGTTGCTCGCGTCGGTCTTAATCCCAAAGGATTTTTCCGGGTTGGGCAACTTTAAAATGGGGGCAGAAATGAGCTTACTCTTGAGCTGATTAAAATGGGAAACAGCGACATCATTCCAACGTAGACGATCGGGGAAATTCTTTTTTTAAAAGGGAACTGAGGGGCGCCAAAATTGCAGCGAAATTCGGGAAAAATCGCCGATAGTAAGAAGCTGATCCTAGGAATGATCTTAGTTGCTTCTTAGTATTAGGGAGGAGTATGTCGGCGATTGCCTTAATCTTGTCCTCTTGGGGACCTAACTGGCTTTGTCCTATTTTGAAACCCAAGTATTTTAAGGTTTCGTGGGCAAAATGGCATTTGCTGGGGCCAATGGTGAGGCCATTTTCGCGCAGTCGCTCGAAAAGAGCTAATAGGGTGGTTAAATGGTGACTCCATTCACGAGTAGTGACGTAGACGTTATCGAAGTAAAAGGATACATTCGGAAGTCCATCTAACAACCTTCTCATGAGACGGTTATAGTTGCTACAAGCAGTCACGAGGCCGAAAGGAAGGCGCTTAAATTGCATTAAGCCTTTCTCTGTTGCAAAGGCGGTATATCCTTTCACATCGGGCCGGAGGGGAATTTGATAATACGCCTTGCACAAATCGAGTTCTGAGTTGAACTTGGCGTTTTCAAAAAGGTGGAGGTTTTGGTCTACCAACGGGATGGGTTCGGCGTCGAACACAGTTACCGAATTTAACTTCTGAAAGTCGATGCACATCCGATAAGAGCCATCAGGTTTCTTGACCATCACGATTAGGGAACAATAACTAGGGGTGGAAGGTTCTATTATGTCTAAACTAATCAAATTATCGACTTCGGCGTTAAAAGCTTGGCGTAAATGAATCGGCATGGGATAGGGTTTTGATCGAGCAGGTTCTAAGGTTGTTAATTTAATATCATGCTCGAAACTAGTAGCGCATCCAGGTTTCTCTGAAATAACGTCGTCGAACTGACATAATAGTTCTTGTAGCTGACTCTTTTGATGTGGTGTCAGCTGCGAGCTGATATCCAGGTCAGAGGGTTCAGAAGACTCGCCTAGTAGAGGAAGAAGAGGGTAATCGGCATCAGGTTGGATGCACACTGTCTATATTACATTAAGGGACTCCGCGGGGTAATCCTCTTCAAACGCCTATGTTTCGTCCAGTGCTACGAACGTATCTCCATGGGCGCGTCGGGGGTACTTTTTTTCTTTGGGTCCACGGACAGTCTCCGTGTCCATGTCTTGGGCCTTATCCCATAAGGGTGTTAGTACTTCACACTCCTTCTGTGCCGTCCTAAATTCCTGGTTAAGAGGTTCCGAGAATTCGGACGGTATCGGGGTTCTGAGGGGGACGGGCTCCTGGGCTTCTTTCTTAGCTCGGCCTCGAGGAAGGGCAGCCTGGGACTCAGGGTCGGAACTTACTTGAGGGCTCTGTCCTATAAGTACGGAACAGAATTGTATGGGTGCTGAAATGACTTCAGCCCAGCCATCATAATATTGACACTGCAGCTAACATCTAACGACGGGAAATCGGTTCGCCCGCCTAAGGTAGTCATGTACCACCGCAAATTTTTCGTGGTTAGGGTCCACTGGGGGGAGGAGCTCGTCGGACAAGATGAAAAACACGTGCACCCTGTGTCCCTGACAAGAGTCGATACTCGGCAGCCGTTTACGCTGCCCTCCTCAAATTTCAAAGTTCCCGGTGAACTTTTGTCAAAAATAAAATTTACCTGGTGGCCTGACGGAGGGAGAGAAGTTGCTGCTTGGGTCTGCACCACCGGGGAAGCCAGGGTGGCATAAATCTGGTGAACTTGGTGGGCTGGTCCGCTTTTAAGCCTAGAATTTTGGGGACAATTCCAGCTCATGTGGTTTTCTACACCACAGGTGAAGCATATGATTGGTCGCTTCGGAAAGAGTGATGGAGGAAAAATCTTAACGGGAGTTTTGGGGAGAGAAGTTTTGAGGTTTTACGGGGCCCGGAAACTTCGTCAGTTTTCCTGGGAAGGGGCGCGAATCCTTCCTTCTTTCCTGGTTGGGGGGTTGGTGAGAAGTTCGATTCTCCTTTGGGTATAAATTATGGCTTGCGGCATAGACATCCGCTTCTTCGGTACACTCTTTAAAGGTCTGGCACCGACGATCCTTGACGAACGCGCGGATCTCCGTCGGGAGAGACGCCAAAAATTGATCCCGCAACACGAAGTCTGTTAAGGACTCGTAGTTAGGATCAACCTTTGAGGATTCTAACCAGAATTTAAAATTCCTCTGAAGAATGTATCCGAATTGACGGAACGTCTGTCCGGGTTTAATACGACCTCCTCGAAATTCTTGTCGGTAGAAATCGGGAGTCATATTATGAGCGGCCAATAACTCAGCTTTTAAGGTGCTGTAGTCAATTGTACATTCAGATGGTAGAGATATGAAAATCTCGCGCAATTTACAATTTAACAGTGGAAGTAATCTGACTACACCTTTAGCCTCCAGATCCATGTTATTGATTTCGAGGATCTTTTCGAAGTGGGCTAAAAATGCTCAGAAATCCTCTCTATCCCTGAAATTGGGGAGCTTAAGTGGAAGATTGGGCGGGGCTCCTGAACGTGAAGTGGCTAATTGTATTTCGGCTTCTACACGAGCCATTTCAATCTGATGGTGAAGCTCAGCTTGTCTTTTCTGTTCCTCTCTTTCTCTTTCTTCTCATTGGATTTCTCTTTCTTCTCGTTGGATTTCTCTTTCTCTTTCTTCTCGTTGGATTTCTCTTTCTCTTTCCGTTCTTTTCTCCTCTTTAACGTACTCAATTAATTCTCTTCCGGAAAGTCCCAAGGATTCTCCTTGCGCTTTGAAGATTCCGAACTGAGTCATATTTGCACTTGGGGGCGCAATAGTCAACCAACTAAATTCCTTTCAATAAGAATTATGCCTTCTAGAGAATTAGCCTACCTAAATATGGGCACTGACCTATTCGTAATTGGTTTCTCAATCTAGATAACCAATGACTAAAATCACACAAAAAAAAACACAAACAAATTATTATAACAGTTCCTTGAGCTAATCCAGCTTCTTAAGTTTAAAAAAAAAGGGATAGCAATCGTCCAAACAAAAGGGAACTACTATACTCTATTCTTATAACGAATAACGCTATGCTTTATTTGACTGAGACCAGTGTTTGCAAAGATATAGCGTTAAACCTTACACACTTGAGGGAATTATTCAATTATATTTAGAGTGCGTGGTTATCTGGTTGACCGATGTTATTTATCTTCAATATGCTTAAGAAGTGGAACTGAGCTCAAGGATAATAATATGGCCATCATTAATGAAATAGAGTTTTATTAATTAAACTATCAACAACACACAAAACAGAAAATGTTTACATAAACAGAGAATGTGAAGGGTCGTGGGAATATCTGGCTAATCCGAGGATTAAGATTTGGGAGAGATTTAAAAAGGTAAAACAAATAAAAATTAAAGGGATGGGATGGTTCGCTAAACCATTTAAAGCACACGATAGGGTTGACAAAAAGGTTAAATACCCAAAGGTAATGTTCAGCTTACGTAATTGCAAGTTGTTGTGCAGAGGAAGGCGACGCGAAGGAATCTTCGGTCCGCTGGTGAGTTACAGCCAAAGGGGGGGGGGAATTAAATGATCCTGACGGGGCGTCTTGGGAATGAGAACCGTTTCTTGACGAACGGGCTTGAAGAACAATGGCTGTTCTACGTTGTTCTTTTCTGAACAAGAGGGGGGTGAGAACCGTTTCTTGTCTACGGGCTCGAAGAACAATGGCTGTTCTAATGTTGTTCTCTTTCTGAACAACAGGGGGGAGGGTGAGAACCATTTCTTGTCAACCGGCTCAAAGAACAATGGCTGTTCTAATGTTATTCTCTTTCTGAACAACAGGGGGAGAGGGTGAGAACCGTCTCTTGTCAACGTGCTCAAAGAACAATGGCTGTTCGAACGTTGTTCTCTTTCTGAACAACAGGAGGGGGGGGCCTTGTGCACTTGGCCACTTGAAGGCTCGAACCTTGGCACTCAAGGGATATTGTGCTCTTCTGGACAAAGATGGAGGATCTCGAGGTAGAGGGCCCTGATGCACAAGTGAGATCCGATCGGTGATATGTCTCGCGAAGATAATCTGGATCTGAATCTGCTCTTATTGGTAAAGTTTCCATATAAATAGTCGAGCCATCTCCTTGGCGTAGGGGACAATGGAGTGGGGCTTCGAGGGAATGCCCAGCCGTGCCTGAGAACATACCTTATCTGCCCATAAGCCTAACTCAATCTGGCGAGATCGGCGTATGGGGCGAAACGAAGGGGGGGGGGATGAACCTCCTTGGTTAAATATTGACTCAGGTGGCGATAACGCGCCCGGCTTTGACGTGAAGACGCACGTGGGTAGCAACGTGTTTCTAAACAACATTTGATAGCGGTTGAAATTAAGCGGCCTCAAACCTTTCTATCACAATGCTCTACGCAGGAGTGTACCTTGTGTAGCCTGTTCCACTTGGTACCTGGAAGAGCCTCGCCTCCTCCCGGACTGGGTTGACTCGAACTATCTGATGGGGAAAGGGAAAGTTATTGGTGCGCTTGCCCCTCGCTTTCCTTTCAGCATTTCCCTTTGTCTACCACTATACCCCTAACCCCCTCTGTCTAGGCTCTATGACCTGACCAGCTTCCTCATCCATGTCAAAAGAGAGGCTTTGAAACCTCCATAAACAACTTTTTTTTAACGCATACAGCTTGCAGGCTTTGAGGGAACCTGGACATTGGGGCGAAAATAATGGGAAGATCGACTTGGCCCCAATAACCACTTCCCTTTGTACAATGGGCTTACCACCTTCCTGTGGCCGTTTTCGGTTGCATAAGGCTGTACTGCTTGTGACGGCAGGGGCGAGCTTTAATGGCTTGTCGGATATCAGGCTAACTAAAATTATCGGGTTCCGTGTCTGGGTCTGCCCGAACAGTTCTTTAGATCTTGGCCGTCCTGTCGAGGATTACTACTTCCTAGTAATATTATCCGCCCTGTGGCCTTGCATCTCTGGCTGCTCAGTCGGGAGTTGTAATGTTAAGGAACCACCGACTAGTGGGTAACTAATGGTCGATGTTAGTCGTTGTCCTAGGTTGCGAACACCATTCTTCAACGCACCCAGAGCGGACTGCTAAAAAGTCTGAAAACCCGAGATAGGATGGAGGGGAGGTGCTGGACTCGGTATATAGCCAACCAACCCACTCACCCCCTTTTTTATCTTTTTAGTGGTCTAAGTTTAGAGAATTAGGGTGTGCAGGCAGGCGTTCAAACTTGACAGCAGCCTCAACAAAATTTCAAACTACATCCCTCTTTCGCAATTCTCGCCCGACCGTGGTATTGGGTGTACAAAGAGATAAGATACAAGACCACTTTGACAGGTGAAGGACAACCCTACTACTTTCTAATTTCGAAAAACGGGATTTCCCCTTGGCTATTTTCAGTGTCATCCCAGGTAGCTATATCTAGGGGATGGAGATAATCACACCACTTGTGCTTCCTCAGGGGCTTCTCTGACTTTTCTAGTGGAGAGGGTGCTTACCCTCTCCATTTTCGAAAGGTTCAGTGTTTTCTCCCTTACCTTCTATTTGCAGAGTTACCTGTAGGCGAATCTCTAGTTGCAGTGGATTCCCCTTTGCTTTCTCAAGGTCCCGCTAAGAACATATTAAGACAGAAGAGGAGTCGGCTCGGTTCCATCCCCTTCCGTTTGTGTTAGGTGATTCACCACTAGACCATTGGAGTGGTAAGATGCGACATCGTTTCCTGGGCCTTGCTCACGCACCTAGTCGATCCGAGCTTTGTCAAGTTAATGGCAGCCGTCATGCCGCACCCCCATCCTTTCTTACCAATGCGTGTAAGCATTCCGTCCCTAGTGACAGGCCATATTTCCTGTGAGACTTCGGTTGGGATGGTCTTCGAAGAGGCAAACCTTGACTCGATGACAGATACCTACTCTGCAAGGCCCTCCTAGCCTACACGAGTCTCCGAAGACTCGCAAGAACAGGAGGGACCCTCCCCTCCACCTGATGACCTTTGGATGGCCAAGATCTTTTCCATATCGGAGAAGGATCTGGCCAAAGCTGGTACGCCCGGCCTTGGAGTTTATTTTGGGTGGAGTAAGAAGCTGGTTCACTCCTCGCCATCCTCTCCAAAATGATAAGAAAAGTTAAGAAGAAATCAAAGATAACAAGGGGGTCCTCTCACTCCCCGGGTACTCCGGGGACTGACTTGTATGATGCTGTTTTGGCAAGAAACCAAGCAAGGCCGGCAAGTCCGGCCTCGAGGCACCCTCAGGTGGGAGGCCCAGACCTAGACCAAAGCTGCAAGTGCGATTGTCGGAGTCTCAATTCCGTCATTGCCCTTCATTCAGAGATTATCTGGCATTTTTTTAGTTATTTGCTCCACTGATGGCAGCAAGTTGGGCAAAGTCCAGATGCTCCATCACAGGAGAGTTTTAGCTTGATGAATGGTAGAGAAAATAATGTTACCCGTTTCTCGGACGAAGTATCTCAGGCGAATGCGGCAGAACGTTCCGATTTGGCCATTATTAGTACCTTTTGGACCCTGATGGCTCGCGGGTGAGTGTGACGACGCACTCTACCATAGATTTCGTGAAAAGAGTTGTATATGAGAGGGAACTCGTAGACTACTCCTTAAAAGACCACTGAAGAGTGGTTTGACCAAGGAGCAGTCAAGGTCGATCGTATGATGTGAGAACAGAGAGAGGCCTCGAGACCCATTGCTACACTTTTCTTCACATTAGATCAGTAAAGGCACCCTGAGTCGTTACGTGCCGTTTGGTATCGAAACGCCGTGAAGCATTCGTGCTACTGCTGCGTAGGTACAACTACTGCCACCGCTTAGGGCATATAAATCGCTCAGGTAAACGTGCAGAGTTGTGGTACCCGAAGTGTGTGTAAGTTGTTCAGAGGCCGTAGACGCGATAAGTCCTTATCGCATATAGCCAAGTGTGTCAATTGCGGAGAGCAGCACCTTACTTCCTGGATGTAATGTGGCGTTTATCTATTGGCGAAAGAAATCCTGGCCGTTCAGGCTGCTGATCGACTCTCATTCCACGCGGTGCTTCTTATTTCTGGAAATGACTAATATCTCTATCCCAGTCTAGTTTAGATTGGGGGATGAAACCATTGAGTTTTTCTCCGGCAATTGCATCACTGTGGGCCTAACTACTATTTCTAGAACATCAGATCCTTTTTCAAGCCGTCCGCTTTATTGGTGGTCGGCCGAATGTGAGACGGCCTTCAGACAGTAGCGATATGCATACATGTACTATTAACAACGCGTGAACGACTTCACCGTTGGTAAATTTTGTTGAGCCAGGACTAGGTTCTAGCTCGACGGAATTCATGGTGGGAATACTTGTCTTCCCTTAATGTAAATGCCCCTCTTGCAGGGGTGTGGAAGCAGGTAAAATGGATTTGGGGCAAGTTTTCCAGGAGAATGAGACCACAATCTCGGACCCCACGTCCGTGGCCGGGTCTTTCGCGATCGCTTTCTCTACATTATATAGTAGGAATGCTGCTCAGCCAGCAGTCAATATACGCTATGATGTCAATAAGGACAACGACTGACCTTTACCTCTAGAGGCGGAGAACCCTTCAACGACAGGTTTATGTTTAGTGTGCTGCGTTTCACTCTAGATCAGGGGCTATACCGCCCCTGGTTTTAACGATGCCCTAAATGCCATGCTTGGATACCTAGGTAAGTTAGCCATGGATTTTCAGTTAGATCTATTCAAACAGGATCTGGAGAGAGGGGTATCCTCCTAGAATCCTGGCCAATAATATTGTGCTCTCTTTTCACAAACTAAGGAGAGATCACTCTACTCCGACCGGTTTACGCCCTATTTCTCTAACCTCCTGCCTGTGAAAGTTGATGGAAAAATTGGAAAATATTAGATTATCCTTTTTCATGGACAGCGGAGGCTACCTGTCTTCAGAACAGTTCGGGTTCCACAAGTTCCTCTCCACGTTTGATGCTCTGTTCCACCTAGAAAATGCTCGCTGCGAGCACTTTCTTCGTAGATAGCACTAGGCCACGGTGTTTTCGATACCGAATTGCGTTGCGGTATCATGAAGACTCTCCACATGATGGTGGCGATGGGACGCCTACTAATCTTTATTCCTGAACTTCTGCGATATAGTCGATTCCGCATACGGATGGGGAGATCCCTCTCCAACCCAATAAAACATGAGAACGCGTCCCACAGGGACGTGTTCTCAGGCTCACACTCTTTGTCAGTAGCATCAACGTCATCACCTCTGTGCTGACGTAAGATGTCTCGCTACGGTCTACGTGATGACATTTCGATATCATCCGAAAAATAATGTAAAACAACCTAAGAGTTTCAAATTCCGTTAGAATCGGCCGAATAGTTACAATGTTATTACCAAAGCACAAAAAAAAAAGCAAAACGGGCACCGACAGACTGACCGACCGCAGGCCGACATAGTGAGATATAGAGTCGCACGCGACCAAAAATTGTGGAATCATTCATACAATGTAATTAGACATTTGTGCTAAATGAATTCAGTATGTGTATATATATATATATATATATATATATATATATATATATATATATATATATATATATATATAATTTTAATACTTAGTTGGAGCTCGTTTTTCTTTAATTGCAGCATTAATCTACTTGGCATGGATTTCGCCAAATTTTCATCCTTTTCTGACGCTATTTTTCCCCAATCAGCTTAGAATTTTTCAAGCAGTTTTGTTTTATTTGTACCTGGGATACTTCTCATTGCTTTCCCAGGCAATCCCCACATGTGTTTTATTGTATTGTGATGCTAGACCATATTTGTCATCCTTATTGACCACTATGGTCCCTAGAACTAATCCAGTGTAGACCAGGGGTGGGCAAAGTATAGCCAGCAGGCAATTTCTGGATATATGACTCTTTTAAAACTTGTGACAACATAGTGATATAAGTGGTGGAGTCCATTTTTACCTTGCTTTGATGAAGATATAGCCTCATACAATTATTGAATCCTCTCCATGCTTCACAGTTATTACTACAAATCAGGGGGAAATACCTATCCAATTCTTCATATCACAAAAGTAGCTCCAGAAATGCTCAAATTCTGCAAAATTGCTGCAAAAAGTTTTTTTTAAATCATTTTCTTCCAAGATATATTTAACTGTAATAACATAAATTGCATGTAAAACAACATTACAATTGTCTTTCTTACGTACTTGATAATTATTTTCATCTGACCATATAACTTTAGATCATTGTTCATGTATTCCTATTTTAAGATCTTTGCCTCACTGAAGACGTTTATTTCTGTTGAACTCAGATGGCATGGTTTCTTTTTATCCTTGGATATTTTTAACCCTTGATCTTTAGGTCTGCTTCTAAGTGTTGTGAGTGATTTTTTTTTTTAACTTGAAGGTTCATTGGACTCGTTAGCGAGTCCAGAAGATGTTTTCTGCGATTTTGTAATGGAGCTCGAATGATAGGCCTTTTCTAGGTGTTGCAAAACGTTTTCTCTAATTTCTTTTCTTTGATACAAAGCTGTTGTTCTCTTGATATCGTTTTAGAGGGGATTGAACAGCAATTTCTACTTGGGATAACCCTTAACTAAGGAAAAGTTTAATTTGTGCTCTCTATGCTTTTTTAGGTCCTTTTCTTTTAGTTATTTAGCAAATTTAGAACGATATTAAATACACAATCGTTATATATTTAGCTGAAACATAATAAATATTGGTTAAACTCTGATTTTAGAAAACATACCACTATTTACACTATATACACTATTTACTATAATACTAATTAATTATAACATGATGAATTCTAAAGTGTTTGATTAAATCTGTAAAATATATAAATTTATGATGTGTGCTTTATACTTTTCGCTCAATAGGATTTATTGTATTTCTTTCATCAAACTTCTCTGACAAGTTGTTGTCATTTTATAGGAAAATATATTCTTTAGCGTATTGTTAAATCTTTCGCTTAAAATACGAAACTGTTATTTATTGTGGCTGCAATGTTCTCTAGCTCAAATATTTAGTCCTAATTTCTATAACGGAATAACTCTTTTAGCATTTTAACCACTTCAAAGAGGTTGGGTAGGTAGGTACCACTGAAACTAAATTGAGCTACCTCACTCTTTCATCGTACGACTTATTTCTAAGTTCAGGAATTCTAAGTTTATCGCATAAGTAATGCGGCATTTTTTTATATCTATCAATATTTTATGGGTAAATCAAACAACTCTTTGAAGTTATTTATATTTAAATATATATTTATTTATTAATTTAATAATTAATATAATTTCTTCGAGTTTGTACCACTCGTCTCCATCTTTCTACTAACTTTTAAATACCATGTTTATAAAAATCGTTCAACTTTGATTTAAATAAAAAGTACTTTAAGGTTGTCTCGATCTTTTCTTATTGAAATCTTCCTTCTCTTCAGGTGATTCGCTAAACTAATAAATCTGATGGGTTAAGTCGGGTGAGTATGGAGGAAGACTCATTAGTTTTCGACCTAAATTGTTACGGTATCTCTTGCAATGCGAGGTGGCGTATTGCTTCGATGAAATAACACTCTTCTTCTAGTGATTGTTGCTAGCCGTTATTTATTAAAGTGCTGCATCTATACGGTGCAAGGGAGCACAGTATACCTCTCTGATTTGGATTAAGAAGGTCAAAAGGCTTTATATTATTAATATTCCAACAAAAGTACACGAGAATCATCCGCAAAAGAGGCTCCTTTTTTGGTTGGGGTATTGATTTTCCCTAGAACTAATCCAGTGTAGACCAGGGGTGGGCAAAGTATAGCCAGCAGGCTAAGTGTGGCCCCCTCCCCGATTTATATATATATATATATATATATATATATATATATATATATATATAGAGAGAGAGAGAGAGAGAGAGAGAGAGAGAGAGAGAGAGAGAAAAGAGAGAGAGAGAGAGAGAGAGAAGAGAGAGAGAGACAGAGAGAGAGAGAGCATTACCAAAATTATGGGGCAAGTATGAAAAAGGGAAGAATATGATTGAAACTCATTTATTTCATACTTGACATAAAACAAATAAACAGTTTTGCGTATATTTTATCATTAATTAATATTTGATGTGTCCACCGTTTTCTTTATTAACGGCTCTTATGCAGTTTTGCATAGTTGAGACTATGTTGGCACAGGTGGTTGGCTCATTTTCCTGGAACTGTTCATGAATTTTGGCTGTTAATTCACTTTTAAGGAACATTTATGCACCCTCACTCTTGTGCCCACGTGTGACCAAAAATGTTCAATCGGGTTGAGGTCTGGAGATCCATTAACGTCACCCCATTCTTTTCAAACCAACCCTCTGAGACTCTAGATGTGTGGCATGGAGCATTATCATGTTGGAAGATTACATCATCTGGTATGTCATCATTGAAAGTTTTACTCAAGGAAGGTTGATAAACCTGGTCTAACATGCTGGTGTAAGTGTTGGAATTCATTCTGCCCTCACAAGTAAACAACAATCCTGGAGATGAAGACGACATGTAGCCCCAAACCATTACACTACCACCTCGAAATTTGACTGTTGCGACAACACATCTAGTATCATAGGCTTCCCCTACTCTTCGACGAACATAAACAGCTCCAGGGGATCCAAAGATCTGAGGAGAAATACAAATTTTACTGATCATTTTTGGTATCCAATAAAAATGTGTACAAGCGTAATAAATTGGTGGAAACTAATGTGGATAACCTACCTCAAAATTGCTTAAATCAGACCAAACAACTTTAGCCCAATCTTCATGCTCTTTTGCCCAAGACAATCGCTTCTTTTTGTTCACCTAAGACAGCCACGTTTCTTTCTAGCCTTACATCGTTTGAACCCAGCTTTTAATAACCTTCTTCTCACTGTGCGTCTTGATATCTCTTTTTTGTTGCTGGCCGAAACTCAGCAGCTACACCATAAGAGATTTTTTTTTTACTATCACCAGAGATGTCCTTTTCAGCAACCTCTCTTCCCTCGGAGGTGTACACCTTATGCGACCTTGACCATCACACGTTTTTGAAAGAATTGGTTTCATTGTACATTTTAATGGTTGTTTGGACACCGTTTCTTGAGTATTTCAATTTCCATACAATTTTGACTTGGGATAATCCCTCTCTGGACAATGCAATGATTTGGCCTCTTTGAGCTTCAGGAATCTGTTTCCTCGGACATATTATTTATCTATTTTGGATCCTTTCGTTGTACATGGGCGGGACATTGAGTAATACTTCAGATTAGGGGCTCACGGTAGGTGGCGCTGTTAGTAGGCTACAATTTTGGGCTACAATATATCTCTTATGACGTCAGACGGTAGCTTCAGATGTGACCAATCACGGCGTTATATTTTTTTTGTTGGTTTGCGGATTTGTTAATTTAGTCTGTATTATTTACTAAATAATACAGTTTATAGTTTTTTCTAACTTAGGTAAGGTTTCTTGATGTCTTTTATTGTTGTTTTTTTTGTTTTCGTATTGTTTGTTTCGCAACGAACGATAACAGCTAATTACTGGCATCGTTGTAGCTATAAATAAAACCTGCTTACCATTTGTCTCTGTTTCGTTATGGCTTTTCCGTGCTCTAGTTGTGCTTCTTCATTATTCGAATTCGGGTGTATTTTGCATGACCGCGAAAAACTTTTAGTTAATTTAGAGGCACATAAACTAATCAAGAAACCTATAAAAGTACGAGGGGCGATCAATAAGTTTTGCAATTCGGATATAAGAAAACGAGATATGTGAAAAAGTGTTTTATTATTTTTCAATATAACTACCCTCGACTTGAATGCACTTGCGCCACTTGTGCCTGAGGCTTCGAATTCCCGAAAACCAGAAATCTCCAGATTCCTGTTCAATCCACTCCTGGACGGCGAGCTGGACATCTTCATCGTCCCCAAACCGGCGTCCACGCAGTGCAGCCTTGAGCTGGTGGAATAAAAAGTAGTCGCTAGAGGCCAGATCCTGACTGTAGGGTGGATGGTTTAGCTCCTCGAATCCGCACTCGCGCAGGTCTGGCCTTGTGGACTTTGACGACGTTGAAGTCGATCATGGGGCGTTAGGTTTCTAGGGACCCGACGAGCAGAGACCTTGGTCATGGCCAAATTGTCGTGGATGATGTTGATAACACTTCCATGTGATATTCCAAGTTCTCGCTCGATTTCTTCGACCTTCACCTGTCGATTTTCGAGGATCATCGTCTCCACACGGGCCTCATTGTCCTCGTTGGTCACGTCTAACGGGCGTCCTGGACGGGGTCATCTTCAAGGGACTCACGACCATGGCGGAACTCCCTATTCCAGCGAGCAATGGTTACATAGGAAGGGGCCGTGTCGGTGTACACTGCAACCATGCGTTCATGGATCTCTTTTGCATTCTTGCCTTCGGGGGTCAAAAATTTGATCACTGCGCGGTGCTCAACCTTCTCCATTGTTGAAAAATTTGTGACTGACGATCTGCGATCAGCTAGTGCTTCTAAATAGACGAGGCAAGAGCGTGCGGCTGCAGGTCCTGAGTTGTCATAACTTGTCCTAACACCCCCATAAACAGCCATCCCCCTTCCTCTGTTTTGCCCTACCGATTGGCAAAACTTATTGACCGCCCCTCGTAAGTATTGTTTGTCATTAGGTAAGGTTTTTCTCCCAGTAAAAAGCTGCTGGGGAAAAAAAAAAGTAAATTCAAGGGGACTGCTCGTGAGGAGAGATATCACTGCGGGAAGACCACCCTGCGATGATCCTGAGTTTCAATCCATTGGGGGGGGGTCTGGGGGGCACAGACCCCAGGTATATACTCATATACAAAAAAATATAACGCCGTAATTGTTTACATCTGACGCTACCGTCTGACGTCATAAGACATATATTGTAGCCCAAAATTGTAGCCTATAAACAACGCCGCCTACCGTACGCCCCCAAACTGAAGTGTAACCGGGCATTGCTCTTCTGTTTCACATATATATACCAACTTTGTAATTTTTTTCGTTATGCCTTGATAGTGAACTGAACAAGTTCGAAAGTACTTGGAACCGCCTTTCATTTTCCTCTGGGATTTTTTGCATATATATTTATATATATTATCCATTCCGCTTTGGGGAAAAATATTTCAATATTCACGTTTAAAGCTTAAAATAGCTTCAGGTGCTTACTTAAAGTCATCAAATAACTAAATGGCTTGATGTCATAATTCCGCGATAATCTTTTTATAAAGAATTCCGCGCAAGTCATTTGACACTGAGTTTACGTATTCTATGGAAAGCAGCTCAGCTTCAGACTTAAGAAAGCCATTATGAATTTAGTCGTTACCACAGATATCTTCCTCGAATTAGGTCTCCGTTAGTTATAATGATTGCTATTCATACAATAACCTCACTTCCAAGTGCATTCATTTTATTCATACATATTTGAATAGTTATATATAGATATATAAATTTGTCTTTCCTTTAATAACTAATTTATCATGTGAAATTGATACATTCTATTTAATTTAATTTACTTAGATACTTATCAATAAATATTTGCTCTAGAAAAGTCACTTAATCGTATTAAATATCTATTTGATGTTATTAAACTTGAGTGTTTTCAATCAACTTTCTCTCAAATGAACAGTTAACATTACATTTTTATATTTATAATTAATTGATTTTAAATTAATTTTTTAGTCAATGTTCGCAAACAAAAGCAAACATCGTATCAGCTAACAAAACGTATATATTTATACATTCCTCTCTGCGTGTATCACAGCCAATTATCAGAAACATGCAAATGCCTACAAGATTCTCATTCATTACATATAATCAACACCTGTAATTAACGGCCTGATCAGATAGATTTAAAAATTCATTAAAGAACATACGACCACTTGAAGCTTTTTTGCAATTATTAGCTCAAATTGCTCAATATCAAGTGCCTTTCTATATGCCATTCGTAAACTGTAAGAAAGCTTTTGATTAATTCAAGAATGGACAGTTTTAAGAACGCTGAAGAAAATATGAGTTAATATTATTTACATTGAAATATTGCCACGCATATAAAGTGGTTTAAATTTTTTTGGCGTTTTCTTTCCACAAAGACTGTAATAGTGGAATAAGATAGGTATATATTTTATGTATAATATGTATGTATTTGCAATAAACAACTTCATAATCGAAGGGATCTAAATACGGGAAATATCCCCAAAGAAAATAAAACATATATTTTATTTTTTTAAGGGATTTTTGCCAAGTTTCTTGTTTTAGAGTTAATAAGTCGCTGTTTAATAAAAGCAGATAATGTGTCCACAGTAACATTTTTGGTGCGAAGAGAAAGTTTTCAATCGTAATAATTTCTTGCCTTGTTCGTTCCCTGACATTCTCATAAACACACGCACACGCACACGCACACACACACACACACACACATATATATATATATATATATATATATATATATATATATATATATATATATATATATATATATATATATATATATATATATATATATATATATATATATATGTATATATATATATATATATATATATATATATATATATATATATATATATATATATATATATATATATATATATATATATATATATATATATAACGCATTTTTTTATTCTTTAAATCCTTTATGAGGTAACGCACAACCCACTTTGATTATTTAAATAGTGGTATAATGTATGTGTATCACTGCAGTTTTCTTCTTCTCCACTTGGAGATGTTGTACGGAATACCTATTAATATGTTAATTACCATTATGATTAATCTATCAGATATCCCTATAATTTCTGTTATGAAACGTGTTATGTTGTGGTATCGTAAGGAAACATATGGCACAGGTATTGTTTTATTTCTATCTGACAAGAAAGTATGTGAAGTTTTTTCAATTTTATAGTTCCTTCCCCTTTCCTTCTTATATCATTGAGGCCACTAATATTTCATTTAGCACTATTATTATCTTCTGTTTGAAAGAGTTTAGTGTCATATCTGTGTGTCCTAATGTTGTAATGAAAGAGAGTTGACAAACGTTGCCAGCCAGTTCTGAACACCCGGTGATTCCTAGTACACAGCACTCGCACAGCCTTGATGGAGACCTTGCGAATGTATGAATTGTTAATTAAAAAGGTCATTGTGTAGGTTCTTCAGCCAATTGTCAAAATTTTTGAATACATTTTTTGCTGCCATTTAAAGAAATTATTATGTTGATTCACATGTAGTTCGTAGGGGTTTTACATCTTTAAGAAAAGGGCTAAAATGAATGATTTACGTATGCATTTGCCACCTTTATGCTGATTCAATGAAAATGGAGTGCAAATGAATGATTTTGAACTGTTACTTTACTCAACATCAATGGTATTTACCCAAAACATATTTTCCCAGCTGTTAGTAACATCTCAACAAAGCATTTGAACTGAACACTCAGCATTGATTCAATAAGTTTAGCTCTAGAAAAATGATCAACAATTTTAAGCCCCGAAGGAGGTCCAAAATTGTTATTAATGATGAAGAATTATTGGTTCTATTAGTCAATTACCGGGAAACAACAGTTTGAATACTTGTTAAAGAGGATCGGACTTTTGCAGCTACCGTATTACGTAATCTCAAGACAATGGGAAGGTTTAAACAATGGAAAAGTGGGTTCCACTTGAATTTAATGAAAGCCATTAATTGCAAAGTTTTAAAGTTTATGATCATCGCATGTTGGGAGAAAGAATAAAGAGTCGTTTTTGAAAACAATTGTGATTAAAATTAATCTAGCCCATTAACAGGAAGGTGTCCATTCTGTAGATAGACAAAAATAAAATACAAGTCATTTTTCCAAAGTTATTGTTGTAACCCAACGGTAATATGGTTACAGTTTGGTGTAATCATCTCTTTTTTTTCATTTTAGTAACAATGGGAGACAATAACACCTCAATTTTATTCTCGACAGATTGCTATGAAATGCATTTATGATTAGTTATCAAACAACCAACACTACTCAATAGACATGGATCTATGGGGCTTCATACTAATGAACTGCCATACACCTCTCAAATGGATGTATCTAAGGTTACATAATTGAGATATAAAATTTTACAGCATCTTCCATATTCACTTGACATTTCCCCTACCTAAGAGGCAAGATATAATTCGTGTTATTGCTGAATTTACGCTTAACAGACCTAAAGAATTTTATTTAGGATCATTAGCAAAAGGTTATTGATGGAAATTTATCTTATTTTTATTAAAAATTTGATTATTAAATTATTTTAAGAAAACATTTCATTTGAAACAACCTAATATTATAACCGTGAGATTTATCTTTATCTTTCCCGACCTTGTTTGATCATCCTCAGAGACATAAATGATGTACAGCGAGAAATATATCTGAAAAGAACTTGTATTTAAACGAAGAATTTGCAATTTGCACAAAACTTATACATGTAACCAAAAGCGTGAAAAATCAAATTTAAGAGAAAGGAAAAAGACATCTCGAAAGGACATAACAAATTTGCTGGCTATGGATTTCACGTCAGAAAAATAGTAAAGTTGACATCCATAGGTTCGTTATAATAATAAAAGAAACAATTCAACCTTATTTTGTCCTTATTATTTTAAAAAGATCTAAAACTAATAAGTAAGTAAAAATGAAACCGCACATAATTCGAACTTTCCAAAGAACTCGCCAAAACAGAATCAATAAATCGAATTCTCGAGTGAAATAGAAAAGAAAAAAGCCGTAAATACTTTGTATTTTTTCCAATGGATTTATGTAGAGAGAAAAAGGCCTCTCTATTTAACTTTTCTCTCAAAGTTCAATGTTGTCATTTCTCTTTTCAATTAACGCTCCATCAACCGCATTTATCATTTATGTTTTCAACCTATCCCTCATTTCCTGTACACAACAATTTTCTCTTCTTTCATTTGTAATTAATTCTATCAATATGACTGACGTGATCTCCTTCGGAACAAGAGGTTTGTTTCTCTGGTGATTTGAATAAAGCCACGAATAAACGATAATTATCCAAGAAATTTTATTACCTAGAAGAAATTTTATTCGGTTGCCAAAAATCAGTAAATCGCATATGAATCATATATGCATATGAATAAAGGTACGGATCACATTTGCTCATTAAAAATTGTATCTAGTCATATATGCTAACGAAAAGGTCATAATAGTAACAATAAAAAATTTGGCAAAACTATATTACGTTATTTGAGTTAATGAGATCGGCTGATTAATAACTGGAAATCTATGGTTCCGATGTGGTCCTATGAATCAGAATCCACTATAAGAATAAATATGTATAACATTAGGGTGGTTCTTATTTGTATGTTATTTTTTTTTATTTATGAAATATCAATCTCTCATTTATTTCTTTATAGGTAGTAATTAATCGATGCAAAATATCAGCCTAATATATTATCATTTAGGGTGTGCTCAATGCAGAAGTATTTTTTTTATACCTTGCCGCGGATGAAAAAAGCTATCCGCAGGTTTTGGCCATGCTGTTTTCTGTGTAAAATAGGCTATATTTGGCTTATTTTTTTGATAAAATCAGAGCGATATTTTCAGTGAGAGGAAGAAAGGGGCGTCCCGCATCATCAGGGGAGAACAGGTGCTCTTAAATACATTGGAAATTTCAGCCGTGCCGTATGTCCGCGGATTTTGGCCGGTTTTTTCAATATGTTGCAACCCTGAGCTCCAGAGACATGATTTGAAAGTTATAAGGTAAGGCTTTTACAAACTTTTACACAGTATACTACTCATACAGTTTTGAACAAATATCTTATTCATGACAATACTGCAGATGGTCAATTTGGCACATTAGTATGACATTTTATAGCACTTAGAAATAAGAAAAAGTCCACTAATCCAACATGCCTCAACACAAAGCTCTAATGCTTAGAGACATTTAATTAGCCTGTTGGGCAATTACTGGAGTGGATGGGAAGTGTCTGCTGCGAAGTTTGTATATCTTCAGGAGGGTCATGGTTATTTAGCTGTAACTTTTGATATAAAAAAAAGTAATATTTTTATGGACATATGATATAGAAAACATTTGACATTGGTCACATTTGCTCACAATTTCCTCCTAGATATAACCTGAAATACTTTTTAATTCTTTCTAAAGCTGTATCACACAAGCAATTTTGAAAAAGTATGTTGTTTTAATAGACTTTTTAAATATGAGGGGTTCAAAGTCAAATTTTTCAGGCGAGAGTGTATCAAAATAGGTGTTCCCTATCAGGTTAAATCATAAAACTTGTCTTTTTCAGATATAAGAAGACTACTTGCCGGAAACAGGACAACGTATATTTTCTGGGAAACAATAAGGGGTCTCTGTTGGGCTGCAAGCATCTATCCAAAGGCGACGTACTCCGAGTATATCTGAATCACATGGGCGAAAAATGGTGAAGCATGAAGCAGGAGTGCAGACTATGAAGGAGGTCGAAAGCTTTGGGGAAAGGCCCGCATTCTCATTCGGCCTTTTCACTATGCTGTGAAGAAGCTCAAAGGCCTTGTGTAAGAATGGAAGCCTTGAAGAAGAATAAGGGGCGAAGGAGTGAAACACAGAAGAAGAACGAAGATAAATTTTGCGACACTTTGAATGATCTTTTCGATATAGCCCACCGATATGCACTAAAGATTATAAAGATCACAGAGGATAAAGCATTTCTGAAGCCACAGCGGGAGAAGTGTAGGTGAGGAAGCATGGCAGGAGTTGACATTAAGCTGGCAATAGAGGAAAAGGAAAAATCAGAACAAGAAGAGAGGAAGCTACGGAGGATTGCAAGCAGCAGGCGAAGCTTGTCAGTATGAAAGAAGTGTCACCCTGAAGGACTCTTCCTGTATCTCTTCAGCCGGAGAAACTGAGACAGAAGGAGCCACTACAGAAGCAGGGCTAAGCACAGCGGGGAAGCGTAAAAGAGAAAAGAAGAGCATTCTGGGTCCAGACGTCCTTTGAGCCCTGTATCGAACCAAGACCAGCGATCGTCACGCGGTACACACTCTCTCTGCTGTGTTTCATGCTTCTGGTCAACTGCTAAACGAGTTCAAAGTCAGCCGATCTTCCATCTTCCGTGCTCGTCAGCAACACTGTAAGGATTGCTCTGCAGATCTCAAGCAGGGGGTTTCTTGCGAACAGCCTTTAACACTTCCCTGGGATGAAAAACTGACGGCTGAACTGACAAGAGACGAAAAGGTGGGAAGACTCCCCATCATTGTGGCTGGAAAAGGCATTGAACAGTTGCTTTGCTTACCCAAGTTGCCAGCTGGAACTTGCCAAGCAATGGCAGAAGCAATATCTGAACCGGTGACAGATTGGGGCAGGGAGAACTGGATTCGTTCCATTGGCTTCAAACAACTTCGAGCAACACAGGCAGGAAGAATGGCGCCTTCATTATGTTTCAGCAGATGGTGAGGAAGAACCTGCTGCACTTGGCATGTCGCCATTATATTCACAAGATATTGCTGGAAGAGGTTTTTCTCGTCACCATGGTTCCATCATCTGCTCCAAACATTGGTATCTTCAAGAAATTCAAGAGTCACTGGCACCAAATGTCCTTGACTAAATACAAGTCAGGAATCAATGACGCTGATGTTGCCAGTGCTTTGACGAATATGACAGGCAATATCATTGAGTTTTCTTGAAACAACTGGAGGAAGTTCATCCTAGTGAGGATTACCCGGAGTTGTTAGAACTGACCATCATTTCCTTGGGGGAATTCAAACTAGAGGAGTTCACTTTGCAAAACCAGAGGCAATGCATCGCGGCCGCTTTATGGCATGACTAATTTATGCACTGAAGAATTTTGTCTTCCGGAATGTATTCAGTCTACCCGCTTTCGAACTGAAAGGCATGAAGGGACTCTGTGTCTTTGGAGTGAAGCACTATGTGAAATCTTAAGTCTGCGGCCGTCTCCCAACAGCTGCGCCAAAAGGCGATCTGGAACTCCCGAAGTCGTTGGCTTCTGCTGATGACAGAGCTGCAAAAGGTGCTCTCAAGAAGCTTTCCAACGACCTTTGGTACTTGTGTAAAGAATTGGTGGCACTGGCCTTCTTTGATACAGCTGTCACTGTTGCTGAGAAGAAGGCAATGGTCGCTTTCATGGACAACAGAGTAGATTAGGACCCACTAAAGAGGGTGAATGTGGATCTGCTAACCATTGGAATGAATAATTTGAGCGATTTTGTCAGAAAGAACCCTCAGAAGTTCTTCGATATTCTAGATCTCAATCAGGAGTTCTCAACTGAAGATCCCAGTACCTGGGCCCACAACAGAACATACATTGCCACAGAGGAGATTGCGAAGATCTTGACTGTGACTAATGACCCGGCAGAGTGAGGCATAGCGCTTATCCAAGAGTATAATGGACTCCTGTTAAGGACTAAAGAACAGACACAGTTCATTATTCAAGTCGTCAGAGAGCACCGAAAGCTATTTCCGGACAGCCGCAAGAGTACTGTTGTTGAAGGACTCGTTGGACTGTAGTAAAGATCTGCCACATCAGACCTTATTTTGTTGTTCAAATTTCACATTTGAATGGCAGTGTCCTAGTTTTATTTTAATCAGTATTATAACTGTTTAGAGTGTTCTATTTTCTGGTATTAACTAGTGTCCACTGTCCAGTACTGTAACTGGTGAAATGTAATTTTGATAATGTTGTGAGTTTGTTATCAATAATAATCAGCATTGTATTTCATCCCATTATGGCAGTTAAGAACAAAATTCAGTTTCATTGAACACACGCTAAGCGTAATCCAATCTCAATAAAATATGGCCTACTTCGTTTTTTTCATGAAAGGGAATAGATTTAAGGAGGAGAGGTGTAAATATTTCGCAAGTCGAAAAATAAGAACTACCCTAATATATATGCAATCAAAATCGCAACACGTGGCATGTTAAATGCTCATTAACCAAAAAAAAGGAGATAAGGAAACGAAATAAATAATATAAAATCTTAGGCCCATTTCCCGTTATCTGAATGTTAACCGATCGGTTAGCATCGTGGCTTCGAAATCAAATAGCGCTCGATAGCTAATGTTCGAACCCCACCAGGACAGCCCACAGGAGGCCTCTCTTTAATTACAGGTTCTTAACCCTAAATGTGCTAGAAATGCTGCCAAGCATGGAGAAGCAGCGTCATGTTATGGGTGATGTTTTCGTCTGAAGGAGTTGGTCCGTTAGTGAGAATAATTTGAATGGTAAATAGGAATGTATACCTAAACCTCGTACAACATCATGTTATACTTTACTTCAAGCACATCAGAACCAAATGTAGGAGAATAGCATAATGCTCCCAGGTTTTTCCCACCGCCCTTCCGGGCGGGCCGGGTTATCAAACCTTCCCCTTCCGGCCCGATATCTGATGGTCTCCCGCCGGAAGAAACCGCCGGCCATTTTAGCTAACCACCGAGTCCCTTCCTCGACTGGTTATAGATAGATAGGAGCCCATCTTCAATCCGATGGTTGCCGTAAGTTTATAAAGTACGAAATGGAGTAGCTTGACATCTAATATACTTCCGGCGCCATGAGAACCTCTCCCGAGTATAAAAGATGGATTCTTTTAACCCTCAGTAGTAGAGCTTGCACAGCGTCTGGCGGGGCAGGAATTGACATCTTTCAATGTAGTGGTGAATCGTCGAAGCACCAAGTCTTCAGAGAGGAGATCAGTCCCAGTTAGGGAAGCTCCTTACACAGTTGGTCTGCAAGTCAGTGCGGATCCAAGCTCGTACTCACGTTCAGAGCCGAAGCTATAAACAGCCTCACTCTGGTTCCCTAAGCGAGAAATCTAAATCTCGGCTTTTCTCCGTGAACCTACGCTTCGATAGGTTACTTCGCCCCCCCCCCCCCCATCATCCACGCACACACTCACAGAGGCCCTCAAGATTCCTCGTAGTTCACGAGCGTCAGACCCTCTTTAACAAGAAGCTCCCGTCACCGCCTTCTTCCAGCAGAATCGTGACGGAATTGTGGGATCAGGTCGGTCCCTGGAGAACCTACCTCATCGTCTCCACCCTTTATCTTACCACCTTCACTCAACAGCGCCACCCGAACATCAGGTTCCAAGGTAACCCTTCCCTTTCACATTCCTTAACTTCACCGCGAAGCTTACCAGCACTACAAGTGTATAGAGATTTGCATAGTGAATAGTTATTTACAAGCCAAGCGAGAAATCCGTGATTCACTTATTAATTTATCTCTCAAAGGACATTATTTGTATATATATATATATATATATATATATATATATATATATATATATATATATATAAAGGGTGTTCCAATAACTTGGACCGACTTTAAATGTGAGTTAAGTTTAAGCGTCTAATGATTTTTTTCTTTTTCTTTCAGATTTAACAACTTCAGTCTTTGGAAATTTCCACCATTTAAAGATTAACAATCAAACAACGTGTTAAAGTTATCGAAGCCTATTACGAAAATGGACGTTCAAACAGAAACGCATTTCGGGCACTTCGCAATTTTTTTGGTCAACATAAACGACCAACCGAGAGTGCAATTGGGAAAATTGTTCGTAAATTCAAACAAACGGGGTCGGTGGCAGATATGAAAACGCCATTGCGTGCTCGTTTACGCGGTTCAGCTGAAAACATTGCTGCAGTGCGCGAGAATGTGGCCGAAGATCAAGAGACCTCTATTCGTCATCGCGCGCAGGAATTGAACCTCTCCACAACAACGTTACATCGAAGTTTGACAAAAGATTTGTCTCTACACGCTTACAAACTTCAATTGACACAAGAAATGAAGACTGCTGGCCATTTGAAGCACCGTACATTCGTCAATTAGGTGCACGAACAAAGACAAGCCGATGATCATTTTTCGCAAAAAATCATCTTTAGTGATGAAGCCCATTTTCATCTTGGAGGATTCGTTAATAAGCAGAATTGTCACATTTAAGCTGATGAAAATCCCAGGAAGATTGTTGAAAAGCAACTGCATCCACAAAAGGTCACTGTTTGTTGTGCATTTTTTGCTAGCGGAATCATTGGGCTATATTTCATCGAAAATGAAGCCAGAAATTTTGTTACGGTGACAGGCGAGCGATACAGTGCCATGATAACCAACTTTTTATGGCCTGAATTGAATTCTATAGATGTCGAAGATTTGTGGTTGCAACAGGAAGGCGCCATATGCCACACAGCCAATGCAACAATGGCTTTATTGAATGAGAAGTTCCCAGGTCGCATCATCTCTCGAACCAGCGAGGTCAATTGGCCACCACGATCGTGTGACTTGACGCCTTAAGATTTCTTCCTTTGGGTCATCTCAAAAGTAAGGTCTATGCCAACAATCCAAAAGCTGAAGGATGAGATAATAAGGCATATTGGTGAGATCGAGGAGCAACTATGCAGAGACGTCATCAAAATCTTTGTCCATCGATTGGAGGTGTGCCACCGAAGCCTTGGCGGACATTTAGGCGATATTATTTTTCAAACATAATTGCCATGACTAAAATAACATGATCCATAAGTGAAATCAATAAACTTTCACCAATAACACTGTTTTATTTACTGCTAAATTCGATCCGTCTTAATGGAACATCCGTCATATATATATATATATATATATATATATATATATATATATATATATATATATATATATATATATATGAGAAACTCACAAAGTAGCGCGTGAGTAGATCAATAAATGAATAAAATCCCACGGGAAAATGAAAGACGGATTCTAAGTACCTTTGAACTTGACTCGTTCAGTTCATTATCAAGCAATAGTGAATTGAATATATATATATATATATATATATATATATATATATATATATATATATATATATATATATATATATATATATATATATATATATATATATATATATATATATATATATATATATATATATATATATATATATATATATATATATATATATATATATATATATATATATATATATATATATATATATATATATATATATATATATATATATTATGAAAATTAATGCAATATCGCAAGAAAAGATGAGGAATTAAACCACATTCTCCGAAGACAATTTAATTAAGAACAGTTTCGGTGTATCTCACACCCTTTTTCAACTGACACTGGATAGAAAATATAAAAAAGTGCATACAAGAATAACACAAGGTCAGGTCGTGAAATATCACCTCTTTTTTCCCCATTTCCCTACTTGTGGCTAATCGGGGGGGGGAGGGTTAGGCCTAAACATATTGAAGGGCTGACATTTTACTATTTTGTTTATTTGCTTTCTTATTACAGGATTAAAAGAAAATTGACCCTCAGATTTGATTTAAATTAGGAACTGACGATATCAAGCTCGATTCTACGATTCTTCTCTTAACATAGTTAGCCGATTTAAATACCATTTTACTTTCATTGAAATCGATCGTATGATTCTTGTCTCTAACATGCCAAAATATTCCACTGCTTTCGCTGCCCACTCTAACATCTCTTTTGTGTTCATACAATCTCTTGTCTAGATTTCTCCCCGTTTTCCCTATATAAACTTTATGGCAATCGTTGCATGGTATTGCATATACTCCTATGTTAATATTTTCTTTGGGTTTCCTGGCAATCATCAATTGGTTTAAGGAATTATTATATTTAAAGGCTATCTATCTGAGGGTCAATTTTCTTTTAATCCTGTAATAAGAGAGCAAATGTACAAAATAGTAAAATGTCAACCCTTCAATATGTTTAGGCTTAATCCCCCTCAGATTAGCCACAAGTAGGGGATTGGGGAAAGAGAGGGGATCTTTTACGACCTGACCCTGTGTTATGCTTGTATGCACTTTTCTTATATTTTCTATCAAGTGTCAGTTGAAAAAGGGTGTGAGATACACCGAAACTGTTCTGAATTAAATTGTCTTCGGAGAATGTGGTTTAATTCCTCATATATATATATATATATATATATATATATATATATATATATATATATATATATATATATATATATATATATATATATATATATATATATGTGATAGAACGAGTTAATTTCAACTCCTATCCCATATTATTAAAAACCACGATGCTGCCCACGTGCATCTTCGATTCGAGGCTTGGAATCTTATCTCAGCTACAGGATGCCAATGTTTAAACAAGGAGGTTATCGTCCCCCCCGCTCGCCCCCATACGCCGACCTCGCCAGATCGAGTTAGGCTTATGAACAGATAAGGCATTTTTCTCCGGCCCGGCTGTGCGTTCCCTCCAAGCTTTCACTCCATTTTCCCCCACGCCAAGGAGATGTCCTGGCTATTTATATGGAAACTTTACCACTAAGATGAGATTGGAGATCCAGATTTTCGTCGCGAAACATCACCACGACCCTCTCTCCCTTTGTGCGCCAAGGGACCTCGACCTCGAGATTCACCATCACTTGTCCAGAAGGAGGACAATATTCCTTGAGTGCCAAAGGTTCGAGCCTTTCCGACGTCAAGTCCCCAAGGCTTCCCCCCCCCTGTTGTTCAAGGAGAACAGCATTAGAACAGCCATTGTTCGTTTTGAGCCCTTCGCCAAGAAACGGTTCTCATCCCCCGCTGTTGTTCAAGGAGAACAGCATTAGAACAGCCATTGTTCGTTTTGAGCCCTTCGCCAAGAAACGGTTCTCATCTCCCCCTGTTGTGCAAGGAGAACAGCATTAGAACAGCCATTGTTCGTTTTGAGCCCTTCGCCAAGAAACGGTTCTCACCCCCCCCCCCTGTTGTTCAAAGGAGAATAACATTAGAACAGCCATTGTTCTTGAGCCCGTAGACAAGAGACGGTTCTCATCCCCCCCTTTGTTCAGAAGAGAACAACCTAGAACAGCCATTGTTCGTTTTGAGCCCTTCGCCAAAAAACGGTTCTCACCCCCCCTGTTGTTCAAGGGAGAACAACATTAGAACAGCCATTGTTCTTGAGCCCGTAGACAAGAGACGGTTCTCATTCCCCCTTTGTTCAGAAGAGAACAACCTAGAACAGCCATTGTTCTTCAAGCCGTTCGTCGAGTAACGGTTCTCCTTTCCAAGACGCCTCGTCAGGATCCTTTTATCCCCCCCCTTCGGCTGGAACTCGCCAGCGGACCGAATATTCCTTCAAGTACCTTCCACTGCACCCTAATGAAAAGTTACGTAAGCCAAACGTCACCTTTTGAGTATTGATCCCTTTTTGTCAATTCTATCCTGTGCTTTAAATTGTTTATCGAACCATCCCATCTATTTAACTCTATATTTGTTTTACCTTTTTTAATCCCTTAAATCCTTGGATTAGCCCGAGTCTCCACGACCCTTTCCATTCTGTTTATGTCAATATTTTCCGTTTTTGTGTTTTGTTTATAGTTATTATTAATAAAACTCTATTTTATTAATGATAGCAATATTATTATCCTTGAGCTCAGTTCCACTTCTTAAGCATATCGAAGATACATAATATCGGCCGCCAGACAGTAACGCACTTTAAAGATAATTAAGGAAGTTCCCTCAACGAATAGTGTAATATATGGTATCGTCGGGAGTCATTCTACGACATATATATATATACTATTTATAATTTGGTATCAGGTGTGTAAGGTTTAACGCTATATCTTTGCAAACACTGGTCTCAGTCGAGTAAAGCATAGTGTTATTCGTTATAATAATAGAATATAGTAGTTCCCTTTTGTTTTAACGATTGCTATCCCCTTTTTTTTTAAACTTAAGAAGCTGGAGTAGCTCAAGGAACGGTTATAATAATTTGTTTGTTTTTTTTTGTGATTTTAGTCAGTGGTTATTTAGATTGAGAAACCAAGTACGAATAGGTCAGTGCCCATATTTAGGTAGGCTAATTCTATAGAGGCATAATTCTTGTTGCGAGGAATTTTAGTTGGTTGACGAGTGCGCTCCCAAGTGCAAAGATGACTCAGTTTGAAATCTTTAAAGCGCAAGGAGAGTCCTGTGGACTTTCCGGAAAAGAACTAATTGAGTACATTCAAGAAGAACGTGAAAGAGAAATACAACGAGAAGAAAGAGAAATACAACGAGAGGAAAGAGAAAGCGGGGAACGGATAAGACAAGCTGAGCTTCAGATTGAATTAGCTCGGATTAAAGCAGAAGTTCAAAGAAAAAAGGTAGAAAAAGAAAGAGAAAGAGAGGAACGGGAAAGAGTAATCCAACGAGAAGAACGAGAAGGAAAAATCCAACGAGAAGAACGAGAAAAAGAAATCCAACGAGAAGAAAGAAGGACGGATTCGCGCCCCTTCCCAGGAAAGCTGACAAAGTTTCCGAGCCCCGTAAAACCCCAAAACTTCTTTCCCCAAAACCAACAACGGGACTCCAAACCTCCCGTTAAGACTTGTCCTCCATTTCTCTTCCCGAAGCGACCAACCATATGCTTCACCTGTGGTGTAGAAAACCACATGAGCTGGAATTGCCCCAAAAATTCTAGGCTTAAAAGCGGACCAGCCCACCAAGTTCACCAGATTAATGCAACCCCGGCTCCCCCGGTGGTGCAGACCCAAGCAGAAACTTCTCCCCCTCCGTCAGGCCACCAGGTAAATTTTGTTTTTGGTAAAAGTTCATCGGGAACTTTGAAATATGAGGAGGGCAGCGTGGACAGCTGTCGAGTATCGACTCTCGTCAGGGACACAGGATGTACGTGCTTCATCGTGTCCGACGAACTCCTCCCAGTGGTCTCTAACCACGAAAAATTTGCGGTGGTACATGACCAACTTGGGCGGGCGAACAGATTCCCCGTCGCTAGATGTTACCTGCAGTGTCAATATTATAATGGCTGGCCTGAAGTCATTGTAGCACCCATAAAATTCTGTTCCGTACTTATAGGACAGAGCCCCCAAGTAAGTTTCGACCCTGTGTTTCAGGCCGCCCTTCCTCAAGGCCGAGATAAGAAAGAAGCCCAGGAGCCCGTCCCCATCAGAACCCCGATACCGTCCGATTTCTCGGAGACCCCTAACCAGGACTTTAGGACGGCAAAAGAGGAGTGTGAATCACTAACACCCTTAGGTGATAAGGCCCCAGACAAGGACACGGAGACTGTCCCTGGACCCCAAGAAAAAAAGAACCCCCAACGCGCCCGTGGAGATACCTTCGTAGAACTGGACGAAGCATCGGCGCTTGAAGAGGATTGCCCCGCGGAGTCCCTTAATGTAATCCAGACAGTGTGCATCCAACCTGATGCCGATTACCCTCCTCCTTCCCGACCAGGCGAGTCTTTAGAACCCTCTGACCTGGATAGTGACGCGCAGCTGACACCACGTCAGAGGAGTCAGATACAAGAACTAATTAAATGGAATCACCATTTACCCACCCTATTAGCTCTTTTCGAGCAACTGCGTGAAAATGGGCTCACCATTGGCCCCAGCAAATGCCAGTTTGCCCACGAAACCATCAAATATTTGGGTTTCAAAATAGGACAAAACAAGTTAGGTCCACACGAGAACAAGATTAAGGCAATCGCCGACATGCCCCTCCCGATTACAAAGAAGCCATTAAGATCGATCCTAGGATCAGCTTCTCCCTATCAGCGATTTGTTCCGAATTTCGCTGCAATTTCGGCCCCCCTATGCCCCCTTCAGGAAAAGAATTTCTCCGATCGCTTACGTTGGAATGATGTCGCTGTTTCCCATTTTAATCAGCTCAAAAGTAAGTTCATTTCTGCCCCAATTTTTAAGTTGCCCAACCCGGAAAAATCCTTTGGGGTTAAGACCGACGTGATCAACGAGGGCATTGGAGGTGTACTCCTTCAATACGTGGATGACAGAACGAGTCATCCAGTTGCATATGCTAGTCGTCAATTATTACCACGCGGAAAGAGATATGCCACTAGAGAAAAGATAGCTCTATCAATTATCTGGGTCATAGACAAATTCAAGCTGTACTTGATATGTAAAGAATTTCAAATAGGAACCGACCACCGTCCGTTAGCCTATATTAGGAATTTGAGACACTCAAACGGCCGCATCATGCGCTGGAGTTTACTCTTGCAAGAGTACCAGTTTAAAATAAATTAGATAAAAGGTTCCGATAACCAGGTCGCTGACGCACTCAGTAGGAATGCGTTACCGAATAGCGTAGAATAATTGTATTCATAGGATTAGTATCTCCATGTAGGTATATACCGTCTTGTACGACTTAATTTAAGATTCTTTTGTAATATAATTAATTAATGTATATGTCTGAATTTTGTAACGCTCAATGTCTAATTTTTTTTGTATGTCTATATATTTGTTCTTATTAATTTACGTATAAATTATTTTGTCCCGTATGTACTAAGTTCATATCATTTCATTGTTCCATGCCCTTTTTTTTCTCTCTGATTAGGTTGTATTAAAGGTTATTTTCCCCTGTAATCTAAAGATCAAAATAATCATATGTATTGAGGTAATACTAGTTAGGTGCAGGAAGGTACGGTTGGTACAAGAAAACGAGTTCCCCACAACGGAGCTCTATCGTTGTCCCTTCTCTCTTTTTTTTTCGAAGTGACAACTTCCCCTGGAATGGAGGGGTGTGATAGAACGAGTTAATTTCAACTCCTATCCCATATTATTAAAAACCACGCTGCTACCCACGTGCATCTTCGAATCGAGGCTTGGAATCTTATCTCAGCTACCGGATGCCAATGTTTAAACAAGGAGGTTATCGTCCCCCCCGTTCGCCCCCATACGCCGACCTCGCCAGATCGAGTTAGGCTTATGAACAGATAAGGCATTTTTCTCCGGCCCGGCTGTGCGTTCCCTCCAAGCTTTCACTCCATTTTCCCCCACGCCAAGGAGATGTTCTGGCTATTTATATGGAAACTTTACCACTAAGATGAGATTGGAGATCCAGATTTTCGTCGCGAAACATCACCACGACCCTCTCTCCCTTTGTGCGCCAAGGGACCTCGACCTCGAGATTCACCATCACTTGTCCAGAAGGAGGACAATATTCCTTGAGTGCCAAAGGTTCGAGCCTTTCCGACGTCAAGTCCCCAAGGCTTCCCCTCCCCTGTTGTTCAAGGAGAACAGCATTAGAACAGCCATTGTTCGTTTTGAGCCCTTCGCCAAGAAACGGTTCTCATCCCCCCCTGTTGTTCAAGGAGAACAGCATTAGAACAGCCATTGTTCGTTTTGAGCCCTTCGCCAAGAAACGGTTCTCATCCCCCCCTGTTGTTCAAGGAGAACAGCATTAGAACAGCCATTGTTCGTTTTGAGCCCTTCGCCAAGAAACGGTTCTCACCCCCCCCCTTGTTGTTCAAAGGAGAACAACATTAGAACAGCCATTGTTCTTGAGCCCGTAGACAAGAGACGGTTCTCATCCCCCCCCCCTTTGTTCAGAAGAGAACAACCTAGAACAGCCATTGTTCGTTTTGAGCCCTTCGCCAAGAAACGGTTCTCACCCCCCCTGTTGTTCAAGGGAGAACAACATTAGAACAGCCATTGTTCTTGAGCCCGTAGACAAGAGACGGTTCTCATCCCCCCTTTGTTCAGAAGAGAACAACCTAGAACAGCCATTGTTCTTCAAGCCGTTCGTCGAGTAACGGTTCTCCTTTCCAAGACGCCTCGTCAGGATCCTTTTATCCCCCCCCTTCGGCTGGAACTCGCCAGCGGACCGAATATTCCTTCAAGTACCTTCCACTGCACCCTAATGAAAAGTTACGTAAGCCAAACGTCACCTTTTGAGTATTGATCCCTTTTTGTCAATTCTATCCTGTGCTTTAAATTGTTTATCGAACCATCCCATCTCTTTAACTCTATATTTGTTTTACCTTTTTTAATCCCTTAAATCCTTGGATTAGCCTGAGTCTCCACGACCCTTTCCATTCTGTTTATGTCAATATTTTCCGTTTTTGTGTTTTGTTTATAGTTATTATTAATAAAACTCTATTTTATTAATGATAGCAATATTATTATCCTTGAGCTTAGTTCCACTTCTTAAGCAGTTCGAAGATACATAATATCGGCCGCCAGACAGTAACGCACTCTAAAGATAATTAAGGAAGTTCCCTCAACGAATAGTGTAATATATGGTATCGTCGGGAGTCATTCTACGACAATATATATATATATATATATATATATATATATATATATATATATATATATATATATATATATATATATATATATATATATATATTCAAAAAATCCCACAGGAAAATATGAAAGACGGATTCCAAGTACTTTCGAACTGTGGGATTATTTGCATTTATTGCTCTACTCACGCGCTACTTAGTGAGTTTCTCATATCCATACATTGGCAGCACTGTTCGCTCACTTAGGGCTAGGGTCTGTTCTCATCTTGGTATTAGCTCTCGCACTGGCTCCACCTAGACAAATAAAAAAACTTCTCCAATTCGAGATCATTCAATTAAATGTAAGACAGAAATTTCCCACAAAAACTTTCAAATTATAGGACATGCAAAGGACTCCACTCCCCTTCGCATTCTCGAACCATTATTTATAAAACAACTAAATTCCAGTTTAAATTCTGATTCAACTGCTTTTTCCCTTCTCATTTCATAAATCACTCAAAATATTTTCACAACCTACCAATCTTTAATCGGTTCCTTCTATAATCTTTCCTCAGTCTCTCCGCTTTTGCCGTCCACTAAAGGTGACTAATATTTTTGTGTACCAATTAATTGCCCCAATTAGTATATTTTTATATTTATCCATATTTAAAGCAGCAATATTCAGTTTCAAGTTTTCAAATGATTTTTTCACATTTTCAATTTATTCAATAATTTATTTTTTCTGCTTCATTAAGTGACTAATATCTGTGTCAACCAATAACTGCATCAACTATTGTTATATTTATCCATCTTTAAAGTACCCATAATTGATCCATATCTAAAGTTTCAATAGTTTTCAAACGATTTGTCATAATTTCAATTAACTAAATAATTTATTTCTAATCCTTGTGTGCATTATATTTTTTGTAATTTTAAACGTGTTCTAAATCTATCTTATAGACCAGAAGATGGGTAAGGTACCCGAAACGTTGTACTTAATTAAATGAGAAATTTTACATGTCTCATTTTTGGATTTATCCTCAACCTGAAAATAAGCCTTCTTAGAAGCAAACCTATAGAATATATATATATATATATATATATATATATATATATATATATATATATATATATATATATATATATATATATATATATTGTTTATTTTTCTCTCTCTTTAATTACATGTTCTTAAAGTTTTATTTAAAGTGGATTATTTGTATTTGATCCTTGCAATTTAGTGTTTATCAATGTCCTTTGAATTGTCGAAGATGTATAGACGTGATGTATGGAACGTACAAATATAATAAATGTCCTAATTCGTCGTGTTGCCTTTAATATATATATATATATATATATATATATATATATATATATATATATATATATATATATATATATATATATATATATACATATATATATATATATATATATATATATATATATATATATATATATATATATATATATATATATATATATATATATGTGTGTGTATGTGTGTGTGTGTGTTTCTCTTTCTTTGTTCATTCTCTTTTTGTCTCTCTTCTTCTACCTCCCCCTCCCGCGCCTCACACACACATACACAGACGACATTTCGATAACAGCACAACATTCCATACTCAACACTTACTCTCTCCTTTTCGAAAATCAAATAGTATACAAATTTTCTTCTCCCCCGTCCCCTTCTTCGAGACGAGTTTGTGCGTACGAGCGTTAGACCATTGCTTTCACCTTTTCTTAAGTGAGAGTTTCTTAGTTGAAATGAAGTATTTCGAACTCTTAGTTATGCTAGTGTGTCACAAACCTTTGGCGTGTTTGTATGCCTCTCGTTCCAGTCTCATTTTTCTCACGTGTATTGCCATGGTAACAGAGGACTCGTATTAAACCAGGGCCATTTCCACTTCGCGAACTCTAAATTCAATTTGGAAATCAATTTCGTAGTACAAGGTGAGGTGTAGTACATTGTTTTGCTTATTATATTCAATGGTCGATTTGTGTTTAAGATTCATCGAAGAGGGGCAATTACTTAAGTTATCTTTGCGGGAAAACCAAAAGGGGGTTGTAGTAATAGACCTTGGTTACCATTCCTGGCGTCCACATTATATTCCACCCATTGATACCGTACCCTATTTCTGTTCTTTTTGTTGTCTCTTTTTGACCCTTTAGATATTTTTGACTTATGCCCCTGTCCATTTACGCATTCTTTTTAGCAAAAATGGTAACCTAAATTCTAATTACGCATAGCAACTATAAATGATAATCAATTTGATTCGAATGGACTGTAACCAGTAGTGATAATCATGACTGTTAATCAATCCTCATGACCAAGAGTGACACCAAAACTGTTAACCAGGAGTGAGAACCAAGCCTGGTAAAAGGTATGGGAGTCAATATTGATAACTATGAATTAGAATCAACACTGGCAATCAAGAGAGAAAACAAGGACTGGTAACTACATATGGTTGGGAATCGAGAGTGATAACTAGGTATGAAACCCAAACCATGTAACTATTGTTGGGGTTCAATTCTAGTGACTAGGAATGCGAATCAAAGCTAGTAACTATGGGTGAGAACCAAGACTAGTAACTATGATTGGAAGTAAAGACTACTAACCGAGATTGGTAAACATAATTGGTTGTCTGGTGATAATCAAGACTGATAGCCAAGAGTTAGTGGTAAGACTAGTAACCTATGGTTGGAATAAAGACTGGTAACGATGAGTGCTAACTAAATCTTGTAACTATTGTTTGAAATTAAGACTATCAACCATAGTTAAGAACAAAGACTGGTAACTAAGGATAAGAACCATAAATGGTAAAAAGTAATGAGAACGAATATTGGTAACCAATACTCTTCCTGACGACTTCCATCAGCTGTGAGAACCACGACTGATAACTAATGGTGCGAACCAATACTGATAACCAAGAGTTGAAACCAAGAATGGTAACAATGATAGGGAATCAAGTAGGGTATCCACGAGTAAATACCAAGGCTGGTAACTATGGGTGGGATATAGTGTGACATCCAGGAGTGGTAACCAAGATTAGGAACTATAAATGGAAATCAAAAAGGTAACCCGGAAAGAAAACATAGATTAGTAACTATAGGTGGCAATTCAGACTGGCAACTTTGGACAGAAAACCAAAACTGGTAACAAAGAGCTGACATGACGTCTGTTAACCAGGAAGGAAAACTGTTAAGTGTTTTAATAATAAATTAACTATGGCATAGTTAAATAAAACGGGAAACCGCTTCTTTCTTTCATACTTAGGAAACATACACTTGTATATAATTAGATACATAGATTGATAGATAATAGATAGACGAATAGATATGAAATAAACGCTCAGCAGTTCACAGAAATTTACATTTATTTCCAAAGCTCAATGGTTCTTTGTATCCAACTCTGTCGTCTGCTCACCAAATTCGATCGCTCATTTCTTTCCAAATCTCACATCAAACAATGCCCTGTAAGCAGCAAAACCAGGCCGGTTGCCATGCAGAGGCATCAGGGGGGAATCAAGAAAGGTAACCATGAGTTTTCATTACTACCGGTATCCATGAATTGACATTACCACTGATAACCAGGAGTAGTCATGATCACTAGTAAACAGCAGTCGTATTGGCCACTGGTAACCAGGAATAGCCATGATCACTGTTAACCAGGAGTGGTCATGGCCAATATTAACTGGGAATGGGTGCGACCACTGGTAATCTGGATTGGTCATACTTCTGGTAATAATGAGTGGTCAGGACCACTGTTAACTAGGAGTGATCTTGAATTATGGGAACCATTTGTGTTAACCAGGTGTTTTCATGCTTATCGAGAGTATTTAGGACCATGATAACCATGAGGGTCATGACCACTGGTAACCACGAGTGGAAACCAAGCCCGCCGTGCCGTCAACGTCGACTGCCCGAATTTGGAACTCCTAGTGGTAATCCAATCTGGGTCCTCCATTAAGGGGTCCCTGGTGCCTGAGCTCAGGAATATGTTCCCCCGGGAGGGTTATAACGTGCCCTACTGGCCTCGGCTTTCAGTATTAAAAAGGTTCGCACTTGTAACGCTATTTCTCTCCCTTCCTTAAAATTCCTTCTGTCTGTCCTTTCCCCATCTTGAGCATCTATTTCCTCGTTGGATTACAAGACTTCTCATTCGCTTTCCCTCCCTGCCTCTGTTTCTCCTCACCTAGCAATTTATCTTTATATCTATTTTTGTTATATGCATATCTATTATTTCTTTTATATGCCTGCCTATCTATCTATTTAGCTATATCTTTATATATAAATCTACCCTTTTATTCGTACCTTTCTTGCATTATTCTTTTATCCATTTTTCTGTTTCTCATTTTCTCCTTATCAATCCATTGTTTTATTTTTATAGAATTATAATTTTAGCTATGCATCATCAATCTATCAATTTCATCTATTTATCATTTTACCTCTATCCATCACCTTGTATTTTTATGTTTTCATATTCTCTTCCATTTATTACTCTATCCATTTATCCGTTTCTCATTTTAACTCTCTATCTATGTATCACTCTATCACTCTATCGCACTATGACCTTATCTTTTCCTCATTTTATCTATCTATCTATCAATCTATTGCACTATGCCCTTATCTTTTCATATATATATATATATATATATATATATATATATATATATATATATATATATATATATATATATATATATATATAGATAGATATAGATATAGATATAGAAATATATATATATATATATATATATATATATATATATATATTGATCTATCGCACTTTTCATTATCTCTTCCTCATTCTATCTATCAATCTATCGGACTATTCATTTATCTCTTCCTCATTTTATCTTTCAATAAATCTAACAGTCAATTTTTTTCTGACATTATCTATTTATCATAGTTATCCTCTTTCTCCATCTATCTTGTTACATATCTACGAGGTTGAGAGCCCCTCATTTGGCGCCTCTGCCCTTGGCGGGGATCGCCAGATGAGCTCCCGACAGTCGACCTAGACGATCACGGTCCATGCGCATGTAGGAATTCATGTACGTACACACGTGTGTGCCATCGAAAATATTGTAAGGGATTAAAAAAAATTCCAAGCATTTCCTTCCATTGTGATTGGTTGCGTAAACGAGGGTGTAAGTTTAGGCGGATGGATTGTATGTGCAGACGCCAGTGCCAAACAGTTGTACATTAGTGTACACGTGGTCTTCCCAAAAATTACTTACATGGAATGGAATACACACATGTAAGCTACATACACGCAGTTAGACGTGTAAAGGGAACTGCGTTGGTTGTGGAGGAAGTGTAGGTCGACGAGAATTTCCCCCATAAGGGGGCGTTATTTGTAAATGGGCGACAATCATGTTGCAGCTGACATCTGGCCCAAATGTATTGAGGAGGATTTTCGACAATAAATCTTCCACAGATTTTCACTTCTCCCAATCCACCACTTTCTTTGCAGATAACCTCGTTAGTTTTCACGTCTTAGTTCTAAGCTAAGTAACAGCAGTGAGGATAGTTCTGCGTCTTCCCAATCCCGAGCGCGCCGAGTAGTCTACTCTTTAGACTATTCGGGCTATCCAGCTTATTAATTTCACCAAATTGCCAGGAAGCCTCGTTTACTTTCGCTTAACAATGGAATTGTTCCTCTAAGTCAGTGTGAACCGAAATGTATGTGTTGGTGGGATTCGGTGCCAGGAACATTGGACACGCTGGGGTGTGCCTTAAACCCTATTCGAAGGATTATTTAATAAATTAAAGGAAATTTTTGTATTTTCTCCATCAGGGATGGGGGAAGGGGCGGGGCTCTTATATGTATACTTAAAGTCGAACCGCAGTCTTCTAAACCGGATTTGGGGTCATTTAAAAATTTGAGACCCGGCTGCCCTCCTGTCACGGGGCACCCGATCCACCAGTTCTCGGTTCGACTCAGTTCTACGAATCTGCGATGGAGGTAATTAGGTACTGTGTCAGAGATCACAGAGAGAGAGAGAGAGAGAGGAAGATACGCGCCGTCTGATGACGTCACTCGGACAAATGATCACACCTAAGCTGCTACACTCCATTATTTAAAATTAAGAAAGAAAAACCAACGATAGCATAGCCATAGGAAAGATTGTGAAGAGAGGGTCGTGGTGAAAGTGCTGAGGTTAGGGGAAGTGAAAATAAGTGGCTGGTACAGGCCCTCATGTAGTCTAAAGCGGAGACTACTTGGCTTACCCTGGATTAAGAGGGCGCGAGAGTCTGTTGCTTTCCATTAACCCTGTATGTAGAGGTATGGGAGAGGGGATGGGTCAGGGCTTGTACTCCGGAGTCGTTGGAGGAGTCATAGTATGAATAAGTCCACCACTACACTAAGCAACCCAACCAAGCAGACAACCATTTACCAGCACCCAAAATAGTACTCTGCTCACCTCAAATATACCCAAGAAATGCATAGAGCACAAACCAGCCCTCCTCCTCTGGCCACCTTCCCACGTTTACACCTTCTAGTTCCAATTACTCATCCCCACTCTTTCAAAATCACCTACACGAACTACAAACCTGCAACCTGAACAAATTTCACTATTTATATAAAATAAAATAAAAAATTATCTCCCCTAAGCAAAACAATGAAGGAAATCAACAAAAAACACATCCTTTACGGCGGGAAGAAAACAACCAAAACAAACAAAACAGATCACTTAGAAAACAAGATTTAAATAAGTATATCAAACTTATCATTACACATATCATCACTCTAATAAAAATAAGCCAATAAATGAGCACAATAAATCACAAAACGAACTCAATGCTGGAGAACCCTAAAAGAAAATCCACCCATTACATTCAACCTTTACTCCTCCACACGAATCTCTGATTACTCGAAACAAAATAACCTTCCTGATACAACACCAATCAAACACAATCTCCTTACCAACGCATAGGCAAAAATGCCAAATTCATAGAAAATAAAAATGACGCATAACCCAGACTAAACTCAGCTATTCACTATAGCATTCAATTAGCCAACCAATTTCTTAAAAGTTTTAAGCCCAAGATCCCAATAATATATCTAATATCTACCTATACCACCTAATAAACTGCGATCTCGGCCATTCAAGACCTATTCAACTACTACTATCCCACAAAATAATTCCTTTCATTTAGAAAAGAACATACTAATACTCAAACCCAGCAAGACAACTACACAACACAACTCACTGCTGTACACAATGCACATTATCCAAACCCCTTGAAAAACTCATTCACGAGAGAATAAGTCTGGACAAACAATTTTCACAATATCAACACGATTGGCGAAAAACTCATTCAACCAGAACTCTAATTAATCTCAAGCAACACATTCTAGATGGCTTCAACGAATCCCTTACCCATTAGGCACAATTCTTGCAACAATCGACATCAACAAAAACCTTCCACACACCACCTAAATACGCAAAGATGCTTGCACGCAAATTCCTACAAAGCAAAGTCTCTAATAACGACAGAAAAATTGACAACAAACTCCATTTAAGCAAAGTCGTACACAACGCAGATAAATTACGTGTTCGACCACTTCAAATCACTGTTATTTAGGACGCTATATTTTCACCAGTACTTTTCAACTTATTCACACCCAAGTTTCACACTAAATACTCACATGACCTTTACCACACATATCACAAACAGAGCAAACAAAGTCACAAAGAACCTCAATCTCCCGAAAAGATGTAGCAAAGACCGCTTTTGAACAATTGTACTATACAAACAATTCATCTTTACCTACATGAATTGGGTAGCATCAGAAAGGCAACCAGCACAGTCCAAACTTAAGCTATCAAACTTTCGCAGGATGCACGCAAACAACTCCTAGCAGAGAACAAAATCTCGCCCATTCCATTCACTTCATTTTCTTCTTCTACTTCTTTTGTTTATTTTAATTCTTTTGCTTATTATACTCCTTCTACTTTTCTACTTCTTTTTCTTGTTCTGCTTCTTTTTCTTCTTCTACTTACTTTTCTTCTTCTACTCCTTTTTCTTCTTCTACCTACTTTTCTTCTTCTACTTCTTTTTATTCTTCTAATCCTTTTTTCTCCTTCTACATCTTCTTCTTCTACTTCCTTTTCCTCTTCTACTTGTTTTGCTTCTTTTACTTATTATGCTTCTTTTACTTATTTTGTTTCCCTCTACTTCTTTTTCTTCTTCTACTCTTGTTTTCTTCTTTAACGTCTTCTTTTTCTACTACATTTTCTTCTTCTACTTATTTTGCTTCTTTAACCTATTTTGTTTCCTACTTGTTTTGCTTCTTTTACTTATTATGCTTCTTTTACTTATTTTGTTTCCCTCTACTTCTTTTTCTTCTTCTACTCTTGTTTTCTTCTTTAACGTCTTCTTTTTCTACTACATTTTCTTCTTCTACTTATTTTGCTTCTTTAACCTATTTTGTTTCCTTTACTTCTTTTTCTTCCTCTACTTCTTTCTCTTTTTCTTCTTCTAATTCTTCCTTTTCTTCTTCTACTTCCTTTTTTCTTCTACATCTTTTTCTTCCTATATTTCTTTTTCTTCTACTTCCTTTTCTTCTTCTAGTTCTTTTCTCCTTCTACTTATTTTTTCTCCTAATTATTTTTCTTCGTCTACTTTATTTACCTATACCACTTCTTTTACTTCTAATTCTTCTTTTATTTCTTCTTTTACTTTTACTCCCCCTACTTCTTCATCTTCTTATTCTTCTGTTTCACCTACTTCCTTCCCTTTTTAACCTCTTCTTCTACTTCATTTACTTCTTTTCGGAAATCTACCTTCTTTGAAAAATGAGTTCAAGCGAGTTGTGTGACCTCAAGATTGCTAGCCCCATCCCCCCCCCCCACACACACACACACTGAGTGACTATGCATCTACTTTCATTTGCCCTAATCTCACCACTTTTATGCTCACACTCCTCAAAAATCTTCTTCGGTGGAGATGCCCTCGTTAGAGTTTGTTTTTTAATTATCTAAAAAAAAAATACTTCTGATAACTATCATCATTTATTGCTGTGTGGGCGGCGCAGGGTGCCGCAAAGGTCTGTAATCCTATTTAGTTGTCGTTGTTTGTAGGTAATTGAGAATAAAGATGTCCTGAAATAAATAAAAGGAAAACCAACGATAGAAAGCTTGTGAATAGAGGCTTTTTAAGAGAGTGCTGCAGTGAGAGGTGCAAATGATTGGGGAGTGGAGCAGAGTAATCCAAAGAGGAGACTACTTCTGAGCTCGGTGTCGGGCTCTAGCTTTAGTACTAAAGTACTCCCTCATAAGGCATTTATTTTGTATTTAATTATAAAAATGTTATTTATGTGCTTTTAGTGCCGGTTGCTCCTTCCACTGTTGACGGTGTCTATTGGGCGAAAAGTAGAAATTGTTCCAAATATTACTTCTGAGCAATCGGGTAAATAAATGTCTACCTCGTCATAAATATTATGTCCGACGGAGTAGCGCATTTTATATACAGCCGCGGCCAAAAGTTTACGGACACCTGCAATTTATCTTATATCTATGAATATGTTGCTGTATGTGTGCACGCGTGTCCAATACATCTGGAAAGCAAAATAAAAGCATTTTAACTATTTTAAATATTTAAAATGGCGATGCTATTGAATTGTATGAAATTCTAGAATCACTAAGGGGTATGTTACTTCCTATTTGTTGATTAAAATAATATTCCATTGCGACAGGATCAAATAATATGATAAAGGTGAAAACACGTAACTATATGTCGAAGGAGAAAGTCTTTTTTGGTATTTTCTATTCTTATTTATTTTCTCTCTTTTTCTTGTTCTCAATTCTCTCTTTTTCATTCCTTTTCTCTTTTTGCTCTTCTCTCTTTTTTTTCGCTTTCGTTTGCTTTTTCTATTTCTTTTTCTCCTTGAATTTCTCCTTTATCTTTTGTTTATTCTCTTTTTCATTCTGTTTATACTTCATTTTTCTCTTTTATCTCCTTTTCTTTTTCTCTTCTTGTTTTCTTTTTATTTATATTTTTTCTCCTGTACGTTTATTTTTTCTGCTATTCTTTATTTGTTTTTCTTTTCTAGTTTTTCCTTTTCTTTTCCTAGTTTTATTTTTCTTTTCCATTTTTTGTTCGTTTTTTCCTCTCATTTTTTCTCTTTTTTCATTTTCTTTTTCTACTCTCCTCTTCTTTCCTTCTCCTTATCTTTACCTTGTTTTCTTTCTTTTTTCATTTTATACTGATTCATGCAGGCACCATTTAGGAACACACATTTTATAATAAAATGTATTTATCCTGTCATTTTTTATTATTATGACTAATAGTTGTTTCCATATTTTTATTTTACTATCATAATTATTAAACATGGATAGAAAGCAAAATTCCAAAGAAACTTCATATTTTTAAAGAGAACATTTTGTCTGAAAGACCAATTGCTAAGAATCTTGGAATGCTCCATTCTTACGTTCACAAAAATATATTTTAATTTACAAAAAATGGTAAAACACCGCAGGAATCACGACGTATTTTATTCTGGGACTTCTGAAAGCTGTTTTCTTTCTGTTCGAAGATCCATTGAGAACAACCCTCCGTTAAAAGCTTTTGGATTGGCAAAGATTCCAAATCAGCCCAAGAACAGCAGTAAATTACTTGCACACTCTTGAATATTACTGACGACATAGCGCCAGGAGGAAGCCATTTTAAATTATGATCACTATTAAGTGCCTTCGGAATTCGACACAGCATAATTTATTCTGATAAATCAGGTTTTGTTCAATTTTCAGACGGTGGACGGGTATGTGTTTGGAGATTATCTCCTCACAAGTTTGAGATATAGAAGTTACAATCAATGATGAAACATGGTTGTTTTTCTGTTATGGTGTGGGGAGCAATTTGGAATCATGGAAGGACAGAGTTAGCTGACTGTGTTGGGAATATCAATTCAGAAAAATACATTCTTAAAGATGGAAGACTAATAAACTTTTCTAATCTTCAGCTTGAAAAGGAAAGTTGTATATTTACGGAAAATGGAGCTTCCTTTAATACGGCAAACATGACAAAATAAAAAAGAATGCTGTTACCAAAGCGGTATCAAACGACTTCCTTAACCGAGTCATTCTCCTGACATGAAACCCAATAGAACGTGTGTAGGGAATAATAGACAAATTATAGGGTAAAAGTCCTCATATCCAGAAACACGATCATAATTGATGATTGGCGTGTGCCAAACATGGTCGTAAATGACACAAGCTGAAATCTATGCTTACTACTTTCTTTGATTTCATTCTCAGACACTTTACTATGTCAAATGTAGGCCCTTTCACACTCAGTCAATCCATCCTTCTTTATATTTCTACTTTAGAATTTTAAAGTTAATATTTAGGAATTTTAAGTGTTGAAATGGTTAGGATCAGGTAAGGTGGTTCTCCTTTTGGATTTCACTTCGACTACGTAGAGTAACTAAATTACCACTTTTTGTTCAAATTTCTTTAGTCTAATTCTATTATTTAACCAATTGAAATTCCCAAGGACCGACTTTCAATAGATGGCTCTCTACGCCTCCTGGCACTCTCGTGAAGAACTATAAAAGATTTTTAAACCGAATGTGGAGGAATAGAGTCTAATAGGATCTGGAGGTCCACCTTGAACCCTAGAAGAGCCACGTGGCCTTAACGCTGAAACAAAGAGCGTGAGAAGCAAGGAAGGAATCGGGTAAACATGGCTTTATCAGACCATCTGTGTTTATCTTACGAGGGCTATTTCCCACGCCCGGGGCGATTTAAGCTCGCCTCCCATACTCGTGACGCGAGAAAGAACCCGAAGGGCTATTCAACCGGTTCCTTATCTCGCCCCCATCCCCTTCCCCAACCGAAAGCTGCCGACTTCAAATCCCTGGAGAGCACACCGAGGCCTGGGGTAATTTCGCCGCCCGCCGACCACCTGTATAACCGGAGGTTTCCTGCTGGATAAGCAGTACAGCTCGACCGCGCACGAAGACACATTACGTTCTCGAGTCGGATCCTCCGTGGATTATTCGGGTACCGACGGCTAGAATCTCTCCGCCGTGGACATCGCCCCAGCTAATTGACAGCTGCTTACAGCGGCCGTTCTTCCGTGAATTCGCGCCAGTACTCCCTCATCGAGAACCCTGAGGTAAAGCCAATCCTCTTTCATCATCATCTTGAGGTAGAACATGTCTCCCCCCCTCCCCCCATCGAGAACTCTGAGTTAAAAAATTTATTCCCTTGTTACCTTCTCGCCTCCCTAAGGTAACTCAGGGAGGCGAGGATGTAATAAAGGAATATGTTTTACCTCAGAGTTCTCGATAGGGCATAGGTACTGGTTCTACCTCAGGATGCTGATTAAGGAGGACTGGTTACCTTCCCTTCGACACTTACCTCGTGCAAGACGTCGATGCTGCGGACCTCGTTATAATCTGTTCCTCCCAAATCAATTGTTATTATTTGTATTTCGGCTTAGTATAGCCCCTTTTAAAGACTCCGATCAAAGTCATGTAATTAACCCTTTTAATCCCTTGGATTTGCCCTTTTGCTGACACCAAGTGTGTCCGTTATTTATTTGATCACGTATCTCACTTAAACCTCTTTTGTATATATATTAAACTTTATTTTTGTAGTATTCTTTAAATAACCTTGAACGTCTCTTGGCCATCATTTAACTTTTAAGCCAATCTGCACTCTATTATTTTGATAATTATTTCCCACACACTAGAGGACGAATTTCTCCCCCCATTCTCATTATCTCCCAGCCCAAATGGTCAGACCAAGCAATTACCGTCTAATTCTCCCTTATATATATATATATATATATATATATATATATATATATATATATATATATATATATATATATATATATATATATATATATATATATATATATATATAGGTTTGAAATTTTTTATTAAGACTTTTTATCATCCCAACATTAAATATACCATTGAATTAGATAGTAACATTCAACTTCCTTTTCTAGACCTCATTATAGAAAAAAACGACAAACTAGCTACCTCAATACACAGAAAGCCTACCTTTAGTGGCCTAGGAATCAATTTTTTCAGCCATTGTGACTTGTCACATAAACTCAGTGTAATAAAATCTCTAATATATAGAGGTTACCATCTCTCCTCCAATTATTCCCTAATGCACAATGAATTCCAGACTCTAAAGTCTTATTTAAAAAATAATTGTTACTCCCCCACCTTTGGTTGACAAATTAATCAATAATTTTCTAACCAAAATTTACTCTCCATCCTTTCTCTCATATAATGTTCCCAAAAGTGAAAAAATTTTCGTATTACCTGAAATGGGACCTTACAATAAATTATTCACTAGAAAATGCAATAAATGACTTCAAAATCACTTTTGTCAACCGACTTTCCATAGGAAGTTTCTTCTCGTCAAAAGACAAACTTCCTCTTGAAATGAGCAGCCGTGTTGTTTACGCTTTTACTTGTCCTTGTTGTTTGCAAGGAACCTATATTGGTAGTACGGTTCGCTCATTGAAAGAGAGCTTTTGTTCTCACATGGGAATAAGCCATCGCACTGGACAAAATTTGTCTAAGAAGGAAGCTTCTGCAATTAGAAATCATATTATACAATGCAAGACAGAATTTCCCAGCGATAATTTTAATATATATATATATATATATATATATATATATATATATATATATATATATATATATATATATATATGTATAATTGCAATACCATGACACCGAAATTAACTTAATAGTTTAAATACAACTTCCCTTACAATGTTGGATATTCTCTCTGCTTCGTGGCGATAGGCAAAAGGATCCTGAGAAAAAGAGAGGGGAAGGAAGAGAAAGAGGAAAATAAAGTTTATTTTTCCTTTTTAATTTTAAAGCGCAATAGCAACGAGGTCCATGCTCAAAGTTTGTAAGGAATCAGCTGTATGTAGTGAAGCTAGAGAAGACGAAAATGTAAGAAAGATTTTCCTGCAGGCATTGAGGCCAAGACGGCAAACTGCTAGTGTTGGTACCGGATAAAGAGTCGGAAAGAGAATGGAAGAGAGGTAGGGATAATAATAAAGAGAGTTAAAAATAATAATAAAGAGATAGAGGTAAAGATAATATAAAAAGAGAGGCCAAAGGGCTTCATCAATCCTTTTCTCTCCTGAACGGCTCACTAATTTTCGATAAGAATTTCGAATCGACGGTGAAACTTGTATCTTTTTTTCGGGGGTTTTTTCCGCTCGTGCCTTTTTAGCCATTTCGACAGATCCCCGCCCCCCACTTTCTTTCCCCCGGATATATTATGAGAAGGGGCCAACATCCAGAAGTTTATGACATCTGTTGTGCTCATTTGCGCTCTGCTGTACTCATTTGCGATGTGTTGTGCTTTCTTTAACGCCTGTTTGTGGTTTAGTTTTTCCAGCTAAGATTCAATCCATTAAAACGAAAGCTCAATGAGCACTGTGCGTCTCATATTGTGTTTGCCATGATCGTCGTAGCAGAACGGAAAGGGGATCGAGTCTAGTCTATTTACCTTTCATCTCTTCACCTTCACTAACCTCACCACTTACATACATCTTCCAAAATTTTCCGATAGGTATGTTCTCGTTAGTTTTCGATTTGTTAATATAAATCATTCTACGTTTTTCCCATGTTGCCAATTATTCGGATCACCGGGGGGCCGAAGCGGCTTCTTCCGTTTGTTTGCTCCGCAGGTTTTTAAATCGAATAAATGATGAGTTGAGCAATAGGCCATAATTTACTCTAGAACTCTAAACTTGTTCAACGCAAACGCACATACATATCTATATTCCTACACACATACAGCCACACCTATGCATCTTGCACAATCGCTGATGCTGATTAGGACACGTGGGGAGGGAAAGGGATTTCCATACGACGCCATTCGAGGATTTGAGCGAGGCTTGATTCTCAGAAGGGGCCCGTGTCAACGGGGATTAGCCCTGGCGAGACTAGTTTGAGGCGTTACTATGGAGACGGCAATTCGATTAGACGTAGTGTTAATGAGGCAACGCGGTAATGCTAGAAGTAATTCAGCCGCTGCTATGGAAACGGAGATCAGACGTGTTTGGGTTGCTACTATGGCAACAAGGCTTAGGCCAGACAGGTTTTGCGTGCTCCTATGGGAAAGGGGATAGAGGGCATTATTGGGCTTACTAGGTATAGCAACTAAAAATCAAGTAAAATAAATTCAGATGTTAACATAAAATGAGGACTTATGGATTTGGGTTTAATATGCCGCCATGCCAAACATAGCCAATGGAGTCTAAGGAGGGCCAAGGAAACAAAGCAACGCTTAACCTGGTTAAAAGATTTGCAAATGTTGCACGTTTCTATGATCAAAGGTAATATTTTGTATTTGTAAATGCAGTAGTTAAAGTTGCTAGCTGACTATGGTTTCTAATATATATATATATATATATATATATATATATGCAACAAAGCCCACAGGGAAAATTAATATGAGGATTCCAAGTACGTTCGTACTTTATTTCGAGTTCTTTATCATTCCTTGATAAAGAACTCGAAATAAAGTTCGAAAGTACTTGGAATCCTCGTATTAATTTTCCCTGTGGGCTTTGTTGCATTTATTGCTTACTCATGCGATACTTTGTGAGTTTTCCACATAAATTCTTTAAACCCCTTTCCGAGTGGAACCATCATACAAAAGTAGAAACTCTATGTATTTATTTATGTATAAGGTTAGGCGAGCCATTGGTTGTACACTTAAATCTAACAGGAAACTGAGTAAACATATATTTAATAGTAGCAATACACATATGAAAGCATTTCTTTTTATATAACAATGATTGCTAAAAAAAATTAACAGGTAACGAAAGTATTCAACCAATAATTATAATTTAAGCCATTTAATATTTTGTAGCGTAACGTTTGTTTGCAATAACAGCACGAAGATGATTTTCATAGGTTGATAATAGCTTTTTGTAATCATTTTTTGATATTTTGTTCCACTCTTCCACGCAAATTTCTATTGCAGAGGTTTTGTTCTGTTGGATTTCTTTTGGATTGCAGCTTTTTTTTCTTCTTAAAACATTCCTGAGTTAATTTGGCCGTGTTCTTAGGATCGTTGTCCTACTAAAATATCTTTCGATACGTGGCACCATCCATTTTCCCATTAATAATGTGGAGTCCTCCTGTGCCATATAGAGTAAAGCACTTCCAATTTCTAGATATATTTTAGCAAACTTTAAACTTTTTATTAAGAAGTGGAGTTATGCGGGGAGCGAAAGAATGCAGATCATTATAATGGAGCTCTCTACTAATAGTTATTTTACTCACTTTAGTCCCTATCCATTCCAGATCACCTTTTAGATCTTTCATAGTAATCATTGGATTAATCTTTAGTTGTAGAAAGATGTCATGTCCAGCCACTCGTTAATCTTGCGAGTAGAACCAGCTCTTGGCAAGTTGGAGGTAATTCCACACTCACAATGCTTTTGTATTATAGAAGCTACAGTTGCATAAGGCACTTTTATTCGCTCAGAACTAGGCCTATACGATAATCCATTTGAATGAAGCTTAATTAATAATTTGCTGTCGAATAGCTTGAGGATCTTTGAGGGATTGAATACTTTTGTTACCTGCGAAAAAAAACTCATTAGCAATTTTTATATACAAAGAAAATCTATCTTGTGTGAATCTCAGTTAGTTTTATAACCAAACGAAATATTGAGGGAGTGGGGTAAAGAATGTACTGGAAATTCATACCAGTTTACTCGTCCACTTTTAAAAAGAAATATTCAAAAAATCACGTAATTAAAATATATATATATATATATATATATATATATATATATATATATATATATATATATATATATATATATACTCGTGTATATATATATATATATATGAAATGAAAAACTGACAAAGTATCACGTGAGGGTAACAAATGAATGCAATGTCCCGCAGGAAAAAATGAAATGGTGTTTCCAAGTACTTTCAAACTTTATTAAGTTCCTTATCAAGGATAACTACAAGAAATAATATTATTTTAGAGGTATATATACGAAAGAAAAGTATGAAAGACCACCTTAAAAACAAGAAATCACCAATGAGGAAGACGGAAGAGGAAAGGTAAAGATTCACATTAAGAATTACAAGAAGCAGGTGGTAAGGTCAAACTGAGAAGACGGAAAGGGTAACAGATTAAAAGAAATGGAGATAGCCTAACGAGGGAGATTATAAGACACCAGGGGCGAAAATTGGAGAAAATACAATGTACATAACAGAGCAGTGATAATTAAAAAAAGGGGGGGGGGGCACATAACTAAAGATTGTATATAAAAAACTAAGAACAAAAGTCAGAACTAATTTCTTTAAGTATTAGTCTTTTAATTATAGCATCTATTTTATATAAACCAGGGAAAAGATTAAAATTATCACATTGGTTTATAAAAGCATATTCAATGATATTCCTTTTTATAGGGTCATTGGAACGATAAATAATTTTTTCCGAGTTCCAGTTAATTAGATGGACAAAGAAAGCACTGTTATCTTCCCCTCTTCGGACATTATATTTATGTTGATTTATGCGAACAGAAAGTTGTTTAACTATTTGTCCATAATATTTACTTAGGTAACCAAAACACTCAACTGAATAACCTCTGCCCCCCCCCCCCAAGCTATTACAATTATTACGTACTAATAAAGTTTTAATGGTCGTCTCATATTTAAAACAACAGAAATGTTAAAGTTATTCAAAAGACGGGGAAGATCACTAAAACAAAGAGAAAAATGTAGAACTAAAATGTTATTACTATTAAAAGGGAGAGTAGAGACAGTTTGATAAAATGGTTTTTTAGCAGAAGAAAGACACTTTTGAAGAAACGGGTAAGGGTAACAAAGTTTATGGCCAATTTCAAAGATATTGGAAAATTCCAAATCCATATATTCCGGGCTCACAACTCGTATTGCTCGTAGAAACATAGAAGAAAAAACAGAACGTTTAACTTTAGGGCTGTGAGAAGAGTAAAAATGAACATAAGAAATTGAAGATAGTGTATTTAAAATCTGTATGAGTTCTATGAATAAGAAGATCAAGAAAGGAAAGGGTTCTATTATTTTCCATCTCGTGGGTAAATTTAATTGAAGGGACGAGAGAATTGAGTCTGGTAAGAAAAACATTAACATCTTTGGGATTAGGCCACAAGCAAATGACATCATCAATATACCTGTACCAAGCGATTGGGGTGTCAAGGATAGTAAGGAGAAGTTTTGTTTCAAAAACTCCATATATAAGTTAGAAAGGACAGGTAAAAGACAATTACTCATGCCTAATCCGAATTTTTGGAGGAAATATTTGCTTTCGAACGAAAACTTACAGTTTTTGGTACAAGAGAAAATGAGGGTCATGAAAGTAGTAACGGGTACAGGCAAGTCATAATTTTGCAAATGATCATTAAGGAAATTAAAAAGATCTTAAGCGGGTACTTTGGTAATGATTGTACTCTTGTTAGTTTTGATGTTTGTTACATAAAATATATTTATCATTATGTTTTTATTTATTCGTCTACTTCACACTTTAGTCCGTTTAATTCAGAGGTGGCGATATGTTTACATTACTTTGGGCCAAGCGCCATCGAATGATTCTCAAATTTGAAACAAATTTAGATTTGCAATATATTCAGACTGGCATATTTATTCGATACAAGACATTGATTAACCACATAAATGATAGAGTGAAATGTAAATACTGAATTATAAATTAAGAATGAATGATATTTTTTTAATATGTTACGTATAATAAAGCAGATGGTTCGAAAATTGTCTTAATGCTATCAAGCCTCCGTTTATGGATATTCCGATTTCGTTAGTGGATGATCCAAAATTCAACCGCGGCTAGGATTTTCCCGCTCCTGGGTTAATTCTGAGAATTTCAACGTTGTCCGTTCACAATTCTCCTTCGCGGTTGGGGGATTCTTACATTTTATATCTATTGAGAAATGTAATTTGTTGAATTGATTAAGCGTGTGTATATTCCACTAAAGCCTGACGGAAATTGCATGCTTATTTAAAAACAAAACAATGGTATTTAGTGAAATTGTTGGAATGACTGAATACATTAAATATTCTTGTCAGTGAATGGGGAGAAGTTAATTAGTGAACTGGGCCACCGTCCCTGAAAAATCATCGACGTAATAACCAGATTAAATAATGAAATTCAAATGAAGATCAGAATGACAAAAGCTTCGAAACTAGAGGGCACTGACCCTCATTGGAACAGCCATGAAATAACGGTAATCAAATAACTTTTGACCATTGTTCATGTGTCCAATTTCTGTGATCTTTAGCCCACTGAAGAAGGTTTTTTATGACCTCAGATATCCATGGCTTCTTTCTCACCTTGCATCATTTTAGACCTCGATCTTTGAGTCTTTTAACTGTTGTTAGTGATATTTTTTTAACTTGGAGCTTCATTAAACTCTCAATTATAGCCAAATGTTTTTTTGCGATTCTGTACTGATGCCCGAAAGATAGATGTCTTTTCTAGGTGTTGGAAGAAAATTTCCTCCACGTCTCTCATTTAACACAAAGCTCTTTGTCTATTGATATATATATATATATATATATATATATATATATATATATATATATATATATATATATATATATATATATATATATATATATATATATATATATATATATATATATATATATATATATATATATATATATATATATATATATATATATATATATTCGTGAATGTTTCTGCTTCTAGCAAGCCGAATCTTCAGCAGGAAAAGGATAGCAAGCACTAAATTCAACATATATTGGCCAACATTTCGGGCTCTGGACCCATCTTCTTGTCAAGAACAATAAGAACATACATATAAAAAATAAGTTTTTACAATACAGAACAATGACGAGAGCTAAGGGTTAAATGTAAAAATACTTAAAATGAAAACAATAAAAAGCTAAAAAAATAATATGAAGAACAAATTACTGTAGTTTAGTAAAATTTAAAAAAAATACAAAATGAATTCAAATGATATTAATGGTGGTAGAAATGGATGAAGATATAAATACAATTAATGCAGTATCACATATTACCTGATGCGGAGAAAGCTGTGAGCTGACTGAATGAAATTTAAAGATTTGTAACTAGGTTAGCTTTGATTTAGTGTTGGTTGTTTTTTTTTAATTCTATTTAATTGGTTGGTAGAAGGAATATAGTCTTAGCTAGTTGGTTGTTTTAGAGGGAATTAATTACTGTAAACTAGTTAAATAAGAGAGTCTTTATTTTTAATTAATCAATGTATAACGGTGTGGAACCAGAGTCTATTTAACTGAGGCTGATTCTTTTAATTAATAGGGACTTAATTATAATTATGAGAAGGTCAGATTTATATTTTGATGAAGAGAGGATTTTAACAAGTATATTTATATACTACTCCGGAACGCAGGATGTCAGGAGTGGGGTCTTTCAGAGTGACCAAAGAGCCAATTATTAACGGGTTAACAAAGATTGGCGTTAAATTAAAATGTGGATAGAATCTTTTCAAAATATTTTCAATAATTCTGTCCTAAAAACACTAGTTTGTTATCTCAAAAAGGAAAAGGAGTTATACAATTCCTTGCGGGAAACATCAAAATTTTGCATACGGTTAAAAATATTATTTAAAAAATTCCTAAAGCAGCGCATGAAAATATGGGGCGGGTAGTTATTTAATTTAAAAAGTGTTGAGAATACATTATACAAGTCGTGTATAACCAAAAATATAAGCTAGGCGTAAAAATCAATTTTTAAATGTTTAGTCCCTAATAGCATATATGTAGAAAATATTAATTACGAAATAATTTAATGGACGATTAATTTGATGGATTCGTATGCAGATATGTGGCAAGAGAGATAGGTAGGTATTCTAGCTCTATTTCACTCTCACTCTTCCCTCTTCATCTTCCCAGATTCTGTTTGACGAATCAAAGGCGAAAGTTGCCGACCTCATTTCCGGCTTGGAGTTGATATCATGTGCGTAAACTGTAAGCTTACACATAGATACAACGTGTGCACAAGTCATCCATTAAAAACAAAATATTATTGAAAATTAATTTTCTGAGTTTGTTGTAGTATGTTTTTTTGCGTGTTTCCGACGTTTGTATTGAAAAAGATTTACACTTGATTGCGTACACTCGTGTACTTAATGCTCGCACACTGTAGGGGAATAGAAATGGTACTTTATCGTTTAGGGAAATCACGGAGGTAAATATGAATATTTATTTCTCTATTCATTTTTACGTGAAGAATCTGTCGCTATGAAAGGTAAAGGCGATTGTTCTCTTACAACCACATTGTCACTTCTAAAGTCGGCTGTATGTGTTTGGTCGTATGTTCGATAATATGTTCATTTGTTCGTTTGCTCGTCAATTTGTTCCTGTGTTCGTGATTTGTTCGGTCATTCATAGGTTTGTTCGTAGATTTGCATTATGAGTTCCTGTGTTTGTTTGCCTTAGTGCACTACAATCAATTCTTCGATTAATTAGCGTCAATTGTAAACACAAGGATACCGCATCTTTGCTCAGTTAGTCTATATTAATTACGCACAAGGGTCCCTCTTCATTCATGGGCGCGATCACATAAAAATCTACACGGTCTCCAAATGTGAAAAGGGGTCTCGGCTTTCCTTCCTTTCTCCCTCCTAGGTGAAGCCGGCGGGGTCTTTCACGGCCATATTGGTTCTAATAAACCGTCCAATAGAGTCACAACCTCCGCAATTTTCGAATTCGTTATTTTCTGCAAAATTGCGGATTGCATATGTCAAAATTCCCCCAACCTTGGTGTTAAGGACAACAAGATTTTTCTCCAATTCGGAGAAGGATCAGGCTAAGTCTGCGTTATCCGGCCTCTGGGTCACCTCCAGGAGGGGGGAGATTTGTTTCCTTCCCAATACTTTTAAAAATAAAAGTAAAAAGACCATATGTTCCTTTCATTCCGCACGGTTCCTTGGAGGGACGGGTTCCATGCCGACACGGATGAAGAGAGTAAGTCTCAACCGATTGAACAAAGTAAGGTGAGCGATGACTAGATGAAGTCGATGCCCTCATCGAAAGATTCCACGTCGTTTTCGAGCCAACCGGTTTAAAATGCTTCGTCCTGATTAGTTATACTGACGTACCATGATGTCCAAAGGGCACATTCTCTATCAGTGTTAGGCACTTTCTAGGATTCTGGCTAGGGAAATGAATGTTGCTCGTTACTCGGACTGGAATCTTCTGGTGAATGCAGCTAACTCTGCCCAGACGGTCAATGTAAGTGCATTTCGGACATTCGATGATTCGCCTGTACAGATACCATCGCAGGAAACTCTTTGACTACTCCTTAGAAGAGATCACAAAAGAGCTAGCCGAACAGTGGAAGCCATGGTCAACCGTGTAATGATAAAAGAGGGAGGGACCTCGATATCCAACCTCACCCAGTTTGCTACGATTGACCGCGGTCAGACCCCATAGTCGGTGCGTGATGGCCTATATCACTACCGCGTTAAATCGGACCAAATCGTGCCAACCTGAAATCTGCGCAAACTGCTCTAAGATCTTACACGATAAATCCGCATTAAGCCAAGTTTTTGAATTGCAGTGTGTTGCACCTTGTTTCATCTAAGCAATGCGACTCGTATATCTTAGAATGAGAAGTCCTATAGTTTAAACTGAGGACCGATTTTATTTTTTAGAGGCTAAGTAATGAGTCTTGTTGCGCCCTGGGCGACCTAGGACTTCGTATCCCTCTCAAGTTAAAAAAAATCACCCTTTACTCCTAACCCTTGCAATCCTACGATCACGGTAGCCACCGTGCACATTCGGAGACCTTTTGCGGGTTGTACATTTTTCGCGTACCCCACTCCACCGAAAACCAGGGCTCAAGTGACTTTTTCGAAAAAAAACGAAACTACCAAAGTCGTTAGAATGACAGGAGGTAAAACATCGGAAGGTGGTCGTGAGACCATTCCAGGGGCCTCTTAAGTCTACCCACCCCCGAGATTAGGGCACCAACAAGGAACCTTCGGCTCGCTCTCCCCCCTGACCAAGACTGGACGAGGCGCCTTTAAAATTCGTGGTTTTATTAAGGACGAGAGACCTTATGAACCCAAGACCGCCCACCTGTCAAAGATTTCAAGGATGGAGGAGAGGAAGGTTCGCACCATGAGACAAATAACATCCAGCAAACTGTAGAAAGCAGCGATGCCGTTGGGACTCTCTACGGCCCCAAACTTACAGAGTTTGTTATCTAGAAATGCTCCGAAAATTCCACTGAGGGCCTTTACAGCGAGGAGGGCCCCTACGCCTTCTTTTATTTAGGCCTGTAGGGCATTTTCCATCAATGGATTTACCAAGGACTCCGGGCTGATTAGGAAGAGCTGCGGCGGTTCCTCATTTTCAGTCCCCAGGGAATAAGAGATTTGTAACCTCACCACCAAGGGAAGGGGCAGGGAGTTGGATGCGTAATTTACGCCCAACACGATTCCTTCCCTTTTCTCTTTCTGGCTTCAAATCGCCTATTTCAGGTATTGGCAGTGAGGATATACCTGGATAGGATGTATACTTTTATTTCAGTGTATATGCAAGGGTCAGATGATCTCCATGTGACGTAATTCCGCTGAGGATGTGAACGGTAGGATCCCCCTCTCAGGGGGCTACACAATCAATCTCGGGGATCAGCTCTTTGTCAACTTCATCGAAGAGCTGTAGATCGACGTCCTACATGTACCTGAATTCACGCATCATTTTCTTTCTACCCCAGGATGGATAGGCCAGTTTTGGGTTGGATGTGGCCGATTACCTTCCTGGTACTGATCACTTTGCCTACCAAATCTCTTTTCTGGGACACTGCCAGCTAAAATACTGCTTTGCTCTTGCTGCAAGCGTGTTTTGTGTCCCACATTTCAGGTAATGTAAGGTTTCTCTATCTTAGTCAAGGAGTTTAGCTCGGTTGATGAGGCCATTCATCGAGTTCCTCTTCGGCACTCTCATCGCCGTAGGCCTGATTACTATTCCTAACACCTCTGGCGGTTTTGCACGCCTTCCACTTCCTTAGTGGTCTGGGGAGTGTGAGAATACCCTTAGAGAGAATAAATATATATGTAGATATACTCTCTAAGCGCCACCCGAACGATTTCACCTTTGGTGAATTACCTCAAGCGAGAGCTAGGTTTCGATATGTTTTGAAGCATGCCGCGGCTCTTATTCGTGGGTCTACGTCTCTTCACTTAACGGGGATACATCTCTTGCTGAGGTGTAAAATTGAGTCAAAAAGATTAAGTAGCAAGCTTAGGTAGGATATCTATCCACTCTTTTAGGATGAAGGGACAGCAATCTCAGCCCCTGAATTCGTGGCAGAGTTCTTCGCAACCGAATTCTCTCGCATGAATGGTGTACTGACATTATTTAAATCACGTCGGGTAATTTTTCCAAATACCACTGTCTGGACCTTTCATACAAAGGCGGAAACCATTCAACGTCCTGTTTACCCTAAGTGAGTTCCGCTCAGCTCTCACTTCTTGCGCGGATACCGCTAAAGTCCGGACTATATCCCGTAAGCCATGTTTCTCCACCAGAGTGATCAAGGCATGGCGTTTCTTCTAACTCTGTTCAGCAGCAAGATTTGTAAGAATAGTATACTCCTAGATTCCCTGCCAAGGGTTACCTTACTACCTTTCTTGTTTTTCACAATCCGGGGAAAAATTACTTTACTCAGGCTTGCTGCAGCCCAATTTCTCTAATATATTTTAAATTCTTGCAACATGGCACGAATATTCCGAAGGACTTTACATAAACTAGCAAATTTCCAAGCAACTATAAATGAATTATTAGCTTGGGATTGACGCGGCGCCAAATTATGGAGCGCTCCAACGTATTTATTTGTTTGCGTTGTTGGTTGCATGTTGGAGACCTAAACGTTTTTTTCTTTATTTTTGCTTATTTTTTGTTGCTCTTGGGGTTGTTTTTTTAATTCAAATTAACCTAAAAATATACTTTTTAATGATTTTGCGATATTTTCCTGCTGGCAACCACTAAACTAATGTATTAAAAAAAACAGACAAGGAAAACATCGGAAGGTGTGGCCACCAGCACCAACTCAGTTTTGTCATTGTTGAGCTGGAGGAAGTAAAGGTGTCGTACGCAAGTAAATGATTTCTATTGTTCTCAACAAAAGAGGCTAGAATGAAAGATAGACTTGCATGTCATCAACATAGAAATCAAATTAAAGGTGAATAAAGAGAGATGAATATGCATAAATACGAAAAAGAATCGGACCAAGAAACGAGACTCGGGTGTCGGGATTGAGTTCTCTAAATCATGACATCTAATTGTGCGACCTATTCTACTTCATCTTTTACAAACACTGATCAGGGTTCAGAATAAACATATCTACAAATATTTTAACCTTAAATGGAGATTCACAAACCCAGTTGGGGCTTCGCTCTCCTCAACCTGAACTTAAAATAGTCTTAATAACGGAAAATCTCGTCATAATCACAACCACAACAAACCAGCCAAGATCTTACATTCCCATATCCGATAGAGTCAGTGTAAAATGACGTATAGTGAGATCAAATGACGAATATTATGAAAAATATTTAATATCTTTCCCAAACGAAGAATATAATTCTTAGAAGTGTTTAAAATTTTCTTCGCGAGACGAATATATTCCATTCTGAAAATCTTGGTAAAAAGAGCAATATACAATATTCGAAATATTATTCAAAAGAGTAAAATATTTGTCCGAAATGATTGAAATGTTTCAGCGACGAATATATTTGTGCAAAATGTTTCAGTCTTGCTCCAGCGCCAAATATGTTTGTGCAAAATGTTCCAGTCTTGCTTCAGCGACTAATACGTTTGGATAAAATGTTCCGAGTTTTGGTCCAACGACGAATGTGTTTGGGCAAAATATCCTACTCTTGCTCTGGCGACGAATATTTTTGTGTAAAATATCCAGTTTTCTTCCAGTAACGAATATGTTTCTGCTAAATATTCCAATCTTGCTCCAGCAATGAATATACGAGTATGTATGTATTTGCGAGGAATGTTTGTAATTTTCCTCAAACGACATATTTGTATGTCTGAAATTTTGAAAATTTCCTCACTCGATTTTTCCATTTTTCAGGAAACATCTCCCAGTATGGGTGCCGTATGTAAACTTCTTCTCCTGCTCTTGGTGAGTCTTTTATATATAAATTATGTTATTAAAAAATTGAAAACAAAAGAGGTCATTTGTAGGAGGAAGTCCATTTAAAGAGCCTCGTAATTAGGGTGAGGAGGTTATAGGTAGTGAAGGTGTGTTGCAGCCAAAATTCATCTCAACTTTGTTAGTTTCGAGTCTAAGTTATCAGGTAGATTCTTTGATAAGTTTGTGAAGTAGTAAAGTAAGGAGAGTTATACTGCGTTAGTCTATTGTGCTGACTATCTATTTCCAATCGTTTATGAGGTCCCTCAAGCGGATAATGAAACTAGAATAAAGATCCGAATGACTCGCTAGCAAGAGTAAGGGGGGAGCGGAAGGGGCAAAAAAGTGGTAGTACTGTGATTTGCCGCCAAACAACAGGAGGGAAACCTACCTTTCATGGCCCAAAGGATAGCCAGCCCTTTTTGTTGCATGGGAGAGTGGTATTGCAATCCCTTCGACAAGTTCCGAGAGTAAAGGGTGGTGTTGCGTGTGGCAAACAAGGGAGAAGGAAGAGACAGCGGTTTTACGATTGACCATGGTCGCCATTTGGCCATTAGCTCCCTAAGAGCACAGAACTTTGTTCTTGCCAGTCGTTGCCGAGAATCGAATTCAGTCTGCAGACGTGGAAGTTTAACGTCTTCTCCACCGGAGCAGTGAGAGCTCCGTTAAAGTGTGTAAAAGCCCAAGTGTAGCCTTTCTTCAGTAATTCAGTGGTCAGGTAAGGATAACTAGCGGCCACTATGAGGGTCATAAGCCAACGTGATTGGTGTCGACAGGAAGCATAGGAATAATACTCAATTAAATACAGAAAAGCTTAATGAAGAAAGGTTGAAAATGGCGAAGAATGTATTATTACCGGGTATTACAAAAGTCCTGTTACACTCTTTGCAACGCTCTCAACATATGACACAATGATAGTTTTGATGAAGTTAAACACGTTTTTATTGTCTTAACATAAATATCAATGTGGCCGCCCTCAGTGGCGAGCAGGTGCTCCAGGCGAGACCTGAAGGCCGCACACACGTTGCGGACGAAGTCCTTTCTCATGCTGGCCCAGGCACAGTTGACGGAGGGCTTCAGCTCGTCAACGTAGCCTTGGCGGACTCCTCAGGCCTTGCCCTTCACATGCGCTCACACGCTGTAGCCAATGGGATTAAGGTCGGGCGACTGCGGTGGACAAAAGTCCTTCGACCAGAAGTTCATCTAGACAGTGCCGGGGCACTGTCCTGCTGAAAGACGTTGTCCGACTTCTTCGTCATCTTTCTTACTCAGGGCAGGACCTTCGTGGCCAAGACGTCCTTGTAATCGGCCGCGGTGAGCCGGTAGCCGACCGCGATCCACACCGGCGAGTATCTTCTCGCCATTCGATGCTACAACGCAAAGCATCATTGCGAAGGCCCGGTGCTTGATCCTGGACCGAAGCTTACCACGCGGTCTTTCTGCTTGTTGATGACCGGATCAAACGTTAAATATTTTTCATCAGAACAAATGAGAATTCGATTGCCATAACTCTTCAATTCGTTAAGAAGCAATGGCAGCGCTGTCGACGTTGTTCTCGCATACAGTCGGTGAGCAGAGGCCTTTCCACGTACCTCAAGATTTTGCCGACCTCCTCCTCGATAGCCCTGGACACCGTGGCCACCGAAATTTTCTTCTTCGCAAACGCTCTTATTTTGAGCTTCGGAGGACTTCCGAAAGCATTTTTCATAACGATAACTTGAAGTCTGTCTGAAGAAGATCGATCTTTGAGGTCTTGGCCGTTCTTGAGCCTCTCCGCGACTCTGTGGATGGTCATCTGGCTGACCTGGAGTCACTTGGCGATATAGGACACACCTGTACATAATGGAAAAGACGTTTTAATGACACGTGCTGCAAAAGTAGAACTTTAAGTTTATTTGACGGAGCTTTTTCTATCAGACACGTAAACCTCTCGAAAGATATAAAGAAACGAGTGCAACAGAACTTTTACAAGCCCAAGTACTCTTATTTGGTTCATTTGTCTTTTCTTATTCCTGCCGACCTTCCTTTCAGCATGTTTACTGGTGTTCGCATTTTAGCTTTTGCGAATTTAGTGGTTTGGTCGCAGAGTGCATAACAGCCGCTGCTTACGCCTATGCTGAACTGAAGTACTTACTTTCTTTCCTTCCTTAAATCTTGAGCTGACCACCCCTCTGGAAAAAGTCAAAATACTATAAACCCAAGGGGTTCCAGAGGGAGATCAGCCTGCAAATAAAAATGCGATAGAGACAAAAGAAGAGTAAAGATTAAATATGAGGAAAAGAAGCCCGCCGGAAATCAGGTGATGTCAGCAGATAATAAGAATGAGTTAGCTCCCCTCTTAAATGTATGGAGATTAGTAGACTCCACAACAGCAATAGGTAAACCATTCCACATCACGGCTGCAGCCCACAATAAACCTCCTGGCAAACTGGTTAGTACTATACTTGAAGGAAGAAAATGTCACACTATTTGCAGTAGCTGCCTGCGTTGTATTACGAGCAAAAACAGCTAGATCAGGTAAAGACAAAAGCAAAGGATGTTTATCACTGTAGTAAATTCTATGCAACAAACATAAATAACTCACTTTACGCCTATGCCACAGGTCAACATTAATACTTGGTAAAATAAACTTGACTGATGACAAAACTCTATCCAGGAGTTAAGATGAGAATCTGCACCTGAGTACCACACAGGAGAGCAGTACTCCAAACAGGAAAGAAAGAAGGAACTAAAACACTTAGTTATAATAGCTTCGTCTCCAAACATTCTAATACATCTCCTCAAAATACCAACTTTCTGGGAAACAGAGGACGCAATATCACCTACGTGCGTCTCAAAAGTCAATTTCTTGTCAAAAGTAACGCTCAAAACCTTAAAATCGTCACTGGTATTTGATACTGTTCCATCAATATGTAGATCAAGATGCATAGGCAAAAATATTCTGGACCGACTAACTATCATATTCTGAGTTTTAGAAAGGCTAAGCCTCATGCCCCAAAGCTTACACCACTCATAGATACGCGTTAGGTCTCTATTCATGGAATTGCAACTGCATTCCTCCGGCGGGGAGAAGGAACAACAACCAAAAGAGTTGCATCATCAGCATGTGCAATCACTTTGTTTTCCAAACCATGCCACATGTCACTTATATAAATAATAAATAGCAAGGGATCAAGAATGCTACCTTGAAGGACACCTGAGATTACATTTCTAACAGTACTATATTGGCCATCAACACAGACCCTCTGGGTTCTGCTAAGCAAGAAATCACTTAAAATATTAAGAAAAGAGCCACCAATCTCTGATAATTATAACTTGTAGATAAGTGCTCTATGATTCATACGATCAAAGGCTGCACTGAAATCTAAACCTACCATGCGTGCCTCTGCTTCTTTATCAAGAGCACTTTGCAAAGCTGTAAAGATTGACAAGAGCGTATCACAAGTTCCAAGCCCCTTACGAAACCCAAACTGTAATGTTGCTATCAGCTTATTATCTTCAACAGTGAGATTTCGAAGAAAACTCAAGATCCGGCCTATAAAAAAACATCAAGATTAGGGAACGGAAAAACAACATCCTAAAAAATTAAACTATAAATAGAAATTAAAGTGTAATTTTCTTACTTTTATTGGTAGATATAATGACTTGTTTTTCTTCATTCCATTTGAAAGAGCTAAAATTTCATTTTCTTTGTTTTGTAAATTCTTCATGCTATCTTTAGCATACAGTTCTAACTACTATAGTCTATATTATTACTAATAACGTAGCACTTTGTAAGTAGTCTATTTCTTACAGTTTTGACGTTTAAAAAAGTTGTTTTTATTTTAACAAGATTCCTTAGCGAAAATAATGGCTGGACACAAGCTGAGGAATTTGCTAAGGTTGTTAATTTTACCAGGCATGAAATTGGATATCAGCTTGCAATTTAGAGTAAGAGCGTCTCATTTAACTTGTATCAATAGTTTGCTATATTTCGTCCAGGAATGAAAGAGTACATTGTCTGCTGATAATACACCATAACTCCTCCATTGATTATAATAATCACTTATTTTGCTTTCTGGTACAATAGAAGGGAAATAAACAGCTGGTGGAATGGTAAATAGAATTTCACTAGGCAAATCAAAGTTTTAAATCTTATCTACTGTATTTTATTAACCAAAGTTGATTAATTAACTCCGTTGTTGATTTTCCTCCAAGTCACACATTAATTTGTCCTAAATAAAAAGTTTAAAGAAGTACATAAATCTTCCCATCTTCAACTATTATATTATTAATTACATATCCTACTACATCTTGTTTATTCATATTAAAAAAATAAAAAATCAAACACAACTTAACCCACTTGTATATACGAGGGGTGGTCAATAAGTTTTGCGAATCGGTAGGGCAAAGCAGAGGAAGGGGGATGGCTGTTTGTGGGGGTGTTATGATAAGTTATGACAAGCCAGGACCTGAAGCCACACGCTCCTGCCTCGTCTATTTAAGAAGCAGTAGCTGATCGCACATCGTCAGTCACAAATTTTTCAACAATGGAGAAGGTTGAGCACCGCGCAGTGATCAAATTTTTGACCAGGGAAGGCAAGAATGCAAAAGAGATACATGAACGCATGGTTGAAGTGTCAACCGAAACCGCCCCTTCCTATGCAACCATTGCTCGCTGGAATAGGGAGTTCCGCCATGGTCGTGAGTCCCTTGAAGATGACCCCCGTCCAGGACGCCCGCCAGACGTGACCAACGAGGACAATATGGCCCGTATTAAGAGGATGATCTTCGAAAATCGACGGGTGAAGGTCGAAGAAATTGGGCGAGAACTTGGAATATCGCATGGAAGTGTTATCAACATCATCCACGACAATTTGGCCATGATCAAGGTCTCTGCCCGTTGGGTCCCTAGAAACCTCACGCCCCATGATCGACTTCAATGTTGTCAAAGTACACAAGGCCAGAGTTGCACAAGCTGACCTGCGCGAGTGCGGATTTGAGGAGCTCAACCATCCCCCCCACAGTCCAGATCTGGCCCCTAGCCACTACTTTTTATTCCGCCAGCTCAAAGCTGCACTGCGTGGACGCCAGTTTGGAGACGATGAAGATGTCCAGCTCGCCGTCCAGGAGTAAATTGAACAGCAGTCGGGAGATTTCTGGTTGTCGGGAATTCGAAGCCTCAGGGACAAGTGGCGCAAGTGCATTGAAGTCTAGGGTAGTGATATTTAAAAATAATAAAACACTTTTCCTCATATCTCGTTTCCTAATATCCGAATTGCAAAACTTATTGACCGCCCCTCGTATATGACAAATATTTGGCGCAACAACAGCTAGGATCTTGTTACTTCCTAAATGGTGTTCTAGATCCTTATTGGCAGTGGTACCATTGATACTCAAGTAATCAAAGGTCTGTTTTATTTTTGTGAGCTAAAATTTGAGTAAATAGGAATTAAGGTTAAGAATTCATTGGGCCGTGGTGTAAAAGCTCAAGATTATAGGGTATTTTGATAAAAAACAACAGAACCCAAGAGTGTTATTGAAAACCGTGCTCAGCTGCTGGTGTGGAACAATATTTTGGCGAACTTTTATTCATTTGATATTTTGGCAATTTGTTACTTTCCTTTTATATTTAATTCCTTTTTTATCAAGTTTGGTGTGATTCTTTTTTCGTGCATTAATCTTTCTCACAACTTTTCACACATTTTCCTCCCTTTCTCTCTCTCTCTCTCTCTTTCGTTTCCAAGCAGAAAGGTGGAATGTTTTACGTTCGTCCTTTCCGCTCATAAATCCGGTCGAGAAAGTAGCCTGGTTTGCCCCCCCCCCCCTCCTTACTCCTTTCTCCGTCATCTAGTCATTCCGGTTTCCGTTACTCAATTAAAACTATTTCTCTCATGTCTCGCACACACCCATCCTTCCCCACACAATTCGATCCAAATCACCGTCCCAATTCACCTTAGATTTTGTCTTCACGAAACAGCCCCGTTTTACGACCAAAACCTGTACATGTGCTCTTGACACGAATTTTGCCGCGAGATTTATACTGCCACTTCTTGGCCGCCTCACTTCTAAGGCTTAACAGGAGGCCGCCATACCTCCATTGTGATGAGCCCCAAACTGTCCGAGTTGGTGGAGAATAAAAACCGAGCGAAATAGCAGCCCCAGGTTCCTATAGATCCCATTTCCCCTGCCTCCCTCCGTCTTTGACCTTCGTGAGGGAATCAAGACGTATATGGCGGAACTCCCCCAACGCGTTTATAACGTGTTCGGGGCGTCTCCTGTTCAAGCAAGATAAACCACTTTCTAAAGTACCTTCTTCGAGGTTGACCTTTAAGGGCACCCGTTTGATCCCAGCATTGGGGTATGACTTTCTCTGGCTCCTCTGCTTATTCGCTTCTTTTTTTCTTATTCTATCTGTCTGTTACCCACTCATTGCAAAGCCAGACCTGAATAAGAGTGAAAGAGAGCATTTATAAAAAGTGGGGAAAATTTAGTATTAATAGTAGTAGCAGCAACAGCTATATTAGTAGTAATTGTTGTTTAGGTACGATTTTTATTATCGATTCGTTCCGTTTGATGCTGATCTTCGTGTGGAGCAACATTTTAAAGTTGATTCCGAACCAAGGTGGGTTCCGAACCAAGGTGGGTTCCACACTAAGGTGTCTTACGAACCAAGGTGGGTTCCTAACTAAGGTTTCTTCCGAACCAAGGTGAGTTCCTAACTAAGGTGTCTTCCGAACCAAGGTGGGTTCCTAATTAGGGTGGATTCCGAACCAAGAGTCCGTACGAAATCTGGCAACCGCCAAAATGTCCTCTTAACTCCATCCCGCAACCATTCGGAGGCTAAACATACTCAATGTAGCTCAACTTTTATCAACGTATCAATATGAATCGGGGAAGAGAGAAAGAGAGGAGCAGAAAAGTGAAGTAGCCAAAATTGGGGGAGAATAGGAATTACAAATTGATAGCAAGAAAGGGGATGGAAGAATTGAGAAAGGAACGGAAGGAGATAGAGAAAAATGTAAGTAAGAAGACGAAACGGATATAGTCTAAAGAAAGCAGATGAAGGTGAAAATGGTCCAAGAAAGTGAGAAAGGAGATAACAGAGAAAAAGAAAATGAAAGGAAAAGATTGCTGGAAATTGGGTGGGGGGTTACAGAGGCAATATTTTGTTCGTTCTCAGAATTTTCTCTCGATTTTGGCTTTGTTCGTAAACAATACCCCCTCCCCCCAAAAAACTGCCACATCATCGGCGGTTTTGTGGAAAAACGAAAGCGAAAAGCAACGATAACGCCCCCCCTCCTAGAAAATTATTTTCCAAAAATATGTTCATTGGGAAATGGGGCAAATTAGGTGATGTAAAGGGTGATTAAAAGTAAAAAGCTCGATCAACGAAAAAGGAGATTTGGGGATGCTCCCGGAGAGGAGCGCTTGCAACTGTCTGGACTCTGTCTGCCGTTGGCCGGCAAAAAAGGTAGTATAGATTCTTTCAGGAGCAAAACCATCCGATACCAAAATATGGTAACATAAAGACTCAGAAATCCAAACTCGGACCTAATTAAGGGTAAGAGGGTAGTTCAAAACAGTTCCCTAACGGGGTCAGATATAGCTGAGTATGGAAAATGTATAAGAATTCCGAGGTCTGGTGTAACCCCCAGTCGACTGCCATCTCCTAAAATGGGTCACATCTTTGGAAACTCTGATTTGACCCTAGGTAAGAGAAAGGTAAATATAGAATTCTAGGAGGGCCATACACGCTTCCACAGGTCAATTTATTCCATAAGTTCAGTTGACTCAAGAGTTTAGCATAAATAATTGCATATAATTGAATAAACTTCCTCGTTACAAGCAACTAGAATGACACGGGAACAAAAATAACTAAAGAGAAAGTACGAGAGCAATTAAAAGAATTAAAATCTGAAATTAAACAAAAAAGATCACATTTCAACCTTAGTCTAACCCCTTCCCCGTAAACAGTCCCGGTACATATACCTAAAAACCCCTAAACCCCTTTGAATTGGGAGAGAGAAACTCAGACAAAACTTGTATTTGCACAAGTCCAAGATAGAAACCAATCGAGGAATCAAATACATGAACCGAGATCCTTTCGCTTTGCTGGGTTCGGTGAGGTATGCAAGAAAGAGCGAGAGGAACTTTGCCTGGAGCGTAGGACTCAGGTGCAGCCAAGAACTCAGAGCTCCAGGACCATTATCGAGAACCTTTAGAAAGTCTCAGAGGAAGAAGTGACTAATTGTTCTTGTGGCAAAGGCGCAAGAAAGGGTTAGATTAGGAAGATTCGTGGGGGAAGGGAGAAGACTTGAATTCTTTAAAAGAAAATATAATTCACACGGAGGGAGAAAAAAGAGATACACAAGAGTATAATGAATATGGGGAAAATGAAATGAATAGGCATGAAGGGGAAGTTGTCCCGAAGTTAATCATGTTGGAATTATGATTTTTCAAGGTTTGACCAGGTACTGGGTACACGCAGACAGGAATCTCAATATGTTAACTTTGGATCACCCAAATACCCAAAAGAGAAGGCTCCTTACTTGCGGAACGGGGGAAAGAATTTCCAGGAGAGTAACATACCCTCTCCTATTCCCCTAGTTAGTCTCCTATTTTCCCTTCACTATGCCCATGTACTTTCTACACAGTTTAACTAAACCTAAATGTACTTTTTTATAAGAATATTAAAAAAAAGTTTGGGTGGACATGCTCTCGTTGGTTTAGCTTTTTCTAATTCAAAGGATATAAGGTGATTTGAAAATTTAGCATTGCTTCTGAATTCTCAAGCGAGCCTTTTATGAGGGTTGGGTACTTCAAAGAAATAATATCCCAGCGATCACAAATACTATGTCTGGTTCCATACTGCCAATAACTTGCATTCCAAGTTAGTGCCACGCTGGTGGTAGTCAATGCCAACAATCGATAAACATAAAATTAAAAAAATAATCTAAGCTTCCACCGACAAAATTAGCGACAATTTTTTATCGCACCTTACGTGATATTGCGATAATGGGCATTTTCATCTTCATTCATCTAATCTGTTTAGAAGCAACTACTACCCCCATAAATATTTATTTATTTCTCGTCCTAAACAAAGATCCTTGTTAAGGTATTTACTTTCTTAATCACCCACATTTCTTTGCATATTTCCCGTCAATGTGTATTTATTTAAAGTTCCCTTTCAACTTTTGACCATTATCTTTTTTTTAAATAAGAAAATAGCAATCACTGGCAACAATCCTAAAGAAGGCTTCATTGCTCTCACCTGATTTTTGCCAGAGCTCGCTTTATTGAGTCAGCGGTGCGTTTTCTAATCAACTTTTCACTCTTCTACCGCATGTCTACTTTCTCCATGCATGACAGGTTTCATTTTCGTACGATTTGCTGATTTTGAAAGCAGATCATTATGCAATATTCTTTGTTTGTTCCTAGCATACGTTATTTTTAAGATCAGGCACATAATTCGAGTATACATATTTATAAAGTTTGGGTCACAGATAACACATATGTATATCTAACATAAAGAGAAAAGCTGCCTGGGCCTATTAAAGGTCATCCCATTAAGAGTATAAGCATCCCAGAACGCCATTATCATGGTATATTCTGTATCCATAGGTTTGCGTTATCAGCCATAAAGCCAGTAGGCTCCTCTTATTGAGACATGAAACTGTTAATAACAACTTGGATATAATACATATATACATACAACGTGGAAAACCAGTATCTTTATCTATGCTTGTGCCCATATACTGGTCTAATCTTATTTTAAATCATTTCAAACCAGAGCTAAGTACAACATCCCCAGGTAATGCATTCCAAGAATCAATGACTATTACTGAAATAATATTTCTTAAAATCCAGCCTGCATCTTGATTTTTTTATTTTCATGCAGTGACCTCTTGTCTTATCATGTTTCAAGCTAAGAAACTACCGTTACTAATTTTTAAATTCCTTAAACATTTGTAAAATCCGTATCATATCACCCCTTAAGCATATTTTAAATGAGAATTGTTAAGTGGCCGCAACCTACCCATATAATTAATGTCTCAAAGAAGGTATCATTTTTGTTGCTCTTCTCTGCACAGCCTCCACGATGATGATATCCTGCTAATGATGCTCTTACGAACCCAGAAAACATTAGTGCACGTTTCGTCAAACACACAAGTTATATATCTTGAGAATAACTTAGTTTTATAACTCATATTTTTATTCATAAAGCCTAACACCATTTCTACTCCAAAATCCCTCTATTATATAATCGTATCTAACCAGCAACGTTCCATTTAATAACTAAATTCCCTATTCCGGTTGTTTGTGTGAATAACCGCAATTTTGAAGATTTAATGTTATCTGCCACTTGTGTGCCTATTCAACTAGTGTTTCATCAATAAACAATGACATATTTATTTTAACTCGTATCTCTAGGTTTTTAATGTAAACCAAGTATAATGGCCCTATAACAGATCATCAGGCACTCTGGTAATAACATCCCCCTATTGCTATTTCTTTTCATTTAATTCTCTCTTTTTTCGATTCTTTAACCATTCTATCACCAAATTAAAACATACTCAGAAACGCCATACCTTCTCAATTTATGTACTATTATCCTATGAGGGGACTTAACAAGAGCTTTACTAAAATTTGAGTAAACTTTCTGTTATTTTCCTTACCAATTGCCGTGAGACAATCTAGAAATTTCATCGTTTGTTAGACAGGATTTACCTGACCTGAATCCATGCTGACTATCAATCAACAGACTACTAGTTTCTAAATAGTCTGATATCCATTTTAACAACAACCTCAAGGTGTTTACCTACTATTAAGGTTAAACCTATCGGCAGATACATAGTTATTAGGGTCATTCGTCCATCGTTTTTTTAGATGGTACTAGATTTAGTTATTTTACATTCGTTAGAATCTCTACAAATCTAAGAGATCGTCTCAAGAGCATGAAAAGCACTTTCCACTCTTTTTAGAATCCTATAATAAATATTATCAGGGCACATAGATTTGATAACATCTGATCCATTTATAAATGCCCTAATACTTTTTCTAACACCAACAATACTATTTAAAACATTTCTTGTAACTATCATTATTAGGATTAAATCTAACTTGATATTCTTTAGATAATGGTGATATAAAGTCTTTATTAAGTACCTCGATTCACTCTCTTATATATTTTCTAATAACTAAAGCTTTCGACGATCCTTGTGGTAACCATATTTCAGGCAACCTTCTTTTTTAATCATCGTATTCAACTCATTCCTAACCTACCTATAGGGGTGAGAGGGGGGGAAAGCTATTCAGATTATCCAATGTATGTTGTAATTTTTTGAAAGACTTTCTTGTTCTGAAGAAGTAAAAGCCGGGCAGGGCAACAGATCCACTGGAGCTCTCGCATGCCTAGCGATACGTTATGAAATTTCTGACGCCTAGGGAACAGTTCAAATCCCAGCAAACGCGAACACAATCTTTGGGTAAATGGATCTCGTACGCGATGCGACGGATGAATGGTATTACCTACCTACCTGCATAGCCGCCTAGGAAAATGGATGCAGAATGACTTCATCAACGGTCCCGAAATCAAAAGGTACCAAACGCTACCAAAAAAATAAATTCAAGTTTATAATATCCTACATTAAAAGCTAAATTATTCCACATTCTTCCCTATGCTATCATTTCTTTTCCATTTTATTATATAGATCTTGTGATGACACCCATTTCCTACAGTCTATACCATGTTGGAGACTTTTTGATGGCACCCATTTGGTATAGTCTGTATCATGCGGGAGAGATTTTGATGGCATCCATTTGTACACACTATACCATGCAGGACACGATGGTAGTAAGTTGGTACACATGTATGAGATCTTTTAAGTGAAGTGGGAAGTTTGGCTCTCAGTTTTAATAGAAGAACGATCTTTTAGTTAAATTAATCTTCCCTCTGCCCGAGAAAGGAAATTCAGCTTCGAGGTGGATAATGCCGAGAATCCCTATATTTTTCTTTGGAGATTTTGAAAAGTTAAAAAATCGATTTCAATTTCTGCATTTGTAATTTCCAATTTACTTAAATTTCCAACTGCAGAAAACCGACTTCAGGCAGAAAATTGAGTTCAGTTTCATGGATCAAGAAATCGAGTTGTTCAGTTCCTCGAGTTGGGAAATCTACTTCAGTTCGTACAGACGTAAAATCGAGTTCGGGTTCTACAGTCGGAATCTCGACTTTGGTTTCTTTAATCGGAAATTTGAGTTCGGTTTATGAAGTCTGAAATTGGAGTTTGGTTGCTGCGTTCGGACATTCAAGTTTAGTTTCTGCGGTCGGATATTTAACTATGGTTTGGGCTATCGTACATTCCCGTTCAGTTTTAGCGGTCAGAAATTCGAGTTCAATTTCTGCAGTTGGAAATTCGAATTTTGGTTTCTGTTGTCGGATATTCAAGTTTGCTTTCTGCAGTCGAAAATTCTAGTTCATTTCCTGCAGTCAGAATTTCAAGTTCACTTTCAGCAGTCGAAAAATTGAGTTCATTATGTGCAGACGGAAAATCGAGTTAGGTTCCTCTAGTTAGAAATTCGAGTTCAGTTTCTTGAGTCGGGAAATCGAGTCAATTTTACTAGTCGGGAAATCGAGTTTAGTTTCTCCAGTCGGGAAATCAAGTTCAGTTCCTACAGTCGAAAAATCGAGTTCAGTTCTTTAGTCGGGAATTTGAGTTCAGTTAGTTCATTTGGGAAATCGAGTTTAGTTACTCGAATATAAAAATTGAATTCAGTTTCTGAGTCGAGAAATCGAGTTCGGTTTCTCGAGTCGGAAATTCGAGTTCAGTTCGTCCAGTCGAAAAATCGAGTTTGCTCTCTACAGTCGGAATATCTACTTCGTTTCTGCAGTCTAAATGTCAAATTCAGTTTCTGCAATTGGAAATTCGAGTTCTGTATATGAAGTCTTAAATTCGAGTTTGTTTTCTGGGTTCGGACATTCATGTTTGGTTTCTGCTGTCAGAGACTTTATTTTTTCTGCTCTCGAACATTTACGTTTGGTTTCTGCGTCGTGTATTCGAGTTCAGTTAGTCGGAAATTCGAGTTTAGTTTCTGTAGTCGGGAATTCGAGTATAGTTTTTTACTTAGAAATTCGAGTTTTATTTCAGTTTCTGCAGTCGGAATTTCGAGCTTTAGCTTCTGCAATCGTACATTCAGTTTGGTTTCAAGTGTCGACCATTCAGGTTTGGTTTCTGCGTTCAGACATTCTAGTTTGGTTTCAGTTTCTGTAGTCAGAAAATCGAGTTTAGTTTTTCAGTCGCCCAGGCATTTGAGTTTGGCTTCTGCCTTCGGACATTCAACTTTAGTTTCTACGATCGAACATTCTAGTTTATTTTCTGCAGCTTCATCGAGAAAAATAACTACCGAGGTTCACTCATCAGCAGGGAAACTTGGAGCAACAGGCGGTCCCAGAGGTAAAGTGTGCAGGTCCACCGGTGTGTGGACACCTCTGGCGCCTACCAGCCACTGAATGGGTAGACAGTGGTTAAGGTGTCGGATGTAGTGGAAAAAGTACCAAAGCTTAACAACCTTCTACTAAAAGCACTAAAAGATACAAAATAAATCCAATTTATAACAAAAGTACTGACTCGGGGTTTCATGATGAGTCCTTTAGCGATGTCCATTCAGATGTTTTTTTCACCGCTTACAAAGAGGCTGCTAACAATCATGACATTCCTTTCTTCGGTCCTTTCGTCTGTTTTGTCTTTCCTCCGCTCTCGACATATGTATCTACGTATTGTTCTTTTGTTTTCCCCCTTTCAAGTCAGCCAACTTTCGACGTGGTAGAATGGGGCCTTAGCATGCCACACGGAGTGCAGAAAGGGAAGATTTAGGCACATCATCTTTCAGGTTCAGAAATGTTGGACCCTTCTAGGAGGTTTCAAGTAGTCTGCTCTATTTGAGACTCTGGCTATGTACATACTTGCACACATTTTAACTTCCATTAACTTTTCCATTTTCCCCAACAACTTTTATAAAGCTTTAAAAGGGAGCTTTGGTTTTCGTTAAATAAATGCAAAAATAGAGGATAATAAAACGGTTCAAAAAATTCTCAACCATTGAGATACGCACTCTGCGGCTCATAAACAAAGAACGTTGCTCTTTTTTACCTTATATTTTTGCCCATCAATCAACTAACCACACCCGGTTCGACTTAATTTCTCTAAACGTAAGAAAAGATGATTTCTTGCCTGCGCCGATCACCAAGACAACCAGATGGGGCGATATATCCGCCGCCTCCGCATTGATGCCGCCAACAAATTTACTCCATAAGTGCCAGATTCCTCCTAATGGGACCAAGAGGGAAGCCCATGGGATGGCGGGGAGATGAGGGGGGAGTTCACGCTTCACTTTCAGCCGTTTGGCGCCTCGGTGCCGGGGCACCAGCCGCGTGTTGTCATCCCTCGTGTGAAATTCGAGGTTGGGAAGAGTCACGTGCCGTGGGATGGAGAGAAAGCAAACATGGCTCCTATTAGATGATACTATCTGCCATTCGCTCTATCGGCCTGTGTTTGTCTACCTGTTTCAGGTTGTCAATCGGTCTTTTTTCGTCTCTATAGTTGTTTTTTTTTTGTTTTCAGTCAGAGCATCCAAAATCACATCAAGGCACAACCTAGGCACGATCTAGTGGATTGCGTTATCAGACAGCAACTAGTAGGCTAGTTATATTAAGTTTATAATTAAAACCCCTTATACATTTTAAAACCCTGGAGCACATCACCAATTAAGCACCTATCAAATTAAAACATGTTAAATGCCCTCAACTATGCCATATAATCAATATGCTCTTCTCTGCACAACCTCCACAATGGTGATATCCTGCTAATGATGTTGGGACGATGCCAGAAAACAATATTCCAGGTGTGGTCCAACACACGAGTTATAGAGCTTGAGAATAACTTCCTTACTTTTATAACTAACATTTTTATTGATAAAGCCTAATATCCTATTTGCCTTATTTCTAGCCTCTAAACACTGCTTAGAGAACCTCAATGACCTATATATTATCACTACTAAATCCTTATCATCTTCAGCGGAGTCAAACCAGCTACCTTCCATTTCAGAAATATATTCCCTATTATGGTTGTTCATGTGAACCACTTGGCAGTTTTGAGGTAAAATACCATCTGCCCTTAGTGTGCCAATGCAACGAGTCTGCTTAAATTAACTTGAGTTTTGAAATTTCCATGTATTTCCTTTATACTGGCTACTTCTAGATCGTTAATTTAAGGCAAAAATAATAGTGGGCTCAAAACAGATCTCTAAGGAATCCTACTAATAACATACATCCATTGCAATTTCTCTTTTAATTTCTATTGTTCGCCCAGTCTGTCACCCATTTGAAAAAATTACAAGAAACTCCATACATTTTCAATTTATACACTAGTCTCTTAAGAGGGAATTTACCAAAATGCTTACTAAAGTCTAACTAAACTACAACAATGTATGTCATTTCTTTGATCCAGTTGTCCTGTAACCACCTAGAAATTCACACAGATTTGTAAAGTAAGATTTAACTGATCTCACCCAACAATCTACCACTTTCTAAAATGTTTGTTATCCCTTTTTAACTATTTTCTCAAGTAATTTAAATGGTGTGGAAGTTAGACTTTGTAGCCTATAGTTATCAGGACTATCCTCGCTTTCCCTTTTGAAGATCGGAACTACATTAGCTCTTTTCCACTCATCTGGCAACTCCCCAAATCGAAGAGATCTAACAAATCTCTTCTCAAGAGCAAGTGAAATACTTTCTACTCCCTAGTTAAGAATCATAGAAGGAATATTATCAGGGCTCATAGCTTTGTAACATTTAATCCATTTATAAGTACGCTAATATTCCTTATTAACTTTAATACTCTCTAAAACATTTTCTTGCGTCATATCTTTATTAGAATTAAAACTGCCCTGATCTTATCAAGTAAACATTGCTAGAAAATTCTAATTGAACACCTCAGCCATCTCATAATCCTTTTCTTTAATGTTCCGCCCTATCCTATTTGATTGACCCTCTTATTTATTTTATAATAACTTAAAAGCCTTCTTTCAACCTTATTACTTTTATGTGCTAACCTATTTTCAGACAGTATTTTACCCTTTTTTGCTCATCTTGTTCAACTCATTGCTAACTTTTCTATAGCTGTTTTGGTTATCACTAGCGTTGCTAACCGGTTTCTAAAAATTGATGATAACAGCTTTTTAATATTTCATTGAAAAAACGAAAATCGAAATATAAAAACCGGTTTTTTTAATTAATTTGTGTTAATATAAACTTGAACGAAAAAATAATAAAAACTATCAAGAATAAAATATATTACCAGTTTATACTTCAAACAAACAATTATAACTTAGAAAAGTAAAAAATATATATTTAGTTTCTTTGAACCCGCTAAATTTCTAAGCATTTACCAAATTATTAAATTTAGCCAGGAACCAAATTAGACACCACGTTGCCGCATTTAGGGGGGGTAGTTAAGCGCTCCATTATATAAGATAATTTTATTTATATAATTTATTAATTAATATAATTTTACAAAATTATAATATTATATCATAATTTTATCCCTCAGATAACATAAATTAAACTAAATTGTGTTGAAACTTACATCCTCTGAAGATGCCACTTTACTCAAAGCTGACATGCTCATGAAGGTCTGCTTGAATAAACTTAGCGCAATAAAGATAATCACATTTCTGTCTCCATAAAGGAGTGTCTTATTAACCACTATCTATCACGAAGATATTTAACAATCCAGAACCAGTAGATAATAATGGCTCGTCAAATTTACTCCCAATAGCATCTCGACATGTTATAAAGAATTTTGCAGAAAAGACAATTTTTGAGACTTTTGCCTAATCAAATTAAAAATATTGAAACTGAAGATGATTTCCCAGCTGCAGTAGCATCAGACCTTGAGATACATGATAGTACTAATTGAAAAGCGAAGGATGGTACCTAATATCTGAGTACATGGAACAACTGAAAAAAAATAGAGAAACCTAAGAAAGATTACCGGGTTTTTTAACATAAAGAATGAGTTTAAACATTAAGAAGCTACTCATAAAAAACCCAGACAATTTGCAACTTTTGTCGGTGCACTTCTCACGATAAAGCCAACGAGCGTTGAAGCTAAGAGATTGTTTTGAACAGCAGGTTATTTTTTTCTCCAAAGTACGTGCAAGAATAGGCAAGAATACATTAAATGCCCCTTGCATCTCGCGCTGCTACTTTAGAAAAAAGAATATATCTTAAAAATTATACGTGCATTTTTTCTTTGGATAAATTTTTATTAGGTTTTCCAGTAATAAAAAACAAACAGCATTGTATAATTTAACAAAGGTTATGTACCTACCCGTATTTATATTGCTCACCATAGGATGTGTTATACAGTTTTATTTTTGATTAAACCCTAGTTGTGTTTTAAAAGATTTCGGCTAAAACTGGTTTTCAAAAATTAGGCTCAGTAAAACCCGGTTTTCAAAATTACGGTTATTTAGTAACCCTTATGCACCGTATTTTCTTCTTGTGACTTTTTGAAATACCCTTTCATTTACCTGAATAACATAGCTACATCTTTATCCTACTGGAGGTTTCTTGTTTTTTTTCTAACCAACTTCTCTGGGATACATTGACCCTGGACCACATTTAACATCTACTAAACATTCCTCTCTTTGAACTCTTTCTCCCAATTTGTTCTAATGATCACGTAATTTGTCATAATTCCCCTTGTGGAAATTGGGATTTTTTACATTATTCCGTTACAATGTTTATCTTAATAATAACCAGACGAAATCGAACTATCTGAGGGTCACAACTACTTAATGCTTCCCCAACTAAAAGTTACTGACTGGTTAAGACTAAGTCCAGTATATTGTTTCCCCATTTGGCTGTGTTACCATCTGCTCAAAGAAGTTATCCTGGAAAACATTCAATATTTTTTTTAACTACATAGATTCTACTTATCAAATTTTCGCAATCCGTTAATGGTAAATTGAGATTTACAAGGATAACAGTTATACAATTGCATCTCCGAGTAATTTCCTTTATCATATCCTAATCTATCTCAAATGGACTGGTTTGATGATTTATAAAATGCTTCTATCCATACTTCCCTTGGTTTTATTTACCTTAATATCTATCCATAGCCACTTCACTATCGTACGAGTTTGATTGAATTGTATGCTAGTTTTAACATAAATAATTATACCGCCTCCAATCCAATCAGACCGCTAGTTAATGTAGGTATATATTGTAATCATTTGTTTCATATTCGTTTCTACTTTCATTAAATATGGCTTCATTTACTCATGACTATTATGCAGACAATAATCTTCCTCTACAATGTCACTAAATAACTCTTCCTCCTTATTTCTGAGACTGCGTCCGACTCAACCCCCATCCCCCTCATAAACTGCATGGACAAGATTGCGTTAAAATTGCTTCTTAAAAAGGAATTATCATCAAAATCTAAATCATACAATACACATCAATAATATAATATAATATATATATATATATATATATATATACAAATTGATATTACAATCTTAAAAACCATGACAACCTACCCTTCCCATATACTCATCTAACCGGAAAACATTTAAATTTGGACATGTTATTGAAGGAAAAAAAAAAAAAATTCACGTACAACCTACACTCATTTTTTTAACTCTCAAGTGGTCGCCCTTAGTCCTACTACTACCTTCCAACTCAAACAACTTGCTAAAATCCAACTTATCTATCCAAGAACAAATTTTAAAAAGCTCAATTATATCCCCTCTTAGCACGTTTGTTAAAATGAGAATATATTTAGTACACTCAGTCTATCTACATATACAAAGTGCTTCAGAGAAGGTATCATCTTTGTGGACCTCCTTTGCACTGAGTCTAGCTGGTTGATATCATGTATAAAGTGTGAGGACCATGCTTGTATACAGTACTCTAAATGTGGCCTAACATACGAGTTATATAAGTTAAGGATAAGAATTTTATTTTTGTAACTACTCGTAACATTCCTATTATTGAAGTCCAACATTCTATTTGCTTTATTTTTTTGTCGCAATACACTGCTTAGGAAACTTTAGCGACCTATCTACTAATACTCTTAAGTCCTTCTCATCCTCTACTGCATTAGCCTCTGAAGGACTCAGTCAGTTTGCTTTCTCGCGATATATGCTCTGGTAAAGATACTCAGTTGTACAGGAGCAAAACGGGAAGCGAAAAACAGGATTTTTTTAAGGTAAGGCAATTTTCTTCAAAACCTGCACCCAAACTACATGCGTAGTTAGGTTGATTGGAGAGACTTCATGTTGCTAAGTACAGAGTTATTCCCCAAAGAGGGGTCATTTATACTTCGCGCTATCTAACTTCCATATTTGTTCATATCTTTGCGACATAACACAACCTTTATTGTGCGCAAACCTCCTTGGTAGTACGTTGTAATGAACCCCAGAAGGAAGCCCTGTTAGGGGCGCGAAGAAGGAGGTCCAATAAGGACCTCCTTGGAGAGGCGTCTAATAGTGTAGCCTATTAAGGTAGAGGAATGTGTTCCTGGCTAGCAGGAAGGTAATTAAGGGACCACTAAGTACACACAGAATACGGAGTAGACCTCTAGATTCTGTTCTCATGAGGACCATGGAAACGGAGTTTATCAAGCGGCTCCTCCTGAGATTGACGCCGAATGGAAGGAAGAAGACACCGCAAGAAGTTGCTCAAAGAGTCTTCACCGAACTCCAAATCCTTCTCATCAAGTGCCTGGCAGAGCCAACTGAAATTATCTTTATATGTCCAGAGAACGAAAATATGGAACAACTCTAGGCAAAAAGAACTACTCTCCAGATCACCATCAATAAAATTGTAGCCTGCCAAAAAATTGAATCGTGTGTTGAAGCGCACACATGACAGAAAATAAAAGTACTAGAGCGAAGGTAACTATGGCTGAAGGTACACGAAGTGACTAAGTTCAATTGTGTGTAAAAACACTGAAATATCCTTCGGAATCATTGAAAAAGGACTCATTGCATTTTGCATGTGGTTCGCTCAAGCTAAAATTCAAAGATACGCCTTCGTTAAAATCCAAAGTTGCTTCCGTCGCTACTCAGTGGAGGACTACATTACCACGAAATGCGCCCAAAATGATGTGCTCGGAATAGGGCTCGGAAGGAAACACCCTTAGTAACTGCTAGAATACAACGAAAATATTCATTAACTTAACTGCGGATCACCCACCGAACTATGGCTATGTCTTGCTCTCAAACGAAATACATCGTAAAAGAAAATTAACGAGAAGACCATGAACGATCAAACGGATAGCAAGCCAGGGAACCTATGATACGTCGCCGAATGAAGTGCTTAAGTAAAATGGGCTCGAACCAATGAAAATTCACCAGAAGAAGTTGATTCTTAGGCAATCTTCAAAATAAACACCAAAGAGGGACTGATAAAGCAAACTAAAGAAAACGATGACAAAGAAGACGATGAAACAAACAGATGAAACCGACTTAGAAAACAGCACCGAGGAATCCGCTCAGGAAGCCAGGGTAACAAGAAGAAAAGCGCGGAAAACTAGGAAATCTAAATCAAAAAGGAGCACCATATCAATAATACAAACACCGGTGCCGTCTATCTCAACCACCACAAAGATAAAGGCAGAATATATGTAAAGACAAGAACAAAACTAAAGAAATTAAAAACGCTAAAACGCTAAATCCAACCTTCCGAGACTACCAGGAACAGGAAACTAACGGATAGACGGAAATTAGAAATTTTACAAATAAATACATTTACGGAAATATTTTTAGAAAATTAGACCCCGATATAATACTAATATCAGAAAACTGAATTGAGTTAGAGGTAAAAAGGATAAAGATATGGAACTTCAACATGGTAGCAACTAACCCTTCAAGAGAGAAGAACAACGAAGCCACTGTTGCAGTCAAAAAGGCGCTGGACTACAGGACGCAAGAGAGACTAATCGAATCATAAGTTGCAATAAATATACAACTCAAACTCACCAGTATTACCATAGCAACGTGATATAAACCTTCAAAGAGAGACGGCTTTCTGATTGCTTACTTCACGAGACTACTCAATAATAGAAGACCACTCATTTTTATGAGAAACATAAGCGCCCACTGCATAAAAAATGTATATACTAACTCAAGCGGTGCGGACAGGCAATTAAAAAATGCTAAATAAGGGAATGGTATAAACATCAGGGTCGCAATTCGCAATCTACATCAACAATAATGTAGCATCACAGCCTGTCGAACTTTAACCTTCCACTTAATTACAACTTAGAACCCGTCAACGTTCCGATTAACGACCACATAGCAATTCTGCTAACAGTTAACCAGCTCTCCAAACAGAAACCATCAAAGGAATGGAAGGCCTTCATCAGGCAGACTGGACGAAATATAAAGAAATCCTAAGAGATTATGAACCGAAGATACTTGACGAAACGACGCTAGAAGAAATTGACTAAGAACTCAGGGAAATCATAGAAACATTGATAAGCGCAGAAATGAGGCAATTCCCAAAAGAACACAGAATCACTTAGAACTTCAGATGGTCAACTGAAATGATGAATAAGAACGTAGAAATAAGGGGGACTTCAGAACAGATACGTAGAGAACGACCAAACAGAGAACTATACGATGATCTAAGAAGGAAAAAGAGAGAGCTTACGATATTAATTATTGAAAAACAAGATGAACAGTGAAAATAACTAATTCAGAAGATAGACGAATAAATATCGTCAAAAGAGTTTTGAAAATGGGTGAATAGGATGAAACATAAGCCCGCCAAGAAAAAAAATAAGAATTAAGGATAAGACAGGAAATACAGTGAAGGACGAAGCCAACATTGAAAAAGTATTGAGTGAAAACTAAAAGAAATTTTTAAGATTAATGAAGAAGAAAACCAATCTTCAACATTAATTTGAAAATGAGATTATAGAAGAAATTAATCAAATAATAAAAGGCACACACCTCCCACCACTTTTTCAACATAAATAGGAACAATAACGAAGGAGTTGATGCCAGCCTCACGATCAAAGAGTTTCTAAGAACAATAAGTAGCTTTAAACAGAAAGCACCATAGGTATTAGGAATCACAAAGTAAAACTACGTAGAAGCACCTGACAGCATTTTGAAAGGATTAAAGAACGATTATATTGCGTGCCTGAATACATGCTACGTTCCTAACGACCTGAAAGTGGCGAGAGTAATTTTCATACCAAAAGCTGGAAAATCACTTTGTCAGATAGAACACTACCGATCTATTTCGCTATTGGATTTCATCGGGAAGGTATATGAAAAGATCTTAAAACGCAGACTCGATCAACACCTCGAGGAAAACAATCTTATAATGAGTACCAATTTGGATTCCGAATAAAAACGAACCACGGAAATGGGAATCTGCCTAATAATTAATAGAAAAGTTAGCCAAGACAAAGAAAGAGAAGATAAGTGCAGACATCTTCTTCAGAGACGTGTTTAAAGCCTTAGAAAAAGTTTGGCAGAGGAGCATCCAGTACAAAATGCTATAACTAGGATTAAACAATAAAATTTAAAAAATACTGTGCGACTATGTCATAGATAGATACGCGTATCTAGGCATGGGCAGTCATCATGTAGAGCGTTTTAAGCATGAAGTCAGGGTTCCTCATAGTGGGTGTACATTGCAGAAATCCGAACTCCAGCCACAGAACGATGTATGAACATACATTTTGCGGATGACATTACACAATTGATTGTGCCACCCTATAGACACGAACATTTCCAAACGTTAACGCATTAACAACGGAAGAAGAAATACGAAGAATCAATCAATACGAACAGAAATGGAAGATTAGCACGAAATGAGAGAAATTCAAAATAATACCAGTCTACAAGAAAAATCTAGCAGATATATATACTTGGACGACGAAATATGTAGATACAGTAACGAATTCAAAGTGCTGGGGCTAACAGTAACATAGCCGACAGAACTGAAAAAGGAAAAAAAATGACTAAAGTACATATAAGCTAAGATCGCTGTCAACAGAACAAGAAGAAAATCTACCAAACAATAATCCAGCCCACACAAATCTACCCGACAATTGCGATGTCCAGACTCTTAAGAAAAACCTCATAAAATTGCAGAGGATCCATAAATAATGTATCTCATGTAAAACACGAGGATAAAAAGAAAAGGAGGGGAAGCACAGCATAGAGAAGCAAGAAATGAACCCCTAAACAAGATAATAAAGAAAAGAGCAAAATAGTCATCGAAAAGACAGGAGATGAGATAGGCGATGAACTAGCCAATCAATCAAATAGTTTAAAGGGCAGGATAGCGACCCCATCGAATGTTCCTAAGCAGCATGACGTCAATGGAGAGAGAAGAAGATGATGAAGAGTTATTTACATAGAGAACAAAGATACAAACTGCGGATACGAGAAAGATTAAATCCCGATTAAGACAAAAATCCACAATTAAGATAATTGATTAAAACAAACTAGAGATGGAAACCGAAGCATGACTTACCGATTAAAAACAAAACGAATAAAATGGCTTCTAAAATAAAAGAACAAGTTACCAAGAAGACCTAATAAAAGAAAAACGCAGCGAAAACATTCATACTAGAAACAATTACGTAACTAGGCTCCCATCAATACATATAGAGTAAAACAAGAACAATAGAATTACTATCAACAGAATTACAAACTAACACTAGTTTGAACGCCAAACAACGATTAACACATAACACAAAGACTTGATTGATATTAACCTGAAACTTAGATACTTACTATCCTACTAAATTCCAACTTATAACTATATAACAATGGATTAGGCAGCCTAAGCCACATGTGTAGCTCATTTGGGGCCCCAGAGTGAGTAATAAATGCGAGACATTTTAAAACTCCTCCCCCTCCCCCATTCGCTACCTCCCGATTTGGATAGCAGCAACATTCTACACCTTAAAATTGCCACATTTTTTTCAATTTCCCGCCTTTACCAATCCCGGGTCATCATACCCTAAATAGCCAAGGTGCTAAATTACCGCACATTTAGGCACTTAGCTCATTCCCCTCCCCCCCTCCGATGACATAATAACACAAAGACCAAAAGTAAATATTTTCCACATATTTTACCACTTTCACTTTTGGTCAATTTCCATTATCACCATAACCTCAATGCACGAAATGATTAATTGTTATACATTTTATCCCTTTTCGCCTCTATCACCTGCAATATCACCACAACATACAAAACCCGATTGATTAATTGGTATACATTTTACGATTTTCCGTCGCAACACCTCCCGATCCCATTATAACCTAAATCACTAAAGTGATTTATTACCACACATTTTCATATTTCCACAATCACCAATTCTCGATGTCATCATGACTCCAATACCGTTTTTACAAATTACCACATATTTTGCTACTTTCAACCTTCGACACTTACCGATGTCACTATACCCAAAGTGATTAATTACAACACATTTGACCAAATTCCGCTTTCCCAAATTCCCGATGTCAACATAATATAAATCCCCCAAATTATTAATTGCCACATATTTTCCAATTTTCAGGCTTTGCCACTTCCTAAAGTCAACAAAGTCCCAAAGTGAATATTTTCTCCGTATATTAACAATTTCCGTCTTTACTACCGCCAATGCCTTCACAACATAATTCTCCAAAGTGATTAATTGCCACACATTTTACCACCCTCCTCCACTTTGGCCTCATCAAGATATCAATAGCAACCCAATTCACAAAGTGAATAAATGTGACATATTTTGTTACAATCCGCATTCGTCACTCTCCAATGTCATCATAAAATATAACCATATAAATGATAAATTGCCATGCATTTTACCACTCTCAGACTTTGACACTTCCTAATTCACCAGAAGCTAAATTCCCAAAGTGATTAATTATTAAACATTTTAACATTTGTCCGCATTACTTAAATCCCTAAAGTGATTATTTACCACACATTTTAATATATGCCCCCTTAGTTATGTCCCGAATTCAATATTACCACACTCACATAGTGAATAATTGCCACACATTTTAAAAGTTTCTGCCTTAACTAGTTCCAGGGAGAGAGAGAGAGAGAGAGAGAGAGAGAGAGAGAGAGAGAGAGAGAGAAAAGAGAGAACGAACAAGAGAGAGAAAGATAGAGATAGAGATAGAGAGAGAGAGAGAGAGAGAGAGAACAAGACAGAGAGAAAGAAAGTGACAGAAAGATAGAGAAAGGGAGAAAGAGATAGAAAATAGAGAGAGAAAGAGAACAAGGTAGAGATTAAGAAAGTGAGAGAACGATAGAGAAAGAGATCTCAAAAAGAGAGAAAGAAAGATAGAGAGATAGATGAAGAAAATAGAAAAAGATCAAATAAGAGAGAGAGCGGAGGAGAGAGAAAGATAGAGAAAGAGAGAAATAGAGAAAAGAGAGAAAGAGAACAAGAGATTGAGAGAGTGGGAGGGGGAGAAATAAAGAGAGATAAATATAGGAAAGAGGGAGAGATAGATAGAGAAAAGAGAGAGAGTGGGAGAGAGAACGAAAGAGATAAAAGATAGAGAAAGAGATAGATGGAGAAATAGATAGAGAAAAAGAGATAAAACAAAAGAGAAAGCGCGAGAGAGAGAGAGTAGAATAGAGAGAGAAATAGAGAAAGATAGAGAGATGGAGAGATTGATAGAGAAAAAAGAGAGAGAAAAACAAAGATAAAGAGAGATAGAGAAAAGTAAGAGTAAGAAGAAGAGAGGCACGAGAGATAGAAAAAAGATAGAGGAATAAAGAGATAGAGAGATGGATGGAGAAAAGAGAGGGAAACAAAAAAAAAAGAGGTTGTAAGATAAAGAGAGAGAAATCGAGAGATAGATAGAGAAAAGAGAGAGAACAGGAGAGAGATCGAGAGAGAGAGAGAGAGACTGGGAGTTACAAGGTGTTTCAAGGAAAAGAAGCACCTCAAAGGTCTTGCGGCCCACGCCGAAGAGGCATTCTGTAAAATATGGAACTTAGCTAACCCACGCTAATCTAAATTCAACTATCACTTCTGGCACGCACTACAAAATTGCTATCACCACAACGTTATGTTCTAAAGTATATGTTGTTGAGTCGGCTCATGTTCGACACTGCTACTGTCGACAACTACCGCTGGTTGTCTATTCCATGTGTCGCAGATGTCTTAAGTGAAGGACTTATCCAATTCCACCTTCCACCCGTAATTTCGAGTCGCGTTCCGATTAAGGGTAAAGTACTTTGTGTAGTCGACTTTTTCAAAGCCCTTTAAAATTTTGAAAGTCTTCATGAGACGAACGCGCAGTCTTCGAGTCTCGAGCGAAAATAGACAGAGCTCTTGCATTCTTTACGGGTACTTATGTCTTGTTCTTTAGCCAAGGGATCAGTTTCGTAGCCTTGGCTTGCACCTTTTTCAAACGATCGATGTCTTTTCGATAGTGAGGAGACCAGAACTGAACCACCTACTCCAGGTGAGGCCGCACCAGTGAGTTGTACAAGGGCAGAACAACTTTCTTGTTCAGAAAGTTAAATTGCCTTCCGATGTAACCCAGCAGCCGCTGAGTCATCTTATCTACCTGTAAGCACTGCATCGAGAATTTGAGATCCCTGCTAATCAGCACACCTAAGTCCTTCTCGGCATCAGTTGACTCAAGACCCATACTTTGTAGCTCGTAGTCTGACTAGGAATTCGCATACCTGATGTGCATCACCTTGCACTTGTCCAAGTTGAAAGCCATCTGTCACTTGTTAGACCACTCGCCGATCATCCGTAGGTCCGTTATCAACCCTACTATGTTTTCAGGCTTCGATACGTTCGCTCCAACTTTTGCATTGTCGGTATATTTCGCGACGCGGCTCACCAGTCCTTCATCTATGTCGTTGATGTAGATGATGAATAATAGAGGGCCTAACACGGATCCCTGAGGCACTCCGCTCGTTACTAACGACCAATGGGAGGCGTGGAGGCTGATAGTAACCCTCTGTTGCCTGTTCGACAACCAACTTTCTAACCAGTCTGCGACCTTTCCTCTAATTCCCAAGGGACATAGTTTCGCCACCATTCAACGGTGGGGGACTTTATCGAAAGCTTTTTGGAAATCTAAATAAAGTATATCCATTGCTCGACTTGTATCAAACTCGATAATCATTACGTGAAAGAATTCGAGCAGGTTCGTGAAGCACGAGCACTTACTTTGGAACCCGTGCTTGGTGTCCCTCAATAGGTTGTGGGACTCTAAGTTATCCGTTATTCTATCCTCTATGATGCCTCCCAGTACTTTTGCCACTATTAACGTGAGACTTATCAGTCGGTCTAAGTCGTAACTTGTTCACTTCCTGACTAACATCTCAGATCCGCTTTCCTGGGAGGCTACGTACGCGCCACATTACCTTTGGCACCCCGTAAGGCCTATTCGCCAGGTCCCTCACTTGAGAGTCTGCGACAATGATTGCTGCCTATGGCGGCTAAGAGGACAGTCGTAGTTGTTTTGTTTGTTTGTTTTTGTTTTTGTCGATTGGAAAAGATGGGTCACAGAGAAAGAAAAAGCCTAGCATAGCACAGGATACACGAATATAGAGTAGAAGAAAGAAAGACAAAAATAGAGAAATAGATAGAGAAAACAGAGAAACAAGAGAGTGGGATATATATATATATATATATATATATATATATATATATATATATATATATATATATATATATATATATAAAGAGAGATAGAAAGAGAAAGAGAGATAGATAAAAAAGACAAAACAATAAAGAGAGATAGAGAAAAGAGAGAGATAAAAATAGAGAGAGAGAAGAGACAGATGGGGGGATGGGGAACGAGAGTGTTGGCGCGTGTAAGATTCATATCCCACGTCGCTCTCGTCCAAGCTCTCGGCTTTCACTCTTTGACCCACTTCGCGGTTCGATGCCCAGGAGCCTCCCACTACACATACCCCTACCCCGTCCTGGTACCTCCCCTCCTCCAACCTGACCCCCCTCCCTCCCCCACCTTCTAACTTCTTCTTACGACCCCTCACTGGTCGGGGTGGATCAGTGCGAATGTGAGCAAGGGACCAACTCATGCAACCAACGAGAGCATTCTTATATGAGGACGGAAAGAGGATTAGATGTGACTAGGGAGAAAGAAGAGGAAGAGTAAAAAAAACAGTCAATCCAAGAAATCGTTTGTACCTTCAAGACCCCACTCTCACCCCCGGCCCAGAGGCAGGAATTTAAGTCTCCGCTATCGGACTACGGCTGAGAAGGGCATTGCGGACTTCGGCATTCTAAGGCACTCATGGGATTTGTTCCTAGTTTCTGGGGTCTCCTTGACTGGGGCAATGTCATTTCTATCATCTCCCAAGTTTGTAGTTTTGGAACATCTGAGGTCCTTGAACGAGCAGTTCCCGGCTGTTTATTATCACCCCCATCCAGCACCACCACCATCCCCACCAGGAACAAGTTGAGGAAAGTTAGGTGCCCCTATTTCCTTCCTTTACATCTCTACCAACTCCATCATTTCCTAGGAACCACTTTTCACAAATCTGGAGTTTAGATGCTCTCCATCATCTGAACTTCTCCTCGTGGGATTACACTTACGTGCCGTTCATTTTTATTATGTTATTACCGCCACCTCAGGTTAAAATGCCCACATTGTGCTTCTACTATAATATTTGCCCGTGAGATTACACTCACTTTTGTTTTAGATCTTGCGTTAGTTTTATATTTAAAAAAGGACCCATTGGATTACACTCGTTTGCGTTTAGATCCTCTCGATGGGTTTCATTAAAATAACTCTCCATTGGATTAACCCTACTTTTGGCTGACATAGCTTCGTTGGTTTTCTATAAATAACTCCCTGTAAGATTACACCCGTTTCTTCTCTTTTCCAGGTTTCGGCGTGCGGCGGGCAAAGGAAGGTCTTGGAGAAGGACAACATCGCGGTTGAGCACCACGGCGCCCCTCTCTTCGCCCTCCCAGCCGGCCCCCTCCGATTTGCACCGCCGGTCGGAGCCACCTTGAAGACTCGGTTCGAATCCTTCAACAATGACGTCGGTAAGGGAACCTATAGGTCTTGTAGGGGCGGGGGGGGGCATGAGAGGACATAGAAAAGTAGTGAAGAAAACACCTTCGAAACGCAAGCTCCAGTTCGTAGGGGGGAGCACAGCTAAATTAATTTCTGAACAGATAACTTTGAGTTAAGAACTGAATTTCAGTCCGATGTATCGATGGCCCCTTCTCAATCGTGGGTTCGAACCCTGAGAATCAAGTCTAATCTGCCCTGGGTAACGAAGTGATGTCAGTCTTCGATAAGACCTCGAGCAGGCGCGTCGCCCCAAAGGAATCGGGGTTCCCATAGAACTGAGAGGAAATTTAAAGACTGAAGGAGAGCCAAACAAACTTGGGGGAATGAGGGATCCCGGAGAACTGGGATGATCTTACAGACTAGCAAGTGACAGAACATACTGACGTGACTCCGGGGAGGGGGGCATAGATCCGAAAGGAAATTTATAAATTGATGGGGAGCCAAACGATTCTAAAGGAATCATGCAAACCTCCCTAAAAAAATAACCCTCCCTCCCCATATTCTTTTTGAACCCTCCACTTCTCTATTAGAATGCAAAATGGTCTCTAATTCACACTGAGTACCAGTGCTCTTTATAAGAACTCTCTCCTGAGGGTCATAGCGTTCCTTCCCTGCCCCATCGCTTAAGGTTGACAGGATATTCCGTTGGTCCTGTGTGATCCTTCTCCTTGTTACCTTTTGTTATTTACCCACATTCCCCCACCCTATGTCTGTCCTCACCCTCACTACTCAATCTTGGAAAATGCCATCGTTCATTTCCCCAAAGTCTTTTCTTTTTTTTAAATTTAATAATTATTTCTCGAGAACACCAAATGCTACCTGCAACCAGGAAAAAGGGAAAAGGTAGCCTGAACCTAAAAAGTGTGAAGGGAGAAAATATTAATAATAATTTGGGGCGCCATCATAGTGGGTGAAGATGGGGGCGCGTGTCTTTATACTGACCCCGGGAGCGGCCTGGATCCATTGACCGAGTCTGTTTTCCCTCTCCTTTGACAGATGGCTCTTTCGTGGGTCATCTGATGCCCTTGGAGCCCTCGGGCAGCATGGCGCAGATGACATCTTTGGACGTCGCCTGTCATCATGACAAGATGGATGTCACCATCGTTTTCGACAAGCCCTTCAATGGCATGATCTATTCCAAGGTTAGAAATAACCGCAATGCCCTCAATGGTTACTGCCATAACGAGATCAGGAAATTAAATTGAAATAAGGCCAATGCCAATGCCATAACCTGTTGTTAAAATAAAGTGGACCTTGTTAGTTGCTGCCAGAACGAGGTATTCAAGTTAAATTGACGTAAAGGGGAGGTTTTTCATTCGATAAAAAACGAAACCACTGAGTACATACGCCCAATCTTGATTTCGTTTTGTTTTTGTCTTTGTGTTCCCTTATTGCTCGATATTATACGAACTTCTTCAATAAACCTACCAACAATCTGGAAACCTACTTTATAAGCAACCCAACGACCTGGATACTTTTCTATAAATCTATCAACAATCTAGGAACCTACTCTATAAACCTAGCATCAACCTATGTGTCATCCTATAAACTTATCAACAACCAATCAATTTACTCTATAAACCTATCAATAACTACGAGCTTACTCTAGAAATCTCGTAACAACTTACACTATAATCTTATCTACACCCACTGAACTCATTCTACATATAAACCTATCAACAATCTATGAATCTACTCTTCAAACGAGTTAACCAATTTATGAATTCAAAAATTTTAATTTTCTTAATTAACCTTTCAAATTCGGAGCCTGCCATCACCGATGCTCTTTGGCACTGGAGTCACTTTCAACGTGTCATTCCTCTTCAGTGTCTTTTTGTCTAGTTCTCTATGGTAATTCATCTACTACTAGCAATTTTCTGGTGACATCAACCAATCGGCATTTTAAATTTTACGATGTCTCATCCTGTCCGGAATTTTAAGTTTTAAACATCTTAACAGGGGTACTATGACGTTGAAGACTGCACTTACCTCTATCCTAACAACAACCAAAGGGAGGTGAGATTCCAGTTGAAAGGCCAGGGATGTGGCGTCCAATTTATCGAGCCGCCTGGAAAACCGGCGTTTATGGAAAACGTCATTATTCTCCAAAATGAACCTGGGATTCAGGAGGTAAGTTTTCCAACTAGGAATAGAGCCAAATAACATTTTCGATAGGGTTGCCTCCAATCTTGTATGTATCTAGTCATAACAAAATTGCGGAATGGACTTTATGTTACTTCACGATCCAATATTTTTTTAATACTCTAACACTGTAAGGGTACTTCTATGGGTACTTTATGATGAATATTAAAAATTGTTTAATTTCAGTATCCCTATAATTTCGCTTCTTAGCTCTCCAAAGTATGGCAATAAAACATAAAAATAATTGAAATATTTTACAAAATAAATGACGTCAGAGGGAATCTGAATAATCAATTAGTATAATAATTTTATAGTATCTTACACACGAATAATGGTCAGGATCACCAAAGGTTAATCTAATACCTTAACAAAGATGCCATAAAGATCACTTTGTTTAAATTCTATTGCAAATAAGTTAGAAAATACGAGGTCTCACAGAGGAGTTTTCTGTACCTCTTCGAAAGCTGTTGGTCCAGATTGTAAATGTTTTTGATGTTGGTAGAAGAGACAAAGCAGCCTTTGTGGCGCCTCTCGACCCCAGGGGAGGAGCAGAAAAGCTTTCCCAGCCGACCTCTTCCTTGTACTCCCTCTTCTACTGTTTAACAGCTCAAGTGAGTCGATGGTAACAGAATACAATCTTGAAGTGGAGAAGATTAGGAGAGAAGGAGATAAAGATAGAAGGAAAGAATATCTGAAAAACAAGTAGAGACTTTAAAGTTGATCCTAGTTAGTGTGGCCAAAGAACGGGCGAGAGGCCTAGACACCCCTTACCATTGGTAGACTTGGGTATCTTTCCTGGTGGATCTACAGTCTAATCTTTTTTTACTTTTTTGTTTATATCTAACTTTAAATTCAAAACAATTGTGTCGTCAATAAAACTTGTTTTTTTTTATATTATCTTTCATTTTTATACTATTGCTACATTCGTCATGCAATTATGACATCTTCAGATCATTTAAACTTTCTAAGGTCATATGTGCGAATATATAACCAATTGGAGGGAATTGTTTACGGCTGAAGCTTGGCTGCTAATGACGACGAACGTTGGATTCGTGGTTACTCCAGATTCTTAGAGAAGTAGCTAAGTAATAAAGTTCGGTACTTAATAAAATTTGTCTTTGTGGCGCATCTTTGTGCTTTTATTCTTTGTGATAGAACGGTTTGAGGCCGCTTAATTTCAACCGTTATCACATGTTGTTTAGAAACACGATGCTACCCACGTGCATCTTCGCCTTGAAGCCCGGCGCATTATCGCCGCCACCTAAGTCAATATTGAACCAAGGAGGTTTATCACCCCCCCCCCCCCCTCGTTTGCCCCATGCGCAGATCACGCCAAATTCCGTTAGGCTTATGGGCAGATAAGGTATTGTTCTCAGGCGCGGCTGTGCATTCCCTCGAAGCCCCCACTCCATTGTCCCCTACGCCAAGGAGATGTCTCGACTATTTATACGGAAACTTTACCACTAAGAGCAGATTCGAGATCCAGATTTTCTTTGCGAGACATCACTACGATCCACTCTCAGCTTGTGCACCAAGGGCCCTCTGCCTCGAGATCTACTCTCATTGTCCAGAAGAGGACAATATCCCTTGAGTGCCAAAGTTCGAGCCTTCAAGACGCCAAGTCCACAAGGCTTCCCCTGTTGTTCAGAAAGAGAACAACGTTAGAACAGCCATTGTTCTTTGAGTCCATTGACAAGAAATGGTTCTTATCCTTCCCCCCTGTTGTTCAGAAAGATAACAACATTAGAACAGCCATTGTTCTTTGAGCCCGTTGACAAGAAACGGTTCTCACCCTTCCCCCCGTTGTTCAGAAAGAGAACAACATTAGAACAGCCATTGTTCTTTAAGCCCGTAAAAAGAGACGGTTCTCACCCCCCTGTTGTTCAGAAGAGAACAACGTAGAACAGCCATTGTTCTTCAAGCCCATTCGCCAAGAAACGGTTCTCATTCCCCAGACGCCACGTCAGGATCATTTAATCCCACATCCTCCTTCGGCTGGAACTCGCCAGTGGACCGAAGATTCCTGCACGTCGCCTTCCTCTGCACAACACGTGTAATTACGAAAGCTGAACGTTACCTTGGAGTATTTAACCCTTTTGTCAACCCTATCCTGTGCTTTAAATGGTTTGGCGAACCATCCCATCCCTTTAATTTTTATTTGTTTTACCTTTTTAAATCTCTTCCAAATCTTAATCTTTGGATTAGCTAGATTTCCCATGACCCTTTCTATTCTCTGTTTATGTCAATATTTTCCGTTTTGTGTGTTGTTGATAGTTTTTATTAATAAAACTCTATTTTATTAATTATAGCCATATTATTATCCTTGAGCTTAGTTCCACTTCTTAAGCATATTGAAGATAAATAATATCGGTCAACCCAGACACCACGCACTCTAAATATGAATGAATAATTCCCTCAACGAATAGTCATATATGGTATATCGTCGAGATTCCATTCTACGACATCCTTCCTTACATCTGTTCATTTACTTTGTGCTCTTTCGTGAATTTCCTTTAACAGGAGGTAAGGAAAACCTATTCTTTTTTCAATATACGTCATTTGTTTAGATAGTCTATCTGTTACTTAAAATAGAATTGCCAGCAAGCCTGGCTCATCTCTTTCGTTTCTTTTTTTCTCGTAATATCTATTTCTGCGTTATTGTCTCGTACTAGGGACTCCGTGTCCCTAATAATGGATTTAATATATTTCCTTTTCCATCTTGGGTTGATCCTTACCTAATTCCCATCACTGCTACCCTCGGAGCTGATAAGTATCCGAGAAAAGGAGCCTCAAATTGGACATTGGTAAGGAGTCCTTTCTTATTTTCTGTCTTTTAAGCCGTTATCTGATAATTTGTCTTAAAATCCTCTTAATTTTATTTTTTATGTTTTTATACGTATATAGGGAAGTTCCTTATATTATCAGGTGTTTTCTACTGCTAGTAAATGAATTATGGCATTTGTGATTATCTCCTATTTCGTTATTTTTATGCATTTCTCTTAAATTTTTCTGTATTTTTGTCCAGACATAGGTGGCTATGTTTAAGCTCCTGGTTTAGAAGGCTGGTCCTTGCATGCTAGTGAAGCGATCTGATTGGTCATAGTTCTCTCCGTCTTTCATTTGTGAAGCTGGATTAAGCTTTAACCTGGATCATTTTAGGCTTTATATTATGTTATCTTTATAGCAGGGACGCCTTAAAAGACAAGTTGACGCTGGGTGAGTTGCATTCCCCTTTCGCTTCATGCGCGGACACCGACCATGGTCCGGACAAGGTCCCGTATGCTACGCTTCAACACCTAAGTGAGCGAGGAATATCATTTCTGTTAGATGTATTTAAAAGGATCTAGAGAGAGGATATTTTCCAAGACTCCTGGTGAATGGCTACTTTTCTCGCTTTTCCGCCCAATTTCGAAAACCTGCATGAGAAAGCTGATGAGAATTATGTAAATGTTATATTAAACTTCTTCCTGGACAACCGAACCGACCTGCCTTCTGCAACTTGCGGCTTCCGTAAATTCCACTTCACGCCCGATGCTCTTCTACGATTAGAAAATGCTCTTTGCGAGACCTTCCTTCATATACAGCACTACACCACAGTGTTTTTCAATCTGGAGAAGGCCTATATTGCATGTCGATACGGTAATAAGGAAAAACTCCACAGGATGGAAGCAAGCAGGCGCCTCATAATTTTCATATATGAATTCCTACGAGATCGTCGATTATCTGTAAGATTGGGAGGGGGAGAACTCTCTGGCGCAATGGAATTGAAAGAGGGTGTCCCACAGCGAAGTTTCCTCAGTGTCACACTATTTTCCAAGATCATCAATGGTATCAGCTCGGTTCTGCCGTAAGATATTATTGCTATGCTCGACGTAGACAACCTTTCGATCTCTTTTGTTTTCTGCCCAGATGCCAAATCTGGTGCGACGACTCCAATAGTAATTAAACCGCATTTATCCCTGCGCCGAACAGGAGTGTTTCAGTTTTTCTTCCACCTTCCACGATTCCACATCGACACATACTTCTTCATATATGGGGTTCTCCTGGAATGGATGGATTCGCACCTTTTCCTTAGCCTTTTTTTTGACCGATGCCTCACCTGGAAGGCTGACATTGTATTGTACCCGCGACATAGACATTCTTCGTTCCGTGCCATTCAGCACTTGGAATGCTGATAAGACTACCTTTTTTTATTTTATGTTAACTTTTTTCGTTGGACTGGATTCAACACACCGGCCTGCAGTTGTCGACCGGTGTTTTCCGTACATCTTCCCTTGAGAGAATACTTGTCGAACCCCGATAGATGCCGCTTACCCTGGCTCATATACAGCTCATTATGTGTTTGTGCATGCAAGCTCGGTGTCATTCACAGTCGTCATTGCCTCTCACAACATCCGCGGCCGATCTCGAAGGTGCCTATGCTGCCGAGAGACGACAATCATACACTAAGTCGCTTGAGTTTAGTGATAGGAAACTCCTTCTATTTTTTTTATTCAGCTCTCAGTTCAGGGAAGCCAATGTTTTGCCTAGGATTACACTCTGGGGGTACCCCATTGACTATTTGTCACCACGCCTTCACTCCCAAAGCTTCCACAGGGAAGGGAGCATTGTATTCGACTTTTATGGTGACCACTTCGTATCATGCTGGATCTGTGCCATTGTACACGGATGGCTTCGTGTCCAAATGGGTGGTGGGCTTCCCTGCTATATCCTTTCTATTGAAGTCAGTGGGGTTCTACCAGGCGCTACGTCTGTCTTCAGGGCCAAACTGTTTGCAATACATCGCATGGTACGGAAAATAATCCGCGGTGCCAGGTTCGAGGCTAGATTGTGATCTTTGGCGACTCATAAAGCGTCCTGAGTATTCTCGGAACATCGGAATCTCTAGACTCTCTGATGGCGGTATCTGTGACCACGGTTGTTCTGGTTGGATGTAGCGATTATCTTCTATAGCTCTCCTTGACGTGCCGATGAGGGAGCCAAAGATTTCACGGAACTAGTCGACCAGGTTGAATCGTTGTTGAGGGTGGCTGAGGAGAGATAATGAGATTAAAGGTTGAAACTTGCCTTTTAATGGTCGTCAGACGATCAAGGTCAAATGAGAAGAGCGAAGACCACGGCAGATAATAGACAGCAAAAGCTAATTGATTTTAAATTTATGCGGTAAGAGCTTATCATTGAGTGGGGGTCATCAGGCGAGACAAAGTAGCCTAAATAAAAAAAAGCATCGTAAGGACTTAACCATGTTTACTTCATTGTCTGATCATATTATATTTGGTATATTAGGCTCCGGCGAAGCATGAAAGAAATAAATGATACATATTCCCATTCAGTCAGAGGCTTCACCCCAAAAGGGTGACGTGAGGTTCGCTCGATCTTCTGTAGATTTGTCATTAACTTAAGTAACGTTACCAGAGGTTATAATTACGAGTACAATAGCCAAATTCTTAATCGATCATGGGTAGTTTAAATACTTTTTTCTCCCTATTGGGAAACAATAGATAGGCAGTTTTTGTTTGTGCAAATGTGTTACTTGTAGTTTGATGAATGTCATTTTTAAGGGATGGACTGTCCTACATAAAGGCGATTCAAAAATATAAAAAGATAATAAATAATTAAAAAGTCGTCTTTTGCCCCAGATTTGGGATACTGCGCGGGGCATCCGGTGTATGTTCGACGAGAGCCTCGATCGTGTGAGAAGTCGACAAACAGTGAGTGCAGCTCTCAATGTCGCCATGCTTGAGCAACAGGTCGTCACCTTCGCCTCCAGTGCAAAGGCATCAGCATTTATGGATATTCAGGTAGGGAACACCTTGGTATGGCATCTATTTTGAATTGCTTTAACACCACCCTTCGCTTGAGTCGAGGTTACCTAGACGGAAGAAAGGAAGGGTAAATCACATGCGTAACAAAGTGATAGTACTTTAGTATTCATATTACTTATCTTACCGATCTGTCCTGTATGAACTGCGAGGATGTCCAGTTCCCTTCAATGCCCCCTCGTATACTCTCTGTATTTAAGTCCCTGATGCCTTATTGGCCCTCGTTCATCACTATTTTCCGTTAGGATTGGGCCCTCGACGCAAAATGTTTCTCTCACTCCTTTGATCACGATCATAGATCTGTGTGTATGTGTGTGTGTATGCAATCCTAAGAGTTGGGGTCAGCTGTACACTCTACTAAACCAGGACCGAGCTCGTACTTGAGCACATATATTCAAAAGTACGAATTTGTCCACAATTAAGGTGTATAGGGTGTGTAAATATGTCCAATCTAATAACGAATAATATCGTAGAGCAGTAAATTTCCCTAGGATGGGTATAGAAATGTAATTTAGGTCCCTTTATTATTTTCTTACGGAAGGAGGGGGACATTGGACCTTGATCTATTCAAGACTTTATTAGACCCGCTTATAAGTGAGAGAGGTTCTCTTCTCCTGTCTGTATTCTCCCTACGGTATTCCTTTGATCTTTTAGGAGCCTTCATGCCTAGCCACTGGCGGTTTTGGTTAATCTCGCCCACAACGGACTTAATTTGGTTGTGGAACGGGCCAGGTTCCAGAGAGTTGCCTTCCTTACCTAGTGTTCTGAGTAGTTTCCTCTTTTCCTACACAGGGTTGTGTACCACCCACATAATTTCACTTAAATTGTTTGCCTCTTTTGAAGCACTTCTTGGGATGGATGAACCAGTTGGTTTTCCCCTTTAAATAAATAAATAGTTGCTAGTGAAGTGGGAAGCCGTGCACCCGAAAGTTCTGTTCGTTCGAGTGAATTACGTAATAAGTAGCGTTGATGGACGCCATCCTATCCGTGGTAAAAATGGGTGTTAATAAATAAATTGTTATCGTCGGTGACAGGTTGGACGCGGTCCTTTCGCTCCCTCAGCGTCCGGGATCGTCAAAATTGGGGAGCTAATGACGATGGTGGTGACGGTGGAGGGGCCAGACGAGATGGATGTGCTGGTGAGGCAGTGCATCGCCCACGATGGCACGAATGACAACACCATCGACCTCACTGATCAGGTACAGGTTTCTCTTTCTTTTTCAACCACAATCCGCGGTGATGCCTCCATCGGATGCCACCACGATAAACACCCTATAGCTTCCACACTTCTAACCAGCGACGCCATAAGAGCAAGGAGTGAGGATATGGTCAATGTGGTAGATGTACGGACCATAGTAAAGTGTAGTAGAGTGAACCATGGTGCTCTGAGTAACGGTTATAGGTGGGAGAAGGTCGAGTTCAGGCAGACAATTGCCTTGGGTTTGAGTACAAGTGTAGGAAACAAAGGAATGCACTGAGAATCAAAGGAAAAGCAGCCTCCAAGTGCGACCTTGTCCCCCCCCCCCCCGCCTGAGTGCCGGTGAGGCCGGGGCAACTCGAGACACCCCTTTAACCGGTGAAGGGGCTTTCCTCCACTCATGACTTTTATGTCCCTGTCAGGATCCTTGACACCGCGGGGAAGGGGAAGGGAAAGGGAGGGGAAGAGCAGATGAAACCACCTTGATGTGGAGATGGACGACTCGAAGGTTCTCCCACCCCAGACAGCAGAGTCTTTCCTGGATGCGAACAATGACTCAGTCAGAAATATTCCTTAGTCTAAGTCTAACCTCATCTAGATCCTCCTGAAGCGGCACCGGTACCCGAAGACTCATAAAGAGAGGATGGATGGAACTCTCGTCGGGAGAGACCCTCAGAACAGCCAAACTCTTCGTCGCTTCAGAGGAGGATAAGGTTGAGGCCTCGGGACTCCTTCTAGATGTGAGATAACCGGCTTACTTCCCTTCTTTCTATGCCCATAAGGAAAAGAACAAATCCAAAAAGAAAAGGAACAAGGGATCCTCTTCCCCATGGGGGTGTCCGGGGACAGACCGGTCTCCCAGCAACTCGGCAGGTTACAAAATATACGACGGAAAGTAAAATGAGTTGAGCCTCGTGGGACGCCGAGGCCACTCATTGAGGTGTTACCTGGTGTCTACGAACCTCCTAACTTCAATCAATTTTAACGTCAGGGTCTCGCCAGGATACTTGTTAGATGACCGAAGTTCATTCGCCTCTCGGATGGGACCCTTTTGGTGAATGCGGCTGCGGGCAACTATTATAGGTGCCTTACGGACACTTAATGGTTCGCCGGTGACCTTAATGCCGCTTTCTACCATGAATTTGTTAAAATGATTAGTTTACGCGAAAAAAATTCGTAGACTGCTTACTAGAAGACACCACAGAAGAGCTGGTAGATCAGGGGAGGTCAAGGTCAAATATGTGATAAATAAACAGAGGTGCTTTGAGGTACGCCATTACACTCTTCGTAATGTTCGATCGTGACAGGCTCCTGAGTCTGTGCGTACTGGATGGCGTCGCTACAGCGTCAAGTCTCTGTGATGTACGTACAAATGTGTGAATTGTGACAAGCCGCACCCTGCTTCTTCGAAGCACTGTATTTCATATCTTTTGGAAGAGAGGTCCTGGCTCCTCGAATTGAAGTCCAAATATAACTCTGAGAGGCCAAATAATTGGTCCTGTTGCACCCTGTATGACGCGGGACTTCCTACGCCTCTTGTTTAAATAAGGTAGATTTTGCTCCTGATCTCCACAGTCCTATGAGCACGGCTATCACCGTGCCCATTTGCAACCCTTCTGTGGGTTTTACTTCTTCAAGACCACCACTTTGGTAGATCTTGCGAGTCCACGGGCTAACACCCTACCCTGGCTAAAATCACGTTTCCCTTTCCCCCAGGCCTTCTATAAGTCATCTTACTCATCAAGGCACACCAAGACTAGGTTGTCATGAGATCGTTTCCGGAAAATTCTAATTCTGTCTCCTGTGATGACGACAGCTTTAATGAAGCTTCGGCTTTCTCGCCCATGTTCAAGACTAGACTAAACAGTTCAGAGACTTTGGACTATTCAAAATAGAAGTACTCCCCCCCGCCGAACCTCAGGTCGCCCAGTGAGCCAAAGAGAATCGGGGTAAGTAAGTAAAAAGCCTCGTCCAGCGAGCCCAAGCTTCCCTTTAAGTCATCAAAGGCAGCGGCGCATTTATCTGCCAAATGTTCCCGGAGTTCTGCCTCCGAGAGCGTTAAAATCAACCATATGATGATCGTCTGCCCGAAAATGGGACTCACGAATCCATCAAGTCAGATCTGGAGGACAATCCCCTTTAATGGAATTGCGGGGAAATGCAAAGAGCCGTGGATGATTGTCTCCTCCCCTTCCCCAATAGCTTTTTGTTTTCATGAGACCATGTTTGGCGCACGCCCCTGGGAAACTTTTCCGTGGTATGACGGTTTCGCAACCCTGCCACCGAAGACTGGGCGTTGGGCAGTTGGATGCATGATCAGCACCATACCAGATGTCCTCGTTCGTATTCTCGTTTTATATACATCCTTCCAGATAGTGACAGTGAGCTGATGGATGGGTAGAATATATGCATTTATTTCAGCATACATTTCACCGTCAGCCGACTTTAACTCGGCTGACTTCTGCCGTGTCGTAGCACGGTTGTCGAGGTACTTTATCCTCTTCGGGGATTTGAAGAGTGGACACCCAATTCTGGGGGACTACACGATAAATTCCTTGGATCATATCCTTGGCCACACGATCTAGGAGTTGATGATATGTGCCCTTGATGTGGATAAGTTTACGCATCAATACTCGAGAACAGCTTCATTTTCTGGTTGTGATTGACCCTGAGTTCCACGACGCACATATTGATTTAGGGCGCGAGGTGGTCGAAGAGCTCTATAGTAGTTACCAGCTTCATATCAAAATATCATTTTCTGGGAAGCTGACGCTGGAGAAACCACCTCAGTGATGTTTAGAAAAGGGCGCGGTGGCCTTCCTTTCTGGAAATGACTGATTTTTCTATCCCAGTCGAGGAGTTTAGGTCGGTTGCTGAGGCGCTTATTTTTTCTCCGGTGACCTAATCACCGTGAGCCTGACTATAATTCCTAGATCATCTAACAGTTTTTCACGCCATCTTCTTCCTTCGTACTCAGACGAGCGATAGAGTGATATACGGCCTTTAGGCCAGAGTGCAACGTCTATATGCGATTAAGGGTCGCTCCTAAGTTTTCGCCGTAGGGATATTTCAAAGCACACCCGACGCTCTTCTTGACGGGCTTACGTGTATTCATTCAATGAGAAAATCCCTCTTACAGATGTGTGGAAGCGTGTCAAAATGGTGCAGGGCATGTTTTAGCAAGACCACTCTCGCACTCTAGGAGAATGGAACCATAATCTTGGATCATGAGTCCGTGGTGGGGACCTTCGCAACTGCATTCTCTAGCGAGGATTCTGCCCGCAAGTATTTTTTGCAGGTCATATCCTTGCCGGAAGCCGTTGACTGGATTATACCTCCAGATGTGGGAAAGCCTTCAGCTACCTGTTTACACGAAGCGAGACTGCGTTCCGCTCTTACTTCATGCACAAATACTACCCCTGACTGGGGCAACATCCCGTAAACTGTGATTCGACACCTGGGCGAGCAATACATGACTTATCAGTTAGATTTATTGAACAGGATCTAGTCTGAGGGTGTCTACCCATACTCCTGGCGAATAGCCATCGAGTCTGATTTTCGCTAACTTGTGAGATATCCTTCTATACATGGCAGTTTCAGGCCAATTTTTTTTAAACTCTAGCGTGCGAAAGTTGGAGAAATTTGTAAATATTAGGTTAACTTATTTCTTAGACAGCGTGAAATAACCCAGGGACGTTTTCGTAAGTTTCACTCGACGTCAGATACTCTTCTCCGGCTAGGAAACGCTGTATGCGAAACATTCCTTTGTAGACAGCACTTCGCTGCGCTGTTTTTCGATCTGGAGAAGGCCTATAATATCGCATGGCGATACGGTATCCTGTATACCTTCCACACGATGGGGGCGAGAGAATGCCTCCTAATCTTCATATAGGAGTTCATGCGAAATCGCAGATTCTGCATAGGAGTGGAAGCGAAGTGCCATCAGTGTCACATGTTTTGCCTTGACATCAGCGGTATCACCTCGGTGCTGCTGGAAAATGTTTTCTCTACGCTCTACGTATACGACCTTTCAATCTCTTTGGGTGCGGCCCAATGCCAACTATGGAGTCTCGACTCAAACAAGTATTAAAACGCATTTCTTCCTGCGCCAAAAAGGAGAGTTTCGATTTTTCTTGGCTAAGACTAGGGTGGGTGGAGCCATCAATGTCTCCACTCTTATCCTTCTTATTCTTAAACGGATCTCACCTGGAAGTGTATAATTGCATAGATTCCATGATCTTATTTTCGACCGATGTCTAACCTGAGAAGCCAATATTCGCAGCCTTAGTGTCTCTTGTATCTGCACCATGGAGATCCTTCGCTCTTGACGTTCAACACATGAGGAATGGTGATGTTGATAGAGCTATCACTTTACTCTTCTACTGTTCCTTTATTCGCTTGAACCCGACTATGGATGCGAGTTCTATGCATCCGGATCCGAGCGTGAATTGTGTAAGGTGGGATCGATCCATCACACCGTTCTCCGTTTGGCGACCGGTTCCTTCCTCACCTTCCCTATTGAGACACTGATGTTGGGGAGATGTCCCTTGCTATGGTCCATGTAGAGTGCATTATCCGTTTGGATGCACGGGCCCAGACTCTATCTCAGTGGTCAACGGCTCTTATTGCATCTGCGGCCGATCTCTACGGTGCATATCCCGCTGAAAAAAGCCACGCTTATCCTAAAATTTTTGGCTTTACGGATACCCAACTCATGTGATATCCCGAGATAGTTTTCGGGCTGGTGGCCCCTCGGCTTTTAACAAGAACGCCACCCTATAAGACACCACCTCTGATCATTTGTTGCTACGCATCTCCTACCAAACCTTTAACAGCGCCGAGAGTATTGCATCGAACCTTTTGGTGTACACCTCGTGTCAAACCGGATTCAATGTAAAGGGATGGGTTCAAATCCAACGAGTGGGTTGGCTTCCATGACGTGTCTCCTCTGTTTGGAGTTTGCGGGGCTCTAGCCGGGGCTGCCTATATCTTCACGGATGAACTAATTGTGATACACTATCGGTAAGGAATATAACACGTTATACCCGGTTTGGAGACTAAATTGTGATTTAAAGCGACTCACATAGCGCAATGAGAGCTCTCAAGACAATGGAATCTCTGCACTCTCTGGTTCCCAGTATTCGTGAGGCCACGGCTGCCGCGATCAAGATGGGTATCGAAATTGTCTCTTGTCGGGTTCCTTGACATCTAAGGATTGCGAGAAATGAGCGCTGATGACTACACCAAAGAGTTCCCGATGAGTGGGCGATCAGACTACCGTTCTGCTCTTCGCCACAGAGACTAAATGGAAATAATCAGGTCAGCCTTCCCACTCCATGGCACAGAAGATAGAAAACGGCCGTCGGGAAGTTGAATTTGCACGCTATCACGCGCTCCCCCATTTGATGGAGAGCTCTAGTTGAACTTACCTCCATCACTACGTTGTACCCCGGACATAACTGCACTTTCTTGTTGAAGTGTACCAATCTGAGGGATCTTCACGCACCTCACCTGTCCCTTTATCGGCACGAGCGGGGTTGCTACTGCTTTTCCTTGTAATCAGAAATGGTTTGTGCTTCCCTGATTGTTCTATAATAGAATTTTTGGAGAGGGCAGGGATTCCTCCACTGTATATAGTCGGAGGGAATGCAAGGCTAGATAAAAAAAAACATATGCTAAAATCAAATAAAAAACTACAAAAATAAAACAAGCAAACAAAAACTAAACAAGAAGTAAAGAAGAAGGAAACACGCTCCGGCGTCGGAGGGAGGTCTGCACTTCAAAGTCGAGACGCGTTTTCTTCTGAGTTTTGTTTTTGGTTCTGATTTGTTCTTTTGCCTTTTTGTTTTATTTTGTTTTAAACGTAGACTTAATGTTTTTCGGCGACCAATGCTACAGTGATGGTCTCCAATATAACGCTTTGGATTAAATAAAAGGGGTTTGTGACGGGCTGAAGAACCTGTTACCTTTTTTAATAATCCCATGAATTCGGCAGGTTTCGCCGGCTCCCGAACACCTTTAAAGTATCAATTTAATTTATCTCCTATCTCTTAAACGGTTTTATCTTGTGGAGTTAGCGTGGAGTGCGGGGTGGAGTGCATGAATGAGCCTTTTTTTCATGCTATTTGCGATGGTCCGTAGAACGGGTGCGTCATAAAGAAGAAAATCATCGGTTCGTGGCAGAAGAAGAGGAATAATGGCAAATCTAACAACCCGGTCGTGGCCTACGCCCATTTTCAGGTAGGCCTAAACACCATGGGAGGCAAGAAAAGGTCCCATGATAGATAGAGGGTGCGGTGGTATGCCAGACAGGTCAAAGGGTTCTGGAGTATTGGGGTTGGGAGATGATTTGACCTGTGTTACAGACACTAAGGTGCTCTTGACGACATCTCTTTTTTTCAGCGAAATTTAATGTGAAAACCAATGAGGACATATGTTGCAGACTGCTCGTATGGAAGGATTTGTAAAGAAAGTGGTGAAAATAAAGGAAGTGAAAATGTGTTAAACATATAGATCATCAAAATCCTCCTACAAACATTGGGGACGGAAGAGAACGCAATCCTATAGATGTCAGCTGCGGCATGGTTGCCATACTATATCTGATACCTTGTTGCGGGGGAGAGTGAAAGAGAAGAAAGATGGGGAGTAGAAGGGCAAAAGGGTTGGGAGAAAGAAGGCATGTTAATTAAAATTACCCCCCTCTACCCAGGCAAAGAGGGAAGGGGTGAGTGAGCCTCTCCTCACCCTCCCTCCAGGTCCCGACCAGAGATGAGTGGACGAATGCTGGTCGGTGATTATGCAGCAAAATTAGCTGTCGGCGAAGAGAGCTGCGAGAAGAATCTTATAATCAAAGGGGCAACAAAAGTGGCATGCTAGGGATGTCTAGAAGAAAACAAAGAGTGGTTTCAATCTAGTCTTAGAGTATAGGGGGGAGCTGGGGCCTGGAATGTGACGTTAGTCTTTAAAAATCATTTTAGATGTAAAAGTAATATTGGATCGTGTTAAGAATACGGAACCTAATTTTGCCATATCAAGAATATGGAACCTAATTTTACCTTATAGGGACTAGGGATGCCAATTTTACTATATAAAGAATAGAGAGAACAATTTTACCATATTAAGAATAGGGAACCCAATTTTCGAAGTTGGTATTAATTTAACGCTCATTTAACCAGTCAATTTAATTATCAGTTAATTATTGAGTTAATTTGACTGTGACCCGAAGCAGCATTCATTACAGTAGTGCACACCAATTTAAATGTCCTACTCTGTAAAATTACTAGAAGTGTCTCTTTCCTAGTGGAAGGGCGCGCTACCTTTTACCAGGAAAAGACCGGTTCGGGGAGAAGGGTAGTAAGGAAGCTGGTAGTCCATAGCTATAAGGTTAGAGTTCAGGTTTGCACAACTGCATCCAGGCATTAGCAATTTAATTGATTAATTTTAGGATGTCAGCTGCAGCTACCCCTAGTGCAAAGTATTTGACATTGACCTCGCTGGTACACAACATGGCAAATATAATGTATTGAGAGTAGTGATATATTAGTTGGTTGTTGATAGGAAAGTCCCTACTTTACTTTGTTAATTGCAGCCATTATCAGTTATTTCGAATTTTAAACACTGACCGATAAAGATGTTGTGGATCTATTAGTGTAAGTTATGGTTGAAAGTGATTCGCGTTTGAGCACCGAGACACCATTCATTTTCACTGGACTGACTGTCCTTTGAAAGGTCAAACGCTTAACAGTAGTCAACTTCTCACTCTCAGAACTTTTAATCTCAAACATTTTCAATTTTCATTCTCTTTCTCTCCACTCAATTACAATTCACTCTTTGTTCCAATTCCCCGTTACTCTCATATAAAGTATGCATAACTGAGGGTAAAGTTTTCATGATTTTTGTGATAATTTAGGTTAATTTGGGTAACAATTTTGTTAGCAGCACAACTACTCCATGTAATAGTTTTTCCATAAGGCTATCATGTCATGCTATAGTAAGAGGCCGATATTTTTATCCATAGGCCTTCAAATTCCCCGACAAAATGGATGTCTATATCGAATGCGAAATTGATCTTTGCCATGGCCCCTGTCCAGTTTGCTCCGACGATGTGAGTATTACGGCTACCAGAGACGCGGTAACCATTATTTACGTAAAACATTAGAAGCCAAAATCAACGTAGGCATCTCTGTTTTACTTACCTAAATCACCCCTGGCCAGTATTCGCCTCCTAGGTCAACCGCCTCGGCCAACTCCGACAAACGGACGTGATCCTTTTAAAGATCAAGCAAACCTTAGATTTTGAGTTGAGTGTACAATTGTGGGTGAGTTGCAAATGATTGCTGGTAGCAGACGCGCTAGTTGTTTTTGCATGCGTTTAGGTTTGTATGGCAGCTGCAAATGAGCCGTGCTACGGCGGTGACCGCAGTAGCACATGGGAAGAATGTTTCTTCTGGATTGACGTCAAGTGGAGTCGCTGTTACGAACTTGTTTGTACCCGGACATTTAAGGGCTTGCTTTCTTAAATTGTTTTTTAAATGATTAGCGTCTGATTAAGGGGCGGTGAGATTCATTGAAGGATCTCAGTGTAGTGACTTCTTGCGGTTATGTCAATGCTTCATGGAAGAAGGTACTGAGAGAATGCAGTGTTGTGGATGCCTCGGTTTTTATACATTGTGAAGAAATTGAGTTCCGCCAGATGAGCGAGTCAGTTTGGAGTCAGTAGAGAGAAACTAGGATGAAAAAAAAGATGTTAAGAGAAACGTGGAGTTGTTGTGGGCAGAAAGAAGGATCTTCAGGCTTACCAAAATAAATCTCATCAAGGAGAAATTCTGTGGAGGTCTGATTTTAGATCTACTGGGAGCAGATTTCCTCAAGTCCACGTGATACCAAGTATGCTTACTGTTGCTTAATGTTGTCCATCGTTACCGATAACGACGTCACTCCATACATGGATGGCTCTGATGATGTTTAGTTGATGATTATCATCTTTGGTGTTATCGTTGATGGCTGCAGAGCCTGCGAAGGTTGGAACAGCCTCTTCCACAGACATCGCAGATATGGAGTCCTTGCATTTGTTGGTGTCGTCTTGCATGGCAGGCTATCTCGCAGAATTGTGGATAGGATATTGCAAGAATGTGTGGATGAATGAGCAATGCATAGAATGATAACTGGCACGATGATGTTTAAGGTGGAAAGTAGGTGTGCATTCTTCAGTCCACCATCTTCACTTTCCCCTGCTGAGTCCAGTGGCAAGGAAATGATACAGGACGACTAGAGCAGGTTTAAGTTTCAGTGCTCTGCCGAAAAAAGTCCCTCCTTGGACTATCGCCTAATGCACGAACACCGTGCAGATTTGATCTCCAAGTTTTGGCCCTTCCAAGGGCTCCCCCAAGGCAGTGGGGTTTGCCGGGTTATACCGCCCGTCACTCGGTCGTTGGGCGTACCTTCAGTTAAAGGCAGGGGGACCACGAGCAGGTAGTACGCCAATAGTTGAGAGGCAGAGGCTAAGTAACCTCATCTTCTAAGACTTAAGGTTATATATTGCGCATGCACTCCCAATGGGCTAGCCACACCCCTTACATCATGTGGGACTTTAGGAATGAACTGTGACCATAAAACCGCAAATTATGTACATATAGACAAAGAAACCAAAATAAGCTTTATGTGGGCGAACAGGGGAGTAGATCTAAGTATTACTTCTGATGGGTTCTAAATTCGTATAAGTAACCCCGTAATGTGGTTAAAAATTTTATATTTGACTGTCTGTATTTTTAATAGGAAGTTGCTGCTGGAGGTTTCATTTTTCCTTCCAGGTTTGTTGCCGTAAACTATCAACCTTCATCTACTTAACTTTAGCTTCCTTATTCACATTTTGTTTCATTTTTACTTTTCATTCTTTCCCCTACAAAGTTCAGAATCTCTCGTTGGTTCCCCCTATTTCAATCCGATCGAAACCCCAAACACTTTTTTAGTTTAGTCGCGTCCTTTTCCCTGAAGCACACAAACACAATCGCGATTATTTTCTGTCTTCCATGTCCCAACCTCCAAATGCTTCTTCGATGACTTGAGTGATTTTCTGAACTTGGTACTATATAACCTCTCTGTAACCTTATTTATTCTGACCAACTTTAATATCCCCCCACCCCTCATACCTTCTGATTTCTGGATACTTACAAACTTTACCCCTATCTCTGTCAAGTTATTTCACCTCCTATAAACATTAAAATACTCATAGCCTTGCCCATTTCTTCCTACCATATCCATAGCCTCTTCCTATCTCCCCCCTCCCCATGGTAATTTATAACATATCCTTCATCCACTTGTTTCTCACTTCCTCTTCAAACAATCCCTCACATAACCCTTTTATCCAAGTTTTGGCATTGTCCGCTATCCTGCATTGTCCATTAAGTGATAACCAAAGAGATCTTCTCAATTATTCCATCGTTATACTTTATCACTATAATTACTGACCTCAAAGAGTCCCTCTCTATAGGTACATCTCAGTACCTTAATGCCCATGCCCCCCTACTTTCTACCTCATCTCGCCAACAGAAAGGCCCTTTGTTCTCCGCAACTATTTAGAATGCAAAGAAATACAGGCGAACCTGCGATAGGCGCCTTCGGGATACCCGTGTTCTTGGTACGAAGACTGAAACATCCTCCTTTGCCTAGTTCCTTGCTAGCCACTCGTACATCGCCCTTCTGAAGTTTGCCCCTAAATCCCACACCGCCGTACCCTTACCGATAGCAAAAACAATTCATACGCATTGTTCAAGCTTCTTGGTCGTCTCTCTGCCCCTACGACGCCCTAATCTCTTCACCCCCAGTACCCCTGGAATTCCTTTCTACCGTATAAATCCGAAATTCCTTGGTCTCGCCCCACTTTGGATCTCATCCTTCCAATTGTCCATCCTTTTAACTTGTTTCAAACTTTGCAAACCCTATTGATCTCAAGCTGGGCCGATTCTCTCGTCTACATATACCCCCTCCCTGCTCTATACTCTGCTCCGGCTGTCCATTCATTTCAAAATAATATTCAAACTCCTCCTATTTACATATAAGATATTAAATACCGCAACACCTTCCTACCTGTCTTCCACACTCACCCTATCTCCGCGCCTGAGTACCTTGCATTCTTGGTCTACCCCTTACTGATTGTTCCTCGTAATCTTCTGTACTGCAAGGGGGTTCGTGATTTCTCCAGATTTGCTCTTAGGATGTGGAACGATATGCCTGTTTCTCTCGGTTTCTCTCCCTGCCTTAGTGGCTTCAAGCGCACCTTGAAAACGTGCGCTCTGCGAATGCCTTTGACTTTGAAGAGCGCTATTCACTTATCTCTTATCGTTATTTTTATTATCGAATCTAACTTGAGGAAACGTAATGGGCTTTCTAAAGCCAATTATGGTTGCTGAGCTTTGTTAATGCAGTGGATCTTTCTATCCTTGAATTTCACCTCCTTTATGTACTTTCGACACATCTTCACTACCAAAACATCACCACTTAAAACACGAAAATATTTTCAAAAATTTTAGGAAGAAATTCTCTCGTTGCTTTTCGTCCCTGTTTTAATCAAAACTTCCACTCGTGGCCCCTTTTATTACCTCTCTTGTTCTTTTGTGTCATATTTATTTACATTTACCCTCCTCCCTTTTCGTCTACATTTTTCAATTCACCGTTTTTGCTATAAATCCCTGGAGGATCAATTCATTTGGAGGGCGCGGGGGGCCCTTCGCAGATTGTGATTTTTGGTTATTTGTATTATACAATGTTAAGTTGTTAGGTTACTAGATATAAATACCTAAATAAGCCCACCTTAACCTAACTAATTAACATATTAAATATTATTAACTAAAAAAGTGATGTAGACGGGAGACGGACAAATGCCACCTGCTCGGGCCAGTAAAGGTCCTTGTTTGCCTGCCTAATTGCTGGTTTGTGGCAACCCGCTTGATGGTGCAATGACTCGCGTGTGTCTCCCAGATTGATTTAAGGCCAACTTTTTCAAACCAATTTTCACGGACACAAATTACTAACGAGACTTGGAAATATCTGAATAATTAGAGATAGTTTTGGTTTCAATAGTATTTTATTTTTACGTACCTTACTCAATTTTGATAATGCAATTTTCTCTGAAAAAATATAATTGATGATTATACACAACGCCGTAGTACAACACACAGTAACATCGGCACATTCAATCGACATTGAAATCCTCCCTCTTCGCGCTCCATTTAGGTCCTGAAGTTTAGTCAACTTCTGTGGCCTCTCGAGAATCCCACTACTCGATTGTCTGATGTTCGTTCCAGTTTTTTCATTTTGTCCTACTGCGTTTTTTTTTATTCCTTGTGTTAAGTCATATTTTGGGATGTTTAGGAACGCGATGAAAAATTAATTCCGGTGATTGTAAAACCAGGCGGAATTGCGGAAAAGACGTCGCCGAGCCGTAGCGCTGGATGTGTCCCAGAGCGATCCGATCCCCAGCTTCGAAACTGCTGTAGATGAATTGATCAACAAACTTAGAGGGCAAGACGTGTCCCGGAATGGCCTCAAAGGCGACGAGAACAAGACTGAAAATGCCGCTCTGAGGTTAGCCCGTAAGCTTCGAGTTCTGTCACCGGACGACATCTCGCTCAATGGCGACGAGTATTCCTCCTTCACCTTAGTCACAAGTATGTTAGTCAAGTTTTTTTTTAGTGAGGTTCTTACAGGCAATCTTCACTTTGATTTTCCTTTATTTCAGTGACGGTCTTACGGTTTAACGTAGGCTTCATACCATGTGGCACTACTACATATGGCAAACGCCACAACGTCAACCCAAATCCGAACTTCATACACTATCCACTCACAGCATCTGTGGCTTAACTTTGCTAGAACTTTAGTTGGTGTTTCCACCCTACTAGACCCATAGCCTAGTTATATACAAATAATTTAAGTGGAAGGGTAAAGGCATAAACGCCCTATGTGGTGAAAAGTTGAAACCAAACAGATATGAGCGATCTGCCATTCTCTGAGGGTGAAGAATTATTCTGATAAACCGAAGATAAGCGGCCTCGCGTGTTTAGGGGTTCTCTAATCTTTCATTTGGGACAATTTGAGATCGACCTTCTTTAAAATTTAATGCATAAAAATTTTCAAATGTGTCTAATTTGCTCCACTATCTCATATTCTGCTGCTCAGAGTAACCTTTGTTTGATCATTTTTAGCTGTACACGCTAAATGCTGTACACTAAAATCAGCTTACGACACGGGATCAAAGCATCGAGTCATGTATTTTTTTATTTATAGTAATACAAAAGTTGACCATTTTAACTTATTAATTCCTACAACAACAATTGCACATATTTTTTTCAACTTTAAAATACATTACATATATATATATATATATATATATATATATATATATATATATATATATATATATATATATATATATATATATATATATATATATATATATTCCCAGTCTGTTTCACGTAACATCCTGTAATGGGTAACATTACCTTACCTAACCAAGGTGAGGTTATTTTAACAAAACAATGCTTTTACCTACTAACTCATCCGAAACAAACAACTTACCATATTGTTTCTAATTCGAAATCACTTTAATTTATTACTTTCCACGTCCAATGAGAAGCAAAATGATAAAGTGAGCCCTAACCCTTTTTAATCAGCAGGGATTAAGCAGGAAAAATTGAGATAGGTTAAGGAAATAAAATTGAACAGAAATGTAAAATGTTTTCGTTAAGAACCAAGTTAAGGAGAGCGCCCCGTAGAATCTATTCTCTCGGTTACTCTGGCTTTGTACCTTCTAGACCTTTTAATTTCATCTAAATTCACTATTTGAAGTCCTCTTTCAACACTTTTGACGTTATTTTTTTTATTTTTAATAAAAAAAACGGACCGCAAGACACGAGATAACGAAAGGCGTCCTTTACCTTCCAGAAACGACTCATGGACGTGAAGAAGATGACGTATGCATGAGTCTTGTCAGCTTCGTGATTGGCATCGTTGTCATGTTGTTGATTTTGATCACGTCCTCGGTTCTTACAGCCGTACTTTGCATCCGAGTAAGGACTATCCCCTCACCGGATTCTTCTTTCCCCCCCGATTCGTCATTCCACGCCTTTAGCACTGTTTCAGGAAAGACTACCTGACCTCAACGACGCCAGAAGCTCTAAATAATATATTACTATTTTTTGCAATCAAACCTTTCAAGATTGATCTGCCTTAAGCATCTTCTTCTAAGGAAACGTTACTCGCACAACCATACCAAATCTACATTTACAATCAATACTCTAGTTTTTCAGCCAAACGCTGACTGGCTTTTCAACTTCTTTCTTCACCCAAACGCTACTATAATTCAACTGCTCTCTTTAGCCATACTCGTATATTAGGATATCAGCCAAACAATACCATATCTTATCAACCTTTTTCCTTAGCCATACATTATCATATCTTCTCAACTGCTCCTTTCACCCATAAATTACTACATATATTCTCAACCTTTCTCATCGCCAAAAACTATCATAACTTTTCAACATTTCCATTTGACCATGCAATGCCATATTTTCTAAACTTTTCGTTTCTACCATATCATTTCAAGCCTTTTCTTTAGTCAGAATTTATCATATGAGCTTTTTAGCAATTCAAGGCTTAGTCTTCTTAAATTCTCTTTCATCACAAAAAACCCACAAAAACAAACTAATAAGAAGATGAATGAATAACAAGACCTGAAAACGTGTGAATACTTAAAAGAAAGTTTTTTTAATGGCTGTTTTAAAGGTATATAGAAGTATTATATAATATATTTACTTAAAAAAATACTTTCTAGATTATTATAAATACAATTTACATATACCAGTAACAAGTTTGTTACTTTTCGAAGGTTCTGAAATTGTGGAATTTTAAAATGTGTTTACCTTTTCAAAATAATATTTAATTAAAATAGATTTTTGAAAAATTGTTACCTTTTCGGAAAAATGTTACGTTCTCTGAAGCTCCTGTGGCAGCTCTCTCACAGGGCGCTTTCACTGACCTTGGCGGACATACGCGAAGTTGCATATGTACTACTTTGTTACAGGTTCCCTAACCACTTGGCGACCAGCCTTCATTTCGAAACAAGGGTTGATCCCGGAGAAATACGTGCACTTCTGGTCTCTTTAACCTCCCCTCCCCCGCGACACCCTTTGGCTATAAAGTTTTCATACGTTTTCATTTGCACTATTTCGCGTTTTATGCGAATCCATCTTGAATATGACGGAGGCTCCTCCATTGCTTTCCGTTCTATTTTTAAACCATTACAGCGCAAGTTCGCTCTCTTCTTCACACTATAATCAAAGTCATTTGTTGAATCAGTTTTGTTTGTATATAGGTTTTGTAGAATGTCGCAAATTTGGAGCAGGACTCCTCATTGTCGTAGTAATAATATGTTTTTTTCTATACAAACTTTTTTCCTGAATGTATGAAGCTGTGAGGTAGCAAACTCAGTAGTGATAAATTCTACCCTACTTGTTTTTCTATTTATAGTGGGTAAAAATCGAGGATAAGATTGTTCGTTTTTATATTATTCTATAAAGGGAGTGTATTAACAAGTTAGCTGAAAAAATCACTTGGGTTGCCCGTCAAAAGGTCCTTTTTTGAGCTTAACTTGAAACTCACCTGATTAAATGGAGAGTGAGTGTATGAAAGAGTGCAAATCGTAATTGGATCTTCCAGATTAATATGTAGACCTAAGCAACGCTAAATTTCCAATAGCAAATCCACAGGTGTTGAAGGTTGTCTATAATCGCGATTATTAAACAATGGCAATAGATTGTTTATAAACAAAAGTTTGGATGGTTGTATTTTGGTGCCATAAGAAACTAGCCTCAGGTTATTTTTCTTCTCGATCAATTAAAGAATGGCCGATAAGGACCAATTCTGCATCAAACTCTATTCACTGATTTTTCGGGGCATGGGGGCTATCCGCGTTCCACGGTATATATATATATATATATATATATATATATATATATATATATATATATATATATATATATATATATATATATATATATATATATATATATATTAAACGCGAAATTAAAACTAAATTTTAAATTTATATACTTTTGAATTGTGTATTAGGATTCAAATTTAAATTTGTGAAATAAATGTTTTCATGTAAAGGCCATTTACTTACAAATGCTGTTAATCACTTAAAGAATTTAGTCTAGATATGTTTGTTCCCACAACGATGTCTCTATGACTATCTCTTATCTGAGTTGGAAGTAGATCTGTTGAGCTTTATTTTCCAAGGCAACTATTCCCGACCATTATCTCTTCGAGCTCACAATACGGCGATGCCATTTGTTCCACTTGGCGTGGAACACGTTAGAATTAGACTTTGCATTTTGATTCCGTCAAGTAATCATTAATTTTATGACCTAGAATTTAACATTTGTAAATACATTTAATTAATGCTTTATAAATTGTTGAATTGTAATAGGTTTTTGCAAGTTCCTCATGGTATATGTGCCTAGGCACGATATACTTATTTTTTTATTTTATTGAATAAATTTTTATGTCAATACAGTTTCCTTAACATCTACAGGAATTTTCACCCAAGAGTATTACATTAATTATTTATTAGCTGAACGTTTCGGTCCTCAACCGATAACTATATCAGTTAGCCAAAATAAAACGCTATTTAACATTAGAATCATTAAAATACATAAATGTTTATTTCTTCTACTACGTTCTTGGTCTTTAAACACAAAGATCACGCCCATTTGTTTTTAAAATGCAATGACTCATAACATCTAAGGATAAATTTTCTCCATAGACACAAAACAAAACATCTCCCAATTTTTTTAGAATGGTTCTAAATGCCCGATTCAGATCAAACCTACGTGAGGCAAATTGGGGCTTCATTTCTTCAGTAGCACTCGACTCTTATTTTAACTATCCCAATGGCTCCTATCTCTAGTAAAATTCGATTCTTCAGAGCCTTTCATATTTGCTAAACTTATCTGATATTTCATGAGACAATTATCTAAGGGGTTTCTTTTATTTCATTTGCTACCCTAATTTTATTTTCGATGCGTTAAATTGCACAAGTTTCTGTCAAAAATATATTTTCCACAAGGTAGTGTGGTAGCCGTTCCAAAGCGAAATGTGAAAGTTGCTCATCTTCAACATTTGAGAGATAATGTTAATAAAACTACCTCTATCCTCAACAAAATACTATCCACAATGACATTTGTTTTTATTAATTCTAATTCTGTGTTTTAGTCATTTCTTTTTCCAACGAGATTGACAGATCGTAAGTAGAGGGGAATTTTAAATAGGGTGAGATCCGACTGGCTGACGATACCTAGTGAAGTTCCTTAAGCTTCCGTTTTAGGGACCCCTACTCTTTATAATTTTCGTAAACAACTTAGGTTCTGAAATGGATGGCCAAGTAAATTAATTTGCTAACGATACTAAACTTGGGTAGATAATAAAGGATAAGGAAGACTCAAACTGTTTAAAATATTTCCTGAATATGTTAATTAAATGGTGAAACAAATCTGGCTGGTATTAAGCTTAATGCTGCCAAATGCGGCGTTTTACACTTCGGAAAAAATAATCCTAAATTTAAATACTATATCCAAGATAGTGAGATAATAGAAGTGAAAGAGCAGATGGATCTAGAAGTTAAAATAGATAATAAATTAAATTTCGCATCAGTTATCAGTCAATCCGTACCAACGCGTAATTCAGAGATGATGTTAAAACTATACACGTCATTAGTCATTAGATTATGATGCTCCCTTCTGGTCTCCACAATTAATTAGAGATGTTGATATTATAGAACAAGTACAGCGTCGCTATACGAAAATGATAAGCGTAGTAAAAAATCTTAGCTACGAGTATAATGGGCTTAAAAAATTCAATTTCTTTTCCCTCGAACTGAGAAGGAAAAGGGAAGAACAAATAGAAACATAAATTATTGATGAATATGCCCCCGATACTGCAGAAAATCTTTTTAATTTGGCAGGCGTGACAGCGGCGCGAGGACACCTCAAAAAGATGAATAGGTTAAAATTCAAAACATCAACGGAAAATTTTCCTTCAGCATCCGCATCGTTCAAGCCTGGAACAATCTACCACAAGAAGTAATCAGCCCTCTAAACACAGATATTATGAAGAACAAATTCGATAAAATAGAAATCGAAGCAAAGAGAACTTCGAAATGCTATACGAAAGAGCACATTCAAATGAATCGGTCCAGATTTTCCTACGTACACCGCTGGCAGAACAGCTACATAATCAGATCTCTCATTAAGCAGTCATTACATGCCATACAACATCAACATACAGCCCATTAACATAGCATGTAGCGATCACATGGGAACAGGTGGGATACAGGTGCCGGTGCCGGAAAGGAAGAGCTACAATAGAGCGAACTGGGAAGAATACAAAGAGGATCTTAAAAGCTTCGTCCCAGCTGATCTTAACGAAGCTAACCTGGAAGAAATATATGGAAATAATATCGTGTAAGATAATGAAAAAAATTAAGAGGTAAAACGCTTCTCTATCCTATTTGCAGGGAAGGCATACACCCAAATAAACACTGTTGTTGCTACTACACCCGACTAGTTAAGAAAGGAGTGAAAGGTGTATAAAGATGTCACTTTGATTCATCCTTTACCGCATACAGGTGACGTATTTAATGCAAAGTGAAAACAAATGAAAATCAGTAATTCCATGACTTTTTGCTAGCTCAGGCCATTGAGGAAAACATGAACATGCAATGCCCCGCGACCTATTTAATTAAATGTTATAATATGAAAAATTCTTTCCACATGCCCAAAGAGCATTGCAGGAAAACTTGCTAAACATTTATCCTAGAATTACGAATAAAAAGTGAAGAATAAATGCTGAGAATTAAAACACATTCGAGAGAGAAAACTTTCGTTAACACGGTTCAGTATTAAGGTGTTAAAGCAGGGGTAGGCAACATGCTGCCATTACAAGGCTTTTTAATAAAACAAATTTTTCTAGCTTTTGTTTTCTTTTTCTATTTTAATTGTCTAGCAAATTTAACTAATCTATAAGTATTTAATACACCTGTACTTGCTAAAAAAAATTTTTTTTTTACCTCCCTTGTTTGCCGAAAACAGTATTAATATTTTCGCACGAATAACGATTTATTTGCCTGAATATAGCTTTATCAGGGCATATATCGTACGATTTGTCCCGCCTCTTGTTTGCTTGCTACAGGGCCGCAAATTACGATAATGACCATTTTTTGTACTTTTTTGGTACACGTTTTAAATATTATTTAGTTTTATATTATTTAATATTTTGTTTGGTAAAGTATTATTTTATAATTTATGTATACAAATGTGCACAAAAATGAATATTATATTCTAAAAATCTTAATTAGACGCGATTTAATCGGCATTTTCGCGCACTCTCTGGCAGCCTTTGATTGCTAGTATGCTTTGAGATTTCTAATATTGTGTAGGTGCCTAATGATTTGTCTTCTTCTTTCAATAGTTCTGATTTGTGTCTTTTGTTAAATTCATTTTATAATGTGAAATATTATGTTAACATTCTAAAAAAGTGTTCAAAATCGCTCAAAACTTTGAATCATTATTTTAAGCTTATTTCTTTAATTTAAACTTAGTTGATTATTATTTGTACTGGAATTACCTCAACAATGTCTTCAAAGAGAAAACTAAAATTAACCGAAGGAAGAGTATTTAATAAAAAGTGGGATTTGCAATACTTTCTTGTACTGAATAAAGATAAAATGCTTTGTCTACTATGTGCTACTATAATTTTGTCTGAAAAAAATAATACTAAGATTTGTTATGAAACACATGAAAATAATATTTTTTTTAAATTAAAAGGGGAAGAGCGGAAGGTTGCGTTTTGTTAATTGAAGGAAAAGAAAGAGCGTAAGCAGTAAACATTTAAGAAACTATTGAAAAATAAGAATGATGCCATTGAAGCTACCTATAAAGTAGCTCTTTTATTAGGAAAAGAGGGAAACCATTTAGTAATGGTAAGATTATAAAAGAATCAATAATAGAAGTTGTGAGATGCTTTGATCCTGAAAAGGTACACAAGTATAGAGAACTTCCTCTCTCGATAAATCAATAACAAATCGTCAATATGAATTAGCTTGTAACTTAAAGGAGCAACTAAATGGAATAATTTAAAAGGAAGTCTTTTATTCCATAGCGTTGGATAAATCATCTGACATTACGGATTCAGCGCAGTTCTTAATTTTTATTCGTGCAATAACGAAGGATTTCCATTATATGTACTTTCTTTATGTATTCTTAAAGATAGAATTCGGGGATTTTATACTTTCAAAACTTAACGAGAAATGCTTAGAAGCAAAGCTTTATCTTGATAACCTAATAAGTTTATGCATAGATGGTGCTCCTTCCATGAAAGGTTCCCGTGAAGGATTTATTGGGCTGTTCAAAAAAGAACTGCCCAATCCAGGTTCCTAAATTGTTTTTCATTGTATCCTGCATCAGCAAAATCTACCACTCTAAAAAACACTTTTGATAAAATCATAGACATTATTTACCTTATTAGAAGCAATTCCACTTGTCATCGTCAGTTTCGTGCCATGCTCAAGAACGACGGTGAAACCGAAAATGTACATTTGCCATATCATTCTCAAGTTCGTTGGTTATCTTGGGAACGAACTTTAGACAGAATTTTAAATTTGAAACACCAAATATTCAGTTTTTATAGTGATCATATTATACATTGTGAATTGATGGATGATGATTTTATCAAGAACGCTGCATTTTTATGGAATTTAATGCAGAAACACAATGAATTAAATATTAGTATTCAAGGTAAAACCAAATCGATTTATGACATGTGGATAAAAGTCCAGGTATTTCGGAAAAGTTAGTATTTAATTTTAAATATTCTTACTGGGTTTGAGTTGGCAAAAGCTGAAGAACATTGTCCTCAATTGACAAAATTATTAAGTGAACAAAAAGAACCATGCGCATCATTTCAATCTTAGGAATATGTATTTGTTCTTGATACATTAATTCAAAATTATAATGAAAGATTGAAAGATTTTGAAACACATGAGGCATCTTTAAAGCTATCTTTTCAATCGTACTTGGTAGATATTTCTACAGCATCAATCGATGTCTAGATGGAGTTGATAGAAGCTTCAGAAGATAACATTATGAAATCTCAATTTGATTTTAAAAAAGATCCACTTGAAATTTGGAAAAGTGCAATTGATTACCCTCGTCTCCACCATCATGCTCGAAATATGCTTTCTTGATTTGCCACTACTTATTGCTGTGAATCATCTTTCTCCTACATGAAAACAAAGTTGCGAACTCAGCTCATTGATGTACATTTAAAAGATTAACTCAAGTGGAGTACTACCATGCTAGAACCAAATATCAAACTACTTGTAAGTAATAAGCACCATCAAAAGAGTCATTAAAGGTAAGATAAATTGTAAATAATTTATAAAAAAAAATGCTTTTCTCGTTCATAAATTAGATATCAAACTCCAAAAGATAGGGTTTGTTTTCAAATAAACCCTGTGTTAAAGCAAACTCACATCGGCATATATTATTCTGACGCAACTAATTTCCCATCCTTGGTTCTAAGCGATTACATTCATTCATACCTATACATTAAATAAGCTATGCGGCTAACTTGGATTAGCATTGGTTTGGTAAATTTGACCGGGCATGTAGGTAGGTGAGCTCAGATGGGAGGGTCTGTGGTAATTGGAAAATTGTATCCTTTATCGAACGGAAAAACAAAATACTCACTCGGATAACTAAATCTATCAGCCGCAACTGAGTTGTTGCTCATCCGTTTTTATGACTCAAATAAGTGGAACTGCAACCCAATTTGTCACTATTAATCCATCACTCATGAAATAATAAAAAAATATGCAATAGGTAACAAAAATGTTTGTTAAAAGCTCCAACTAACTACCAAAAAACTCGAAACCCTTAGAGATCAAGCTGACCCACCTAGAGTTAAAAAACACACAATTTTCTACCTTTAATTTGAACTCAAGCTTCTGTTGGAGTATATTTTGCAGTATTTAACAATTAACTTTATTATCTGCACCGGTATTTGTTGGTTTCTTTTCTTCATTCGGAATTCCAAAAGTTACAGGCGAAACTTGAAGACGCTTATGCTGTGACAAACACGCCTCTCCTAGGATTATCTTACAGTCGCTTCTGTCATATGACTGTCTTTCCTCATAAGTACAAAATCAATCTGTATTTCTATCCCTACACTCTTGTAGGTAATCTTCTTTTCCTCATCCTTCTTGAACATTGTATTAATGATCTTACAATCTTTTTCCTGACATAATTCAAGAATCCTCTCACCCTCTCTGTTTCGTATTCCATGGCCATGTATCCACATAACTTCCTCAAAACCATATATAATGGCTCCAACATTACCCATTCAGGTTTCCAGCAATGAACGACAAATCACTCCCCAAACCCCACTGCTACCTCAAACCATTTTAATCTTCATAATCCTTGACGTACTCGTTTGTTTCTCCACCTCCATCACATCTTTCACCAACACACCCAATTTCAGCTGCTCCATCTACTCCCCCAGACCACCAAAACTTATATTTCTCTCCGGCATCTCCAAAAACTCTGCAGCCTGCTTCCTTATACCTTACTTACAGCACACATTGGACAGCCTCCATCGATCTTCTTGCCACCATCGCCCCAACATTTACAGTGCATAGTCGTACCACTGCTCCATCTCCTTGTTATAGTGCACGAGCAATCCGCCCAGGGATTCTCAGCACCCACTGACTATTAAAAGGCTACTGGGAACTGGGGGCTGTTCTTAGTGGTAGAGTCATCTTTCCATCCTTGTCTTGTTTGGAGCATTTTTTTTAATAGCAGCATTAGAGTGGTCCAAAAAAACGGGGGTAAAACTTAAAAGTGCACTGATCCTTTCTCCACACCAGTGCTTTTTTCATGTTGCATTCCTTTCCTTGTGTGCGAAAGTTCATCACAATACAATGATATTTAGAGGTCGCCTTCAAAGACCAACTTTACTAAGTAAAAGTGAAAAGTGGGGTGACGCCTAAAAGATGAGATAGAGAGACGTAATTTTACGTGTAATTCCTTTTCGTGAAGTGTAATAAAATTAGCCGTGTGGAAATGAATAAATGTCATTTTCAGTTTTTTGGACCACCAAATGGCTGGATGCCCTTGCTAATGCTAACCACAAAATCAGTTGTAGGCCTAGGCTTTGTCTGAAAAGGCACAACCTACAAGGCCGCAGGTGATTTGGAGTAAAAGTTTTCTCTCCTAGCCTTTGTCACATATGACTCCCTGCAAGGCAGCAGTCTCTATTCTGCTCATTTGTAGCTCTCCACCACCCACCCCACCGGTTTTTGGGGGGCCATGTTTATTCAAACTTTTTTTCCCTGGCGACTTCTTAGTGCCTTCATTGTGCCGTCCTTTGATCTCTTTGATCCTTGTGACAAAGGGGTGGAACGCCACGAGTTTCGACGCGAGGAGCAGCGAGAATAGAGTGCAAAACGAGGTCAGGTAAAATTTGGGCACTGGCATAGCTCAAGGTTATTTAAAGAGGCATGTAAAAAAATATAATTTTATTTACATAAAATAAGAGAATCAATGGGCAAAATAATATTTGTAAATGAGGGGGAGGGGGAATTGCAGAGTTATGCATCAGATTCTAAAGTTAGAAATTAATGCGTTACAGAAGGAGACTATTCCAATGGGAAGAATTAACTCAAATGGGTTGCTGAAAGGGAAGAGGGGTTGGCTTACGGAGGATTCCGGGTGAAACATCAGGGTAAGGTTCCACGGTTTCTTCTGCAGGCAATAAACGTGAGGGCGAGGGCACTCGGAGCTTGTGAACGGGGAGTTGACGTGATGACGGTTCTCGAAGTGGTGGGGGCGATAACGTTCGGTCCAGGGGAGAGTATTTCGGCCACCCGAAGACGCGGAGGGAACGAGGAGGGCTTCTACAGGAGTTGATGAGTGGAGTCGGAAAAATCACTCAGGCGATCGTCAAATGAAAATACCTCACTGGCTGGGCCAATTCCAACGACACGAAAAGTTCAGCCGTCACTTTGCTTCGTTGTTAAGCACCTGACTTGGAACTAGGGGTAATGCTTCTTTGATCCTGGCGGGACTTCTCAACTCTGTATCTCCCACCTAAAAGACGAGCCCTATATATCCGAGGCTTCCCCCGCAGGGGTGGGGAAAACATGGGGTGTTTGGCCAGCGCTACTGTCGATGGCCTCGAACATTCACGCCCAGGCGATTCTAATCCACGAAAAGGTGGTCTGGGGTGGACGCAGTTTGAGGCTATCGCTTGTGGATGTGTGGGTGAGGCTTACCAATTTAAGCCTAACCAAATTCTGGAATTTTCTTTAACGCATGGACGTCACTTACGTGCTAGAAAAGAAATTCCACGTGGAATTCCTCCATACATCTTCCATCCGAAAGATGATGCTTTACAGAGCAGTTGCGTAGGAAAGGATCATCTCACCCGTCGAACTAGAATTATCAAGGGTCTAGGGAAATTCTGACCTGCTACGACAGGTGTACACACACAAAAAAACGTGAATCTGAGCTTAGCGTGGAATTTACGGACATAAGCCTTAAACGGGTCAATTCTAGAGATAATTTAACTAGCACAATTTTAAACTAAAAAAATCACAGGAGAACATTGGCGACATTTCAGTGGAACCAAAAAAATGGATGCAATTAAATGGAGGCATGAATATGGGACTAATGACTAAACAACTTAGTGGACCAAAAAAAATCATAATTAAGAACATTAATGAAATAATATATACATAAGGGATTATAATATCGGCAAACTTTTGCCAAGCATTTAACCTCTAGGTTATAGGAGAAATACCAAATTTACAGTTATTTAATTTAGTGGCTCGTCGGCTTCTTCTGCAACCGGGTTACGACTCAAATTGTCTGCAAAACAGTTGTCATTGACGCAGACATACAATATTTCAAACTGATATTGTTGGAGTATCATCAACCACCTCATGATGCGCCCATTCTGACTTTTTGTATTTCTCAGAAACGGCAAGGGGCGGTGGTCTGTTTCCACTACAAAATGCTTTCCTATTAAGTACATACTGAACCCACCAGACTATTGCCAAGGCCTTCCTTTCTATTACTGAATAATTTTGCTCACGTGGTAAAAGCTTTCTACTCGCGTAAGCCATCGGGTGGCTGTCTCCGTTGTCAGCATATTGAAGGAGGATACATCCAATTCCTTCATCACTGGCATCGGTCCTAATACCGAAAGGCCTGTGTTGGGTTCGGGAGCCTCAGAATGGGAGCGAACGTTAGCTGGTTCTTTAGCTGGTGGAACCTGGCGGAGGTTTCGGGGTCCCACGAGAGGGGATCCGGGGGTTGTTTTTGAAGCAGGGCAGTTATCGGTGCGGCGATTGGTGCAATGTTGGGAATGAAGTGGCAGTAAAATGAGGCCGATACCATAAATGACCTCAATTGTTTCTTCGTGCGTGGGAAGGGCATCTCAACGATGGCTCGGACTTTTTCTTCCTGGGGGCTCATCTGATTTTTACCGATCTTAATTCCCAGATACCTAATCGTATCATAAGCGAAGTGGCACTTAGTAGGCCCAAGGGTGAGCCCGTGCTCACGAAACCTATTGAGTAGGGCGCGGACTGCGATCAGGTGCTGGTCCCACGTAGCGGTTGCTACATACAGGTTGTCAAAATAAAAAGAGACGTGGGGCAGCCCGTCCACGATTCTTTGCATTATTCTGTTATAATTGCTGCATGCAGTGACTAGCCCAAAGGGGAGTCGTTTGAACTGCATGAGGCCCTTATATGTGGGAAAGGCGGTATACTTGCGGGCGTTTGGACGAAGGGGAATTTGGCAGTACGCCTTGCAGAGGTCTAATTTGGAAATGAAGTTCATTTCCTAAAAAAAATGGAGATTTTCATCAATGAGGGGAATGGGTTCTGCGTCGAACACCGTTACTAAATTCAGCTTGCGAAAATCGACACATATACGGAAAGTGTGGTCGGGTTTGCGAACCATAACAATGGGGGAGCAATAATCGGACGCCGAGGGTTCTATTATATCCAACGCTACCACATTATCCACCTCTTCGTTGAAAGCTTTCTAAGGTGGATGGGGAGGGGATATAGCTTGGATCGGACGGCTTCTTGGGTAATAAGAACAATCTCGTGGTCAAATTGATTAGAGCAGCCGGGGGTGTTAGAAATGACATCGTAGAATCCGCTCAGCAACTGCTGCAGCTGACTCTTGGAGTAGAGAGCGAGCCGGGGGCAGACGTCGAGTGTGGTCACCTCAGATGGATTTGGAAATTCGGGTAGTGATGGAAGGGGATATTCATTATCTGACTCAATACAAACTACTTGGACGACGTTGAAGGGGCCAGCGGAGTATGCTGCTTCCAACGGGGATTCTTCGTCTGGGGCTACAAAGTTGTGGGTACCTGCGCGCTGGTGGTACCTTTTTAACATATTCAAGTGGAAAACTTTCGCTCCCGCTGGAGTACGGATGAGGTAATCCACGGGTCCTCTAGCCTCGAGGACGGGGTAGGGTCCCTTCCATTGGCTAAGGAGTTTGTTGCTTCCCGTGGGAAGTAGTAACAGCACCTCCGCGCCAGGCTTGAATTTTCGTTCTCGTGACTTAAGGTCAAAGTAGGTCTTATACCTCTCTAAATTCACGTCCGCGTTCTTATAGGCTAGATCAGCACACTCTTCTAACCTTTTTCTCAAATCCAGTAGATAAGAGTAGGAGGTCTGTATTTCCTCGTCCAGTTGGGGATTAGTAAAGAGTTCGTTCAGGATGCTGAGGAGGCCACGCCTGTTCCGTCCGTACAAGAGCTCGAAAGGGGCGAATCCAAGGGTTCTATGAGGGATCTCTCTGCACGCCTAAAGGGCAACCGGCAAGTATCGGTGCCATTCTTGTTGCTGGTCAATGCAGAGCCTTTTTAGGACTGATTTGAGGGTGCCGTTTAATTTCTCGCAAATACCGTTCCCAGCCGGATGGAAAGGGGTGGTAAACAAAGGTTTTACCATCAGTAGCTTGCCTACATATTCCATGGGTTCAGAAGTAAACTGTCTGGCTCGATCTGACAGTACCTCCTTGGGAATTCCCACACGCGAGAATATGGAGATCAGTGCTTTGGCGCACGTGATATAATCAATCTCTTTGAGGGGGACTGCTTCTGGGAAACGTGTAGCGAAGTCTACCAAGGTGAGGCCAATTAGGTCGATAGCCACTCGGGAGAAGGGCTCGGTGATGATGGGGCCTCTCTGAAGGGGTGCCGGCTTAACCCGCCCTTTTGCGGACGTCTTTTGGCAGATATCACATGACCGACAATATTCGGCGATATCTTTGGTTGCACCTGGCCAAAAGAAATGCTTGAAAACTCGTTGCGCGGTCTTATTATGGCTAAAATGGCCTGCGAATAAACTGTCATGGGAGAGGTTCAATACTTGCGGGACGTATTCACGGGGAACACACAAGACATGTGTTTCTTGGTCTGTGACTTCCAAGCAGGCACGATACAATAAGTCCTCAACTCTGTATCTCCCACCTGGAAGACGAACGAACCCTATATATCTGAGGCTCCCCCAGCAGGGATATTGGAAACATAGGGTGTTTGGCCAGCGCTACTGTCGAATGGCCTCGAACCTTCACGCCAAGGCGATACTAACACGCGAAAAGGTGGTCTGGGGTGGACGCGGTTCGAGGCTACCGCTTGTGGATGGGGGGATAGCTTACCAATTTAAGCCAAACTAAATTCTAGAATTTTCTTGAACGCATGGACCTCACTTCGGTGCTGGAAAAGAAATTCCACGAGGAATTCCCCCACATATATATTATCTTTATTTTATTTTATTCTATTAATAAGTTCTTGCGTCGTGGATTTCAAGCCTTTAATCGGTTTTTATTTTGCTAACTATTCTCTAGTTTCATATAGGCATTTTTGCCTCTTTTACTTGTACTTTATTATTTATTACTTCGTTGTTTCTTTTTACTTAAATTATAGTTATGCTTGTTGTTATTATATTTAATTATTCATTTATTATTTTCAATTTGAATTTTAGTTTGTGCACTTCGCCTCTTTTCGTTTAGATTTATGCTATTTCTGATAATCTATCTTCCTTTTCTTATTATTATTTTTGTTCATTTTCTTGATTATTTAATCTTCTCTTCTTTTTGTTTTACTTAAATTTTAATTTGGGAACTTCGCCTCTTTTAATTAGAGTTTATTGCTTTTTGTATATTATTAGGGGTAGATAGGTCTTATATTCTCTCTTGCACAGTTTCTTCCGCTGAGGAATAGAGATGTCCTTTCTACTGGGCATTGTCTGTGCTACGGTATATCTAGATTGTTGTTGATTGTTGGGAGTATTACATGTTCCACTTTGTCCCTTGTCTTTCTTCCTAGCTTCTGGATCTCCATATTAATCGGTTTTAGTCCGGTTCTATCATGTAGAACCGATTGTCGATTATGGTCGATCCTTTTCGTGCCAGTTATAAGCAGTGTGTCTTTATTCTGTATCCTCTGCATCTGCGTGATCGCGGCCGGGTACACCAGGATGTAGCGTACCAGGGCCATGTAGAGTTTTCTCTTATTTGGCATGTTGATGCTTCGGAAACGGTACAGTTTCTTCAGCTCTCTTTTGGCTAGAGAGACTGTTGTTTACGTGGGCCTTGTATCCTGTTTTTTGAAAACGTAAGAACAGGACCTTTGCCTCGTTAGAGTACGGATAAATTTCATTCTCAACGAGGACGTCGTCTAGTTTCCGGCGGTTCATAAGAATTATAGTGAACTTCTGGCGGTTAGTCTTTATTTTCCACTTTTTTTCATAAAGATTGATGTTATCAATCTCGGCAGCTGTCACCCTTGCTTGACTTCCAGCGTTCCTGAATGGACTTGGAACGATTTATGTGATGTTATCTGCGTATTGAAGATACATCGAACAGGAAGGTCAATTGTGTACACAAGGTACAACAAAGGATTCAGATAGCTGCATTGTGGAACTCCCACCTCGAGTTCGAATTTGGGTCCTTTGTAGCCCTCGATCGCGATTTGGGCTCTCCTCTTAGTGACATAGTTACAAAGGACCCTTTCCAGGATTGGGTTTAGCTGGAGGTTGAGGATCTTGAATTGTAGCACTCTCAGACAGACCTTATCGAAGGCCTTTTTTACATTCCGCAGCACCACGTCTACGTATTCTCACTCAGCTTTGCTGCATGCGAGTCTTTCCGTTAGGAGGGCGAGGGCGATTTCCGTTCCTCGTGCCCCACGGAGCCCATTCTTCTTAGGATTGTGAGCTCCTAACTCGGTTAGTTGTTCTTAAAGCCTGTCAACCAGGAGCTTCTCATAGACTTTCGCAACGAATTCCAGCAGGGCGATTGGCCTGTAATTAAACAGTTGATCAGGGGGTTTACCTCCCTTAGGTAAGCTTCCATGTGAATACGAGCGATCTCTCTCATCTCCTCTGTCCATCTGGGCTGAGTAAGTCTTTTATACCTAGTCTTGGGTATGCATCGCGGTCCGTTCTTCGTCTATCTCCTCCAAGGTTGCGTCGTTAAGGTCAGCTATGGCGTATTGACTGAGTCATCTCTTGTAACGTTCCCAATTGGCCAAGGCGTAGTTTTGCGGCGAGAGCCTGGAAGCTGGATCGGAGCGAGAGATATTGTGGTGAGGATCGCTATGTAGGCACTTGAGAATGTTTGGCCCGGCTCACTATGGTAGTTGAAGGGGAAGCCTTCACTTATTAAGATTATTTCAGGTTTAGTGGCTGATGTGGAAGTGATATAGGTCGGAAAATCCGGCCTCTTTCGTTGTTTCGACCATAGCCCGCTGCACCGCATCTGGCATTGAGGTCGCCCCCTAAGATTGCCATTCTACGGTGCCTAAACAGTTTGTAGAAGTTATTTAACGGAAGATAGGCTCGACGAGGGGGCTGATAGGATGCAGCTACCACGAGGTTTCCTACGAATGTGTGGAGTTCAACCCACACAAACGATTCGTCCAGTTCTGGTAGATGTTTGAACGAGTTGTTCCCATTGATAGCTATTGCAGCACCATCAAACCTTTCCTGAGAATGATTCTTCATGACCACTCTATAGCCTGGCATTTTAATTTGACTAGATGTAGTTTCAATGCCGTGCTCCGTTATAAGAATGATGTCGAGGTCAAGCACCCGGAATATGTTTGTTTCCATATGCCGTTGCTTTCCCCTCACACCCGTCTACGTTGAGTGACAGAATCCTCATTATGTTGCTTACTCTTTTAATGTTGTATCTTTAGTGTTTCTGGGTTACGCTTTTCTTCCTGAACTCTGTCACATTCTGACAGAGCAGAGCTTCTTTGACCGTTTCAGCGTCGACTTCAAAGTCGTATTCCCATTTAAAAACTTTTGTTTTAATTCCTTGGAATATTTTCCTAGGCTCCATCTCTTCGGGAAAGGGAAACTAGTCGCATGCGTAAATTTTGAGATTGATATTATCTGACGCAATCTTTTCTTTTTCCGTTTCTTTCCCTTGGCCTTCTTTTTTTGTGGGGCTTCTGAGTCTGATGAGTCTGGGGACTCCGAGGAACCATTAGTATCAGACCTAGCATTTTTACTCTCTTAGCTATTTTCTTGTTTCTGTTTAGGGACAGGAGTTTTCATTTCGACTGCTTGTTTTCTATCTTTCTTGATTCCAATTTGGTGGTTGTCTTGTCTATTTGTTTGTTGGTTTGGGACCATCTGCAAAGGCAGGCCATCCCCGGAGGGGAGGCAGGGGGGTGGGGGGTGTCTGGGAACCACATATGGTCCATACCGTTTTTGGAGAGCATTTGGTTTAGTTCTTTAGCGAACGTACCAGGGCGCGTGGGATTCATGACGTGCACGTGAAGAATGCACGTCATATTCTTTGTTGAATTTTCATTCTACAGCATGAGGTATGTTTTTGTGTCCACTTCTGAGAGGGCCACTTTTGCTGCTTCAGCGTAGGTTGTGTTTGCTCTACGCATTTCCTCTTGCTTCTTCGATTCATGTTTCCTTTTATTACCTCTTTTTTTTACAGGGCAGCCATGGCCATTGACCTGTGTCCCTGACCACAGTTGACGCACTTTTCGTAATTGTTCGTGCACCTTCTCCAGTTGTGGCCCTTTTTGCTGCATTTGGAGCATGTTTCCAGAGGCTCCTTGCTGTCCTTTGTCGCGTATTCCTCCATTCTGTAGCATCTAAAACAGAATTGAACCGGAGTGGACTCTCCTTTCTCAATCTAGTCCACACTTACTTTGGCATTGAACATGAGTAGACCATGTTCTTTTGCCGTTTGGGCCATAGTGACTTCCACAAAGACTACCTTAAACACGTTGGTGTAGCCACTTTTTTCCTTTATGTTCTTGAATTTGATCACTTCGGCTACCTTGGCCCATGTTTGTCGAAGCTGGATTTCCTCCTTAATCTTCTCTTTTGAGTGTAGCCCGATCCATGGGTTGAGTCGCCGGCATACCACGCTCCTGTGGTCCAAGATCTGTGGTGGTACGGCGAGCTGAAGCCCGATTTCCCTGTAGGAGAAAAGCATAATGCACCCACATTTCCCCACCTCCCTTCCGGGCGGGTCGGTTATCAAACCATCCCCTTCTGGCCCTATATGAGATGGTCTCCCGCCGGAAGAACCCGCCGACCATTTTAGCTAACCACCGCGTTCCTTCCTCGACTGATTATCGATAGATGGGAGCCCCTCTTGGCTTCCGGTGGTTCCCGGAAGTTTGCAAAGGACGAAATGGAGGAGATTGTCAAGACTCTCTCACCCGAAGAAGTACGTTTGATATCAAATCTACTTCCTGAGTCATGTGAGCCTCTCCCGGGTTTCGAGTATAAAAGATGAATTCTTTTAACCATCAGTAGTAGAGCTTGCACAGCGTCTGGTGGAGCAGGAATTGCCATCTATCTCGGTGTTGTGGTAAATCATCGAAGCAAGAAGTCTTTAGAGAGAAGATCAGTCCCAGTTAGGGAGGCTCCTTACCCGGTTGGTCTGCAAGTCAGTGCGGACCCAGGCTCGTACTCCTGTTTTCAGAGCCGAAGCTACAAACGGCTTCACTCTGGTTCCCTAAGCGAGAACTCTACACCCCGGCTTTTCTCCGTGACCTTACGCGGCAATAGGTCACCCCCCCCCCCTCCCTCACAGGGGCACTCAAGATTCATCGGAGTTCACGAACGTGGGGCCCTTTTTACCAAGAAGCTCCCGTCACCGCCTTCTTCCAGCAGAATCGTAACAGAATTATGGGATCAGGTCGGTCCCTGGAGAACCTACCTCATCGTCTCCACCCCTTATCTCACCACCTTCACTCACCAGCGCCACCCGAACATCAGGTTCCAAGGTATCCTTTCCTTTTCACATTCCCCAACTTCACTGCGAAGCTTTCGAGCACTACAAGTGTATAGGGATTTGCATAGTGAATAGTTATTTACAAGCCAAGTGAGATATCCGAGCTTCACTTATTGATTTATCTCTCAAAGCACATTATTTGTATATATATATATATATATATATATATATATATATATATATATATATATATATATATATATATATATATATATATATATATATTCTTGTTTAGTGTCCATTAAAACTTTATTTTCATATCGTTGTTTATCTAACTTCCTTTGGGTTGCTTGCTGGCAAAGTTCATTCCAATCCCTCCCTAGTTAACCTCTAAGCACTCTGAGTCAATAAACCCATTTAGGTCACGGGCCGAACGAAGTATAAGGAGTAGTACGACGACCCCTCCACATTCGGGATAAAAGGATATATATATATATATATATATATAAGACTCGGGGAAAACTCCAACCACCCCTCGGCCTATTCATCGACCTTCCCTAATGACCTCAACTGCCTTTTTTTTTGGTGATGGTCTCGTTGTCCTTTTCTTTCTCACAAATAGCGACATATTCTGAGGCCACCTCCAGCAGTCTCACCATGGCAATACCAAATTTTCCATATACAACCTCGAATGCCTTTTCTCTGCTGGGCTTGGGTTGTCCGTTAATTGCCTGCAGAGGTATTCTGGTTGTGTTATCTTGGTCCATCTCTTCGAGAGAGTGGCCCCTCTGGGCTATAATCTTCTTCTGCTCTCTAAACTTTTGGTTATGGCGACTTGATTCGAGAGTAAATCGTTCGTGCTCCCTTTCTTCTTCCGATGGTGTTTAGTGTTCGTCTGTGGTGACTCCCTCTACTTCGTAACCCAGCTTCCATGAATGAGAAATGCCAAATGGAGGGATGAATGATGATGGGTGAACCCGGGGAGGCTCCTCAGACGGGTGACATGTGGCGGACTTAATGATGAGTGGTGATCGAATCAACTACCATCACCCGGGGGTGCCGCCCCGTCTGGGGTTTGGTTATCAATGCTGCTTCCAACTTACACAGGGACGGTTACGTGTCTTCCTGTGATTCTGGGCGGAAACTACCCTTAGGGACTAGAGCGAACTCTTCCTCAAAGCCTTCAGCAACGCCTCCTAACCGGTCTGCCTCTGATGCTGAGTTCAACCGTGGGCTAATCTTCAAACCTGCTTTCCTCAACGCCTCCAATTATGACTATCAAATGAACTATATAGTTGGATCGAGACCAAATGAATGGTGGTTCAGTTCATTTCAGCTTCGTAACTACGTTGAGGGAGTGGAAAGGGAGGGGGGGGGTTAGATTGACATACAGTCGCCTAAGAGCAGCTGCTAAATATCATCTCGAAAATCCCCGTGGGGAAAGTGAAGAAAATGTTCACGTTTATTAGATTGTCTTTCCTTTTTCTTTGCCTCCTTTATCGGGTAAGATATGTATAGATTAGCGTTGTTTAATCCAAGAATTCTTAAACAGTCATGAAAGAAAGATTCAAGATAGTATAAAGTTAGAATGCGGAGAGAATGACAGGATAGCTAGAAAATATTGTGTACAATTTTTAAGGGGTATTTATTTCGCCTAGGTTGAGCGTAACGTTAGAGGAAAAGAGCCAGTCCGTTGAGTGGAATTTTAAAATAATTTTAATGTTCGATTCCAGCTTGTCGCTTGACTGTTGATAGCCAGCTTATCTTCATTTATTAATATGGCTTCTAAGATGTTCAGCCTAGCTTTATTAACCTCCTTTCGTTTAATAACGGTGTTGTCAACTAGCATATATCTCGTTAGGTTAATGTTATGTGCACTCTCCATATGATTTTTAGGCCTTCCGCTTTGCAGATGCATGGTTAAACGTCTCGAAAGTGTAGTAGTTGCCATGCCAATATATTTTGAGTTGTTATAAAGCTTACAGTCTTTATCGGGGCAGATGAACTCGTAAACTATGTTAGTTGACTTGAGATTCAAGGAGTTTAGGCAGCTGTTGTTTTTCATCAGGAGATTGCTGGCTTTTGTTGTTTTATAAAATATGATGAGTTGAATTTTATCCATTGGACGTTGAGGTTCAAAACATCAATGGTAGCTACATCACTAAAGTACATAGAAAAGTAAGGACATAGGAAGATGCCTCAATGTGGAGAGTGAATGCCCAGAAAGGTATAAAATAAGCGTAATTGATTCATACATCCGCCGAGTACATAAATGCTGCTCTACGTGGAAACTTTTCCACGAAGAGATAGCATGAGTAAAATAAACACTCGTGAACAACGGTTTCTTAAGATATGACGGCGTTGCAATAGGTATTAAAAAAGGAATTCATTTCACAGAAATAAAAGACCTAGAAGAATCATTTTTTAGCAGTAAAAATAAAAATAACCACAGGTGATCTGGTCATATTCGGGGCCTACCAACCCCCAAGACGCTCGTACCTATCTGAGTGATAGGTTGTCCTTGTTGCGGCAGGACCCATGAAAGTCTTGCATAACTTTGACCGCACGCTCACAGCACTGGTTGCTTCAAACAATATTGATTGGAGATTCATCTGTTTCCCAGTGGATTTTCAAGCATTTGAGACTTGTTGGGTATTCATTCAGAGCTGCAGATAGTTTATAAAAATCTTCAGCGCAGAACAAGTGGGTGCTGAACCAATGGTCAGCTCATGAGTAAGAAATGAATGAACAGATTTTAAGCAGCCTTCTCCGGGTGTCAGGCATAAGAATGAATGCAAGAAGGGCTAAAATGGCACGAGAGTTCCAACGTGCATGCATTGCTGATGTTTGGGATCTTTTCAAATTTTACAAAGGGGACCTCATTCATCTCGTGTAGATAGCCTTGTGGATTGCTAACTGACATGAGGTTGGGATTTCAATGCCCTCACCAGAAAGATGGCGACATACCTTTGCTGCTCTGTGGGACGACAGCTTTGAGCTTGTAGCAAGGAGTCTTGCTAAGCCTGTTGGGTTATGCTTCCTTTTATTTGTTGATGCTGCATTCTCACCCTCCCAAGAACTGTCTTCGCTGTTATCTTATGAGTCCGTTCTGATTTCGGATCAATCAGGTGGTGCTGAGCTGGAAAGCGGGAACACAGTCACTTTCATTGCCTTCTTTTGCTTGGATGGGTGGATGGTCTTGGCACTAGCAGGTTTACCAGTGGCATAACCAACCTGGCCTTTGGTCAAAATTTGCTGTTTATAGAGGTTCTTATCTTCTTTGCACAACCAGTTGCCTTTCACTTTGGTCACGTCAAACAGTTCTTTTAAATAATTAAAATTTTGTTTCTTTATGCAGTACTCATAGCCCTTCAGAAGGTTTTCTAGTTTTGCATAAATGACTTGATCAGATACATGCGGGAAGTTCAATGTTTTGCTCCATAGGGCTTTTAGCTCCCCAACAATTAGGCCGATCCTCTCCCTCCGTTCTTTGGCGGTGGATTCAAGAAATTTTAAGCTTCAAACGACGGGGATTTTCAGGGGCATGCGACTCCGTTCACTTAAGGGTGCTTCATAAACTGCCACGTTGGCTCTTCGTGATGGTGCTTGAAACTGGACTAAGTTATTTGTCCAGGTTTTCTTGTTCTTCTCCCTGTTAAAAAAGCTCTTCTTGAACGACTGAAATAGAAAATAAACCTAAATATTAAATAGGTAACAAATTAAAGAAACTGTTATTGAGCTTTTATATAATTTATTTAAAAAACAAGCAAATTACAATTAGAAAAAAAAGGGAGAAGTCAGACACTAATAAAATATTATATGCTACTATATTATATAATTAGTGAGAGAGTTAAATGTAGCTTACTAAATCATACCAGGATCTCTTTACAATAAACGCTGGAGAATATACAACAATTATAATAAGGCAATAGTAATATCAACGCCGTTAAAACTGAACTAGTAACTACCCGCTTTAAACATCTCGCTTATATACCGCACGCGAAATGGCTGAAGAAAATTCTGGAACTTTACAGAAATCGCCCAAGCGATTACGTGATGATTTTCTGGAAACTTCTATACAATTCTATGGTACATAAATTATTGCACAAGTCTGTTTGATGACTTATATATTAAATTTAAATATTTTTAACACATATAAAATGGCCTATATTACATTTCAAAGTGGTTTGTGCGTGACCTTTTTCAAGATTTCAATGGAATAAAAGTATTTTTTGTCATTAATAGGCAAAAGTTAATTCATTCGTGCCACAGGAAATAATTTTGGATAAAAAAAGTAAAAAAGTCATCATCCTAATCGTTACTCAACAGAAGGACGTGTCCTCGGACTAAAATTAACAACAACAGGCTATATTTGCTATCTACAAAAAAAAATCATCGAAGCAAAATCCACCTTATCAGCACTATACAGATTCAGACAACTATCAACCAAAAATAAAAGAAAATTATACCTGACCTTAGTACAACCTAGGTTCCTATACTCAATTTTACTATTGAATACACTAAGTAACTCCCAAATCAAGAAGATCCAAAGAGTCCAAAATTAAGCCATTAGATTCATAACAAACACAGCAAGACTAGATTACATACCAGCAGAAGAACTCCACCGAAGAACTACTATAGAACCCATAAACAGTCTTACAAAAAAGAGCAAGAAAACTGTGGGGAAAAATTAAAAATACAATACCCCAGAATATATTAGACCAAACCATCGTACAAGAATACGAGATCTGTCGTACGAATATAAACAACACTTCAACGGAAGCCTGAGAAAAACATTAACAAACGTCAATCCAATCTATAGGTAATAAACCATAGTACATAAATGTAACTACCAGAAACGTAACAACTAAAAAAGCACAACCGATTATGACTACCAAATATACAACTCAAATGAAAATCCCGATGAGAAATTAAGAAAAGTAATTACTGACCATATTAAAGAAGAAAAACAACAACAAAAAATAATTAAACAAATAAATCCCAAAAAATAAACAAAAACAAAAAAGCGAAAAAAGCACAAGAAATAAATAAAACCAAAATTAAAAAAAATTATACAGATGCTCAATTGAGCAAATGAAAACAAAGGCTCGAATGCTTAATATAACTATGTATCTCCCCAAAAAAATTATAAGAGAAAAACGAAAGCTTTAGCCAGGCAACCTGGCACAAATCTGTAACATCCTCACTGCATCAACTTCATCTATCATCCTACACACATTAGCACCCAGACCAACACACTACACTTTAATTTATATCTGTCCTCTCTCTCTCTCTCTCTCTCTCTCTCTCTCTCTCTCTCTCTCTCTCTCTCTCTCTCTCTCTCTCTCTCTCTCTCTCTCTCTCTCTCTCTCTCTCTCTCTCTCTCTCTCTCTCTCTCTCTCTCTCTCTCTCTCTCTCTCTCTCTCTCTCTCTCTCTCTCTCTCTCTCTCTGAGGAACTCCGGGTAGCGAGACTCTGTAAAGAGAATCCCAAGGAGTTTTTTGGATATGTGAACAGCCGTAAACCAATCCGTCGAACGATTGGCCCTTTGAGAAATGAAGAGGGGGCATTAAAGCATTCAGATGCAGAAAATGCTAACCTCCTCAACGACTACTTCTCTTCAGTGTTTACTGAAGAGCGTGGTCCCATCCCCCAGCCAATGGATTCCTTCTGGGGGAAAAGCTGGAGGATATGGATTTCACCGAAGGGAAAATAAAAAAGAAGATCAGTGACCTAAAGACGAATAAGTCACCTGGCCCGGATAGCTTTCTCCCTAAAGTGTTGAGAGTAGTGCGCGAACAAGTGTCATGACACCTGAGCGCAATCTTCAACATGTCAATCCGGACCAAATGCGTTCCTAGAGACTGGCGTGAGGCGGAGGTGAATCCTATCTCCAAGAAAAAAGACCGTAGCCAACCGTCAAACTACCAACCTATCCGTCTGACTTCGATAGTCGGTAAACTCTTGGAAAGCATCATGGTGGACAAAATGACGTCGTATTTAGAGTCAAACCTGCTACTGAGGAGTTCTCACCCAGCACGGCTTCTGAAGGCAACGGTCATGCCTGACGAACCTTGTGGAATTCTTCCACTTCGTGTTCAGTGAGCACGATCGGGACAAGGCGGTGGATGTGGTGTAATTAGACTTTCAGAAAGCCTTTGATAAGGTACCACACCGCCGCCTTCTCCGAAAAGTGCGAGCGCTGGGCATAGACGGAAAAGTAGCCGGCTGGATCGAGGACTGGTTAAGTGGCAGACGGCAACTGGTGGCGGTGAATGGACAGGTTTCTGAGTGGGTGCCCGTTACTAGCGGGGTGCCTCAAGGTTCTGTCCTGGGACCACTACTATTCATCATCTACGTCAACGACATGGACGGTGACATGGTTGCCAAGATTTCCAAATATGCGGAGGATACCAAGCTTGGTATGAACGTTGCAAAGGATGGAATTACTGCCCGCCTGCAGGAAGATCTTGGGAAGATTGGGGAGTGGTCGGAGACGTGGCAAATGTCTTTTAACGTAAAAAAATGCAAAGTGATGCATATCAGCCACAGAAACCCCCAATCTCAGTATATCCTTAAGGGCACTGCTCTTAAATTGAGTGACACTGAAAAGGACTTTGGTGTAACTATCACTAGCGACCTCAAGTCTTCGAAACAGTGCATCGAGGCAGAGAAGAAAGCCCAAAGGATGTTAGGCTACATAAAGCGCCAGTTTGGATACCGTAACAAGGAGATAGTACTTTGTCTGTACAACTCCCTCGTTCCGCCGCACCTGGAGTATGCCGTACAATTTTGGAGTCCTTCGTTTCGAAAGGATATCGCAAGGTTGGAACGCGTACAAGCCAGGGCAACCAAGCTGATTCCCTCTTTCCGACATAAAAGTTATGAGGATAGACTAAGGGAATTAAATCTGTTTTCGCTGGAGACCCGTAGACTGTGTGGTCAGCTCATCGAAGTTTTCAAAATACTTCGAGGGTTCGACAATGTTGACTACCGGGATATTTTCACACTAAGTAAGAACAGAACGCGTAATCATGGCTTCAAACTTGAACTGAAGCGTTACAACCGCAATCTGTGTGGAAATTTTTTCACTTACAGTATCTGCGGTAAGTGGAACGCACTTCCAGTGGAAGTTGTCAACAGTGAATCTGTTGACCAGTTCAAGTCAAGACTAGACAAAGTCTTGAAAAGTGGCCGTTTAGGGACGCAAAACAATTGAGCAGCCATGTGCCCGATCGATTGCTAGTCCAAAGGTACCCTCTTTGAATGGACCGTAAGGTCTCCTAGGGTACTTCCTTTCCTTGTTACTCCTTGTTACTCTCTCTCTCTCTCTCTTTCTCTCCACATTCTAACTTTATGCATCTTATGCTCTTATGCTTCTTTCATTCTGGCTAGCTCGGAAATCTTGGTTCATCATTTTCTTGGTAGATTTACCTCGGAACTCAGGAAAGGAGGAAAGGTTTGGGAAAATTTCAAAAAGACGCCTCAGAAAACCACTATCACGAAAGAGATACATATATACTCATCACCATTCATTCATCACTACTAATATTCACCTTTCTATCAGAGGCCCCACTTAGGCAGATGACTGCTTAAGTCTTCAGCCTTGCTTCCCTTTGTGAACCTCTACCAGATGTGAGGAGGAATTGCCATTCATATTTCTTCCCAACTATGCCGAGCAGTTGCCACGGCATAATTGGGGGCATTAGAGGAAGCTGATTTGAGGAGTAGCTCACAACCGAGAACAATGTCAGAAACAATTCCTGACATTGGACGGACTGCTACCTCCACTGCTCATCACAGTATGATCCCTCTATGATCCCTTCCAGGATCATAGAGGGACATACAACCGTCTCTATGGTATGTTGAAATGGGGTCACGATTAAAACACCCTCGGCGGGGCGGCGTTGTAAATAAGTCCGCCATAAAATCACACCCCCGAGAGGATCCTACCCCGATTCATCTCATCCATCGATATCATTCACCCTAAAAGGCAATTCCTTCATCCATCGAGGCGGCAGATAAGCGAGGGGGGGGGGGGGCTCTCTTATCCCCAAGGAAAAACAAATTAAAAAACAGGAAAAAACCTAGAAACCGCGAAAAACAGAATGGTAGGTCCCCATTTAAGTAGACAACAAAGAAGGTAAGAGAGAGTGAAAGTGCACCCCCCTCTTCAAGGGACTGCACACAAGCCGAAATGGCGGACTCCAGTGCCGCAAGAGTTCCGCTGAGAACCATAAGTGGCCTGGAAAAAAACGAATAAGAGGAAGGTGTATGAAACCTTATTCGGCAAGCTGAATGTGGCCATACTACGCTTAATTGACTCCCCAACAGGGCATATCGCTATATGCGAGAAGGAGAAAAACGTTGAGACCCTCACAAAAGAAGCGGGCATTAAGATCTTGCGGGAAATAAACCTCCAAACCAGGGCCCTTTCCCAGATTCAAGAACACATAAGTGTCATATGCCGAAGGCTGGACCCGTAGATTGGCCAGCATATAAAGGAAGAAATAAAAAAAACGAAATGGAGAGAAACCAACAATGGGCAAATGTAAGCGAGATCATCAAATTCAGGAACAGATGGGACAACACGGAGTAAAACAAGGTGTTCAAAATTTTCTTTGGTGATACCTCAATGGCAACTAAGGCGAAGGAGAGTGGATTACTGCTCTTCAATGCAAAAGTTAGCGGGAAACAAATAGAGAGAGAGGAATTTACCACAGTACAAATTTTATTCAGGTGCTTTAAACTAGAGCAACACACCACAAAAGAATGCAAGGAGCAGGAATTGACCTGCTCTAGATGCAGTGGTAAAGGGCATGGCTGGAGAAAATGCCCGGCAGCCAAAGAAAAATGCCCAAACTGTAGGCAAAAGCACGGGGCAATGGCTATGTCTTGACTAATGAAGAAGGAGATTCTAAAAAGAAAAGCACAAGAGAAAAAAACAGAGGGAATTAGGAGGGCTAATACCTGCTATGCCCAAGCGACAAAAGTCACTACCGCACAGACCATAGAATATGCTGCAACAAAGACTTACCTGAAGGTTGTTAATAAAAACTCCACCAAAAGCCTCACGTGAATTTTGTACGCTCACGTGAGAAACCTCACCAACCCGAGCTGTTTCGCAACTGAGCTTAACACTATGCTAAAAAAGAATGGACTTGAGGAAATGTGGTTCCCCGACAACCCTCCATCGGGGGACGTCCTGCAATTGCATAACTAACCCGAGGAAGAAGCCCCAGCGACGCCGTTTCTAGCAAATGGAAAAATACTGGAAGAAAAGGAACACCAGGAAACAAAAGACCCTCAAAAATCAACAAATAGACCCAAGAATAGAGGCAAGAAGGAAACGGAAGAAATAAGACAAAAAAGCTGCTAGAAAATAAAGCAGGCTGAGGGTAATCTCTCAAGCTCCGCATCCTCCTCAGAAGACGAAGAGCAGGTCCAACCCTTAAAAGAAACAAAGAGATCGAGGAGCAAAAGCAGGGAAAATGCTCCTCAACAAGCCATGGAATATGATGGAGAAGAATTGAAAATGCAGTTCTACAGAACTGACCTGACCCCATTCCCAGCCACCCCTAGCATTAGGGAGATTGTTGAAGGGGTAAAAAGGGGTCAACTAAAGTGGCCATACAATTAGCAGGCTCAAGAAGCAGCTGTAGAAGAGGCGCTCATGGTAGCGAAAATAAAACTACATGGAGACTCCTGCCTTACCAGAAGTGAAGCAGAGTACATGAAAATAAAAAGCCAGAAGAAGGAGACGTGACAAAAAGTAAAGGGGAATACATCTTCATCCCGAAAGGAAATGAGCCCCCAGACCAGGTGGCTAATGCCCGATCTCTCTTAGGAGCGCATAACCCCCAACAACACGATTCCGCAAAAAAGGGGCACAGAAACAGCCCTGGCGCTCTTAACATAAAAAGTAGCCTATTGCTGAGCGAATGGGTACTATGTAGATATTGTTTTGAGATACGTGCAGAAGGCCTTCAATAAAGTCTGGTTGGAAGGACTTCAATACAAGATCCTGTACCTCTAGCTAGATCCAATCCTAGAAAGGATCCTTTGTAACTTTTTCATGGACAGAAGGACATGCCTCATGATCGAAGGATACAAAGGACCTGAATTCGAACTCAAGGCAGGCGTTCTTCAGGGTAGTTGCCTTGACCCACTGCTTTACTTGGTCTTTACCATCGACCTCCCAACTCCGGTACACTGGGAGACGATGCATCTGCAATTCGCAGATGACATCACCCAGATCGTTCCGTGCCCGGTGAGGAAAGCAAGGGATCAGGAAATTGGCACAATAGCGGAAATCAATAACATCAACCGGTACGAGAGACGATGGAAGATTAGAACAAATCGAGACAAGTCCAAGATCGTCCCACTGAGCAGCAGGTTGGCGTGGCCCATCATCATCCATGGGAGGAGATACGGCTACTCCGCCGAAGGCTCTGTCGTGGGCCTAAAGATCCCCGACCAAGAATACTCGATACACTACACGGAAAGGTGGGAGCTTGCAAAGAGAGAAATCTCCAAGCTATACTGGTTTAGAGCTCTTGGCTCGGCCAACATTAGGAAAATATACCTGGGCTAAGCTCATCTACCCCACAGTAGTGATTCAAGCGGCCAGCAAGACATCAAAGAGAAAACTCCAATGTGTTCAAAACTTCGCATCCCTATTAATTAACAAAGCCAGAAGGCGTGATCAACAATGGCAAAGGGGCCTTCATAGGAGGAAAAGACTGGACCCTATCAATATCATCACCCCAAAATTGCGTAGAAAGGTCTGGTCAACCATCACGAATGTTGTCATTCTTGAATTACAGAGAATTGGTGGCAAACTTAATATACCTGCGCGACTACGGGAGAAAGTCTCCCGTCGTAGCCAGTTTCCAAGTACTAAAATATGCTCTCAAGAAAACATAACATCACTGTAAACATAACAGGAACACTAAAAACTAACGCAGTACATCCAAAGCCAAAACAAATAACAACATACTAAAACAACATAAGGTAATTTGCTGAGCCAAAAGCTATAAAAGGCTTGAATGCTCAACAGAAATCAACTCAAAAGTAAGTACACATAAATTGAAACACTAACAATAAGAAGCACGCAAACAACACATACAGAAACAAGATATAAAAAACAAATTATCAAAAACAAGACAAAAGGGACAAATCTAAAGAAATGCATAAAGTGACGCCCTCCGACTAAGGCAAATACCCCCTCCCCGCTTTAAATTTCACCCACTTTTATCTACTACTATCCTACTAGCTACTAGATTTAGTATACCATCTTCTTTTATTCTGACGGCCAAATATTCGACTACTACGCTTTGCTGACAACTTTTGGATAAAGCATTTGTTACTTGCTTAATAACGGACCTTGAGCACCGCTTACATAGAAGAGCGCCCATTCTGGAAGTCTTGTAGTGAATTACGCCTCACCCTTCAAAAAGAGATAATACCTTTTGCATCGACGATTCATAACTCACTGAGGGCTTAAGCACCTTACTCCTCCCGCCCATCGCTCTGCGTGTGAACCTGCTCGGATGTCTGTAATTCATTGGTTTCGTCTTAACTATGCCGGCCACTTGGACTGACATAATTAAGGGCTTATGCGAAAACTTTTATGAGGACTAGCCCATAGCGGAAGCATAAGTCAGAAATTATCTCGAAACTGGGGCATAACTGCGAGTCCCTGACGGAGGAAAGATCCTCATCGCCCGGGGGACCCAGCCCGAATCATAGAGGGAAGTACACCCGTCTCTATTTAGTTGGATGCAATTATGGCATAAGTACCCGAGAGGGGGTGGCAAAACTTTAGCGGCCGTTTATTCGGCCGCTACTGCATCAAGTCCACCATAATTAACCCCTGTTGAGGTTTCCACTCGAGATCCCTCCCATTCATCCATCACCCATCATCCTGGCATCAAACGAGCGGGGGACCAAAAAGAAAATGGACGGGGACGTTTTTCACCATTTTTTGAACTCGTACCATAACAGACATGCACTAACCGCTACCTCCTTTACGACTTCATAAATTCCTTTTCACTCCAAACACCGTAATTACACTTTGGTTTCAGAAAAAAAACATCACAAGAGGACTTAGTAAGGACGCGGAAGACTATGGAGAGCCTCACTAAGAGGGTCCCCCTAATGACCATCTCTGGAAAGAAAACCCCCGAAAAAAAGACCTCTGTGAAATCCTCTGCCTCGAATTAAAAGTAGCACTGGTGAAACTTATTGAAGTCTCATCTGAATTCATCGCCTTATATGCCGAGACTAAGGACGTGGACTAGCTCCTATTGGAAGAGGGAGCGAGGTCTACAAAAACACTGGAATGGAAGCGAAAACCCCTCCACAAGTGAAGGCAAACCGAAGCGTGATTTGCCGCAAAGTGGAGAGCTGAATGGGTGAGCATACACCCGAGGAGCTCAAAGAGGAGATTGCCAAAAGCCATCCCTGGGCCCAAGTTGGTGAAATAATAAAATTTCGCGAACACACCCACGTGTTTAAGATAACTTTCGCTACCACTGAAATGGGCAAGAAATTAACGCAGAATTGAATACTGGTATTTAATATGTGAATACCAGGCAATAACATTCAACAAGAGAAATTCAATCGCATACAAATGTGCTTTGGATGCTATAAACTCGAGGACCATACAACGACGACGTTCCTGGACAAAAACAAGCTGTGGTGCAGTGAATGCGCCACAGAAAGACATCGATTTAATAAGTGCGAGAGTACTAAGAAGAAATGCCTTAACTGTAAAGGGGAACATAGGACCATGGCCTTGAACTGCCCCAAGCGCCGTGAGATCATCAAAAGAAGAGAGGAAAGCTAAGAAAACAACATACGCGAACGCTGCCAAGAAGAATGCGGAAATAAAGCCTGCACCTTCACTTGCATAGATAAACATTAGCCGCACAAATGTGGCTAATGCAGTGAAGCCTGGCTGCTATAACCATGTAGTCAATGCTCTCTTGAAAGTAAACAATCTCCCTTCAGTTATTATGCCCGCAGACCCTGAATGCTCGAAGGAATTCAAGGTATCAGTCATAAGGAATAATACTGTCAAGCCTGGACTGGAGGAGATCATCGAAGCTCTTTCATCGGAGGAATCCGAAGAGGACGACGAAGATCAAGAAGAAAAGGCTGAAAGTGAGGAGGGATCCTCCTCTTCTGACAACGACGAGGGCCCCTGCACCCGTACCCGAGCTACAAAGATCAGGTCCAAAACCCCCATCACCCTCTAAAAAAAGAAAAACCTGGGCACAGTAAAACCACCCAGCCAGCCCCCAAGAAGAAGAAGAATATGAAGAAGCATAAGTAAAAACAATTCACCATGTTACGGAACGCACTGAATTTATTGGAAATTAATACCAATGGCTGGACGATGAAAAGACTTCTCTACGGAAATGTATTTAGGGAAATTGATGCGGACATCATCTTAATTTCGGAACACTGGATCGACATGCGTAGTGGAACTACAATGTATTGATCACAAATTATTCGCAGGAGCGGTTAGACAGAGCCGCTATTGCAATAAAGAAAATGATTAAATACATGCAAATAAGGAATCTAGAAGAATCCTACCTCGTGATTGAGGTCGAACTCGACTTAGGAAAGTTGGTCATTGCTACCGGATATTAATCGCCAAGGAGAGATGGGTTACCAATTCACACTCTCACCGGCCTATTTGGCAGCAGAGCCCCCACTATATTAATGGGGGATCTGAACGCCAGATGCCAAGAATCCAGTTACATGACCTTCAACGGTATAAGAAGTCTGGACCTATTGCTGGACATAAATATTGCCCAGCGAATAGGCCCCGACATCACCACTTTTGTCAGAGCAGGAAGTGCCACAAAACCAGACATATGTCTGGCGAATCGTCAGCTGCCGTTCAATTACTACATGGGACCAGTCCAGGTACCCTGTAGTCACCATATAGGGATCCTACTCACTATCAACAGGAATCTTATACAAGTTCCAGCTCTAGTCGGAAAGAACTACAAAAAAGTAGACTGGACACGGTACGCGCGCCTTCTTGAGGCCTACGATCCGCCCAACTTGGACGAGGCAATTCTCGAAGAGATTGACGAGTCACTCGACGACCTCATTAACCATCTCATCAGCGCAGATAGGGCTTGTATCCCTAAATCCGAGTATAGGATCATCCCTACCTACAGATTGGCATACTACATGAAGGATTTATATCGTGAGCTGAAATTATTGTATGAAATCATCAGGAATGCGTCAGTTCACTTAATACAGCGAAGTAAAGAAGTCAAAGAAGAATTAAACCAGTTGATTGTCGAACAACAATGAAGACGATGGGATGATGCAATCGATAGCCTCGATCACGAAGAAACTCCCAAAGAATTTTGGAAAAAGATCAGAAATCTCAAAGGATTGACTGGGAAGAAGCAGAAGATCGAGCTACAAAAGGAAGATGGAAACATAGAAAGGGAAGAAGAAAAAAATGAAGAGCTATTCCGAAGTTATTGGGAAAGATTCCTCAGTATAACTGAGGAGGAAACGAAGACTATGACTTAGAGTTTGAAAGCAACATCATCGACGAGCTTAACGAGCAAATACACAAGACGCACCCTCACCACGAGGTGGATAGACAGCGCGACGGAGAATCGGGGCTTACAAAGCAAAACTTTGAAAAGGCATTAGTCAATGTCATCGAAAGGATGAGGAGAATATATAACACCTGTCTGAACACGGGATACTTTCCAGATGCTTATAAAACGGCTAAGATGATTTTCTTGCCTAAGCACGGAAATGACCCAACGTTGAAGGAGAGCTACTGGCTAATTTCACTTCTAGAATTTGGCGAGAAACTCTTCGAGTAGATCCTCAACAGAAGACTGATGTATCGCCTGGAGGAGAACTCTCTCTTTAATTCCATCAATTCAGGCTTAGGAGGAAGCGAAGTACGGAGATGGCGATTAATGTCATCACGGAAAAGCTAGCCCAAGCAAAACGGGAAAGGAGTTACGTGGACATTGTTTGTCGGGATGTATCAAAGGATGTCAGATACTCACTCCACTCATTACATCGGTAAAGGAGGCAAGAACACATCAAAACGCTCCGAATATGATCAAATAGATCGAAAGCTCGGCAATTTAGTTTGGTTTTTACCAAACACATTCATTTAAAAGAGAGATGAATACAGGACAAGTGACCCACCATCTACAAGATGGAATAAAAAAGATAGTTAGAAGAAGAGAAAGTTGCCAAAGGAAATAAATTATGGCGCAATGCACAATAATCTTCAACAAAATTTGCATATATATATATATATATATATATATATATATATATATATATATATATATATATATATATATATATATATATATATATATATATATATATATATATATATATATATATATATATATATATATATATATATATATATATATATATATATATATATATATATATATATATATATATATATATATATATATATATATATATATGGCACTAACATATAGCATTAATATAATTACACAACGTAACTTTGGTTTTGTTTATATGCATTTTTTCATGTTTCTACGTTTATTTTTTGCTGTTGAGTTCAAATATTACCTCAGTTTAGGCATATCATTATTATTTTTTGAAGTTTTCTTAGTTTTCCATTTCTTTCCTTATATAAACAATCTTCCTATTGGATCACATATGTAGTTCAATCTATTTCAATTTTGTAAGGATATTGATAGAATATCATCTATATTTTTACATATTACGACGTATTTAAGAACTGTAAACAAAATAAAGGCAAAAAAGAGAAAAATATATCCATTAGAAGTGCTTTGTAAATCTTGCTTTTCTACTCTTAATGTTTTAATCTTTTCTGACTAGATACAATATATTGTCTTCCATCATGGCAATATTTAATCTTCCTTTGTATCTTATCTCCATTGGTGCGATGTTCTGATGGAATCGTTCACTAGGTCCTTCACTGAGATCACCCAAGTTCTTACGAAGTTGCAATAAATTTCACCTTCAAGGACATACTCAGGCCAAGATCTTGAAGCTTTCAATAAGCCTTGCTACTTGTACCAGCGGTTTGTAGTTTGTATCTTTGTAATTTCCTAAAATTCATCAAATACACCACGAAATGAATACTGTCGTAGTATGACATTATATTACATCAATACCATATTATATCTATGGGGGAGGGACCAATAACTTAAAGGCGAACCGAAAAGGGACGGAACACCACTAGTTTAGAGGGGCTGAGTAGCGAGAAAGAGTGCAATGAGGTCAGTTAAATTATGGGCATTGCAAAGCTCAAGGTTATTTAAAGAGGCATGTACAAAAATATAATTTTATTTACATAAAAATAATGAGAGAAATGATGGGCAAAATTACATCAGATGAACGAGGGGGGGGTGATTGTAGTTATGAATCAGACTATGAAGTTAAAATTAATGTGTTACGGGAGGAGACTATTCAAATGGGAGAAATTAACGCAAAAGAGTTACTGAAGGGGGAGAGGGGTTGGCTTACGGAAGATTCCGGGTGAGACGACGGAGTCAGGCTTCACGGATGTCTTCTGCACGTGAGGCGAGGGTGCTCAAAACTTCGGAGTGAGAACTTGAAGTGATGACGGTTCTCAAAAATAGAGGGGAGGGGCGGTAACGTCCGGTCCAGGGGAGAGTATTTCGGCTACTCGAAGATGAGGGGCGAACGAGGAGGGCTTCGACAGGAGTTGACGAGAGAAGTCGGAAAAATCACTCGGTAACGATCGTTAAATGGAATTACCTCACTGGCTGGGGCTAATTCCAATACACAAAATAGTTCAGCTGTCACTTTGCTTTGCTGTTAGCACCTGACTGGGAACTAGGGGGAATCTTCTTGGGTCTGAGCGAGACTTCTCAACTTTGTGTCGGTTTCATGGGAAATGAGCTATATATATGCGTCTGACGTTCTCCCCGCGGAGGGGCGGGGGGGTAGTGGGAAACAGCTCTACTCTCGAATGGCCTCGAATCTTCATGCCTAGGCTATTCTAGCGCGTGTAAAGTTGAATCGTGGTGGACGCGGTTAGAGGCTACCGCTTGTGGAAGGGGGAGGCAGGTAGGCTTACCAATTTAAGCTTAACAGAGCCTTCTACAGCGCAAAAAAGTTCCGTGCTAGACAAGAAATTCCACGTAGAATTTCCTCACAAATACCATATTTCTCTTTTGAATTTGGATCATCGCTCTTTTCAGTTTCTTAGAATTTAACATCACTTTGGAAACATGAGTCAGATTTCATACAAGGATTCTCTTTCCAAATCTAAGGCCTTTACAAACTGTTTCATTAATCACAATTTTGTATGAGGTAGGGTCAATAAAACATTGGCTGTTGTTCATGTCGCAGGAGCCACTAAATTCTCGGAAATGATGATCATCAGCGGTGTTATCCCATAAGCAAAGGAAACACGAATATGTTGTGTATCCACCTTGCAAGCCAAGTAAGAAGGCAAGCATCCTGAAGTCCTACAAACATCTCACTTAAATTCAGCGTAATTTATTTTGTCAAGAACTCTTTAGCATTAGCTTAGTCTTTTCCTCTTTCCGCAGTGTGCAATAGGCAAAACCAATCCAGCAGAAGTAAACAAACCATTCACTTCTTTTCAGAAACACAGTTCCACACTAAAATGAAATTTATTTTCAAATTCATTATATTGTTTCTGATTAACAGATGTCCTTCATTCTTTTCCACATAAATTTCATTCATTTATCCTAGATGCTAAAAGTTCAGCTCCTGGCTTAGTGAAACCTAAGTCCTTGATCATATCATCTAGTTCACTTTGATTTGGAAAGTGGGAATGTGAATTCATTCTTGTCACGAATGCTTCATCCATTTCTTTTTTTCGCTACTAGCTGACCTTTATGATGAAAAATCCAGTACATTTTCTGTCTAAAAAAGGAAATGACTGCATTTTGCAACTTCAACCAAAAAATGAAATAAATTAATAATCTATTATACATAAAAGTAAAATTGATGTAGAAAATTACGAGAAGTTTTCCTACTTACATTTTCTAGGCTGTGTGGTATTGGCAAGTTATCCTCATTAGGTACAGATGCTGCGGATGATGGTATGTCTAGATACTGAAGAGCTTGTCTTCCTTTAACTTGTATGCACTTTGTAACATCTATCATCCAAAAATAGCAGTCATCGTGGTGTTTTTTGGCTGTCTTTATACTCTCTCAATAGCAAAAGCCATGGTTATTCCTGCATCTCTCAACTATCCTTCTAGAATAGTTTGACAGCTTCCACATATCGCATAACGAACCCATGGCTTTTCTTGGTCACTCATGTGCATTCCGAAGTTGAGTCTCTACGCTTTCCAGAATTTGGCACCTTTCACGATTTCACGTTATATATTCTTTGTCCCAATACAGGTGATATTCACACACGAAAACAAATGCATCGAGAGAATTTTTGTATCCTCTATTGACCATACTCAAGAAAGCTAAAATTATATATGAGGAAACAATCTGAAACAGAAAAAAATACATTGAATTGTAGAATAGAAAAATAATCCTAAGTTTTTATTATAATAGAAATCAATATATTTCTGTAACAATTGTTGATACAGAAAAAAAGTATTTGTAAAATCAGAACATAAAATGGACTAATAAACAGTAGAAAAATTATAATAAACAAAAGTTTGCCAAAAAACTGTTCCGTGTTGTAATCAATGAATAAAATAAGAATTTTCATGCGGATGTTGTACACGTGTAATTTCTAAAAGCTTTCGAAGGTACTATTTAAGAATCGTTTTCTCCATATGAATTCTTATTGGTAACTTTCTGGTAAATCAGGTTTACGCCCTAACATTGCTTTTCTTTTCGCTTTTTCGTTTCTTCCAATAAGACTATATGGTTTGGGCATTCCAGAATTTAAGTCCACAAAGTAAAGCGATTGATAATCGCGGTGATATTTAGTTGTCAGAAAGCCGAATGGTTAGATAAAGTACCTAGCTAAACGTAACCTCACCTCTCGCTACTTTTAGAATGGCCGGCCCAGGTCAGATCCTGTTAGTAACTACAACAAAGAGACCGCTCCTAATAATATAAATATTACAGGATTAAAAGTGTTCCCTACCACGAGGCAGCGCAATTTTAACCTAATTATGTTATCTAAAATAATTAGGATAAAATTGTTAGAAATGAAATTCCGTTTAATCCTGGCCACAATCACCTTCTCGGATATGTCACTAGACCCCAACTTCAGTTACTTAAGATATTCCGCGCTAAGCTCACCTACTTCAGAGGCGGGCAGTGGCGTGCTGTGGGAAGCGCTACTTTTAATTTGTAGCCGTAGTATTAGCCCTGTTACTTTTTTCATAAGAAGTAATTTTGGTAGTGTTGCTACAAGTTCGAGTTGTGCCGCTACAATTTTAGTGCTACATCGCTACCTTTACTCTCATATAAAAATCATGAAGTATTTTAAATGACTGATTTTATTCGTAATTAACATTTGAATGGTCTAGTTCGACACAATCGCAAATTATAGGTTTTTACTTCCCCCCAAAATTGTATGATTGATAAGATGACCTAAACTTCAGGATTGAAAGCTACATACATACATCTAAAACATATTTCTTTTGCATGAAGAACGTGTAAACAAATTTTTACCTCATGGAACACGTACACACATTTAAATATTATAAATGCGCTTGAAATTCAATGCACAAATTAAATATTTATTCCGATCATTTACTACTATAACTTCAAATGTATCCATACGAGTAAAAATAGAAAAATATTCTACCAAAGGGGAAAAACTACTTAATTAAAGGATAATTTTATACTTCTGTCATCAATTAAACATTTTATTTAGCAATCGAAAATTTCGTTGGAGTTGGATTTTTAGGAGAAACTGTAAGAAGAAAAAGAAATTTTATAATAAAAAAATAGAAGAGTTACTTTGGTCTCAATATTTTCTTGTAATTTTGGATTTTACTGGTGACCCATGCCACAATCAAGAATCAATATATATATATATATATATATATATATATATATATATATATATATATATATATATAATTTCACCAAGAATGAGAGTACATAGAATGCGGAGAAATTCATCTTCATTTATTGGGTATAAACAACGTTTCGAGCTGTCCGCTCATCTTCGGGTTCTATGATATAAAGGAATACATAATTCACAATGAATTATAATATTAAAAAATTTGTCTAGAAATTAGAATATTAAGTGTTGACAAATATTTGCAAAAAGAGAGACTTTTTTCCTATAATGCTAAAGACTCAAAATATTTCATTTTTCCAGAAATGGGCCCCCTTAATAGAGAATTCAGAAGAAAGTTTTCTAAATTATTTAAACGCTATTTTTACCACCTAAATTTCAAATTAGTAGTTGTTAACAAACTTAATATTGGTAGTTGGTTTAGGGATGCGCAGTCGTGTTGTTTACGAATTCACTTGTCCTTAGTGTCTCCAAGGAAGATACATAGGCAGCGTGATTCGATCCCTGAGAGCAAGGTTCTCCTCACACATGGGCATCAGCGCCCGTACTGAAAAACCACTTAATCGTAAAGAACCATCCCCTATCAGAGCACATGCAATCCAATGCAACGCGGATATAACTTTAGATAATTTTACAATAATTGATCAAGATAACAATGAGCAAAGCTTAAGAATACTAGATTCCTTTTATATTAAATCCCGTGCCCCTAGTCTTAATTGTGACTCGTCCGCTGCTCCCCTACTTATGATATAACTCTACTACCAATACAATCTTACCTATGTCCACTTCGAACCCCCTCCACACTTCTCTCTGGAGTCAGACCAACATAGGTGAGTGTTTTGATGTTCTGCCTTGTATTCCTCTATGATTTTTAATATTCTAACTCATTATAAATTATGTATTTTCTTAAGTTTTGCATTATAGAAAAAAGTCTCTCTTTTTGTAGATATTTGTCAACACTCTTAATATTCTAATTTCTAGACAAATTTTTTAATATCATAATTCATTGTGAATTATGTATTCCTTTAAATCATAGAACCCGAAGATGAGCGGACAGCTCGAAACGTTGTTTATACCCAATAAATGAAGATGAATTTCTCCGCATTCTATGTACTCTCATTCCTGGTGAAATTAAAGATTCGTCTGACTAGCAGCAACCCCATCGACTATATATATATATATATATATATATATATATATATATATATATATATATATATATATATATATATATATATATATATATATATATGAGAAATATTCACAAAATAGCGCGTGAGTAGAGCAATGCATGCAAAAAATCCCACAGGAAAATGAAAGGCGGATTCCAAGTACTTTCGAACTAGTTCTTTCATTGATAATGAACTGAACAAGTTCGAAAGTACTTAAAATCCGCCTTTCATTTTCCCTGTGTGATTTTTCGCATATATATATATATATATATATATATATATATATATATATATATATATATATATATATATATATATATATATATATATATATATATATATCCAGCAAACCACACTAAACAGAAAAACAGGATCATTTTTTTCGGAAAAAGTTATTTCCTAATTCGCAAAAATTCCGTACAGGGGTTGGATTCGAACCAAACACACTGAGCGTGCTTAGCTGAATACTCCTTTATCCTTTGAATTTCCAAATAATTTATCTCTCTCTCTCTCTTTCATAGTCCCGATCGAGCTTGCGAAGCGTGCCTTAAAAGCTTGTTTATTCGGAAGACTTTTGTCTTCCGCGTAGCCGAGTGGTCTAAGGGGCGGTTTAATTGAGATCAAAGCGGTTGCTCGCTCCCTAGGTGTGTTTGGTTCGAATTCAACGCCTGTACGGAATTTTTGCGGATTAGGAAATAACTTTTCTCGAAGAAAAATTATCCTGTTTTTTTGTTTCTTGCGGTTTGCTGGATTATTTTCATCATTCTTTCACGTTTATGATATATATATATATATATATATATATATATATATATATATATATATATATATATGATAGAACGGTCTGAGGCCGCTTAAATTCAGCCGCTATCACATGTTTAGAAACACATTGCTACCCACGTGCATCTGCGAGAGGAAGCAGAGCGCGTTATCGCCACCTTAGCCAATATTTAATCAAGGAGGTTCATTCTCCCCCGTTTTGCCTCCATGCGTCGATCTCGCCAGATTAAGTTAGGCTTATGGGCAGATAAGGTATTTTCCCAAGCGCGACCGGGGCATTCCCTCGAAGCCTCCCACTCAATTGTCCCCTACGCCAAGGGGATGGCTTCGACTATTTATATCAAAGCTTTCCCGATTGAAGCAGATCAGATCAGATCCAGATTATCTTCGCGAAGCAACCCGCTGATCCGGTCTTCCTTGTGCACCTTAAGATCCACCATTATTGTCCAGAAGAGGACAATATCCATTGAGTGCCAAGGTTCGTGCCTTCGAGACGCCAAGTCAATAAGGCCTCCCCTGTTGTTCAGAAAGAGAACAACGTTAGAACAGCCATTGTTCTTTGAGCCCGTTGACAAGAAACGGTTCTCACCCTCCCCCCACCCCTGTTGTTTAGAAATGGAACAACGTTAGAACAGCCATTGTTCTTCAAGCCCGTTCGTCAAGAAACGGTTCTCATTCCCAAGACATCACGTCAGGATAATTTAATTCCCCTCTTTTTAACGTTCTTCAAGAGAACGATTGGTTTCAACGATAACCTCCATTGTTCATCTAAAACATACCCGATTTGCTGTCACAAAGATCGCTCGTACCTCGGAGCCCCACTTCGCTCTCACTCTTCGAAGACAGTCCTTCTCCTTCGCTTAGGACAACCCCCAAAAGAACCCTTCTGCTGGTAATCACCAGTGTACCGAAGATTCCTTCGCATCGTCTTCCTCTGCACAACAACCTTGTAATTACGTAAGCTGAGCATTACCTTTAATTATCTAACCTTTTTATCAACGCTACCCTGTGCTTTAAATGGTTTAGCAAACCATCCCCCCCCCCCTTTGATTTTGATTTGTTTACCTTTTTTAAATCTCTCCAAATCTTAATCCTCAGATTAGTCAGATATTCCCACGACCCTTTCCATTCTCCGTTTATGTAAACATTTTCTTGTTGTGTGTTGTTGATAGTTTAATTAATAAAACTCTATTTTATTACTGATAGCCATATTATTATCCTTGAGCTCAGTTCCACTTCTTAAGCATATTGAAGATAAATAACCTCGGTCAATCAGATTACCACGCACTCAAAATATTAGAATAATTCCCTCAACGAATAGTTATATATGGTATATCGTCGAGAGTCTATTCTATGACATATATATATATATATATATATATATATATATATATATATATATATATATATATATATATATATACTATTTAAATTTGGTATCAAGTGTGTAAGGTTTAACGCTATATCTTTGCAAACACTGGTCTTAGCCGAGTGAAGCATAGTGTTATTCGTTATAAGAATAGAGTATAGTAGTTCCCTTTTGTTTTAACGATTGCTATCCTTTTTTTTAAACTTAAGAAGCTGGAGTAGCTCAAGGAACTGTTATAATAATTTGTTTGTGTTTTTTTGTGTTATTTTAGTCATTGGTTATCTAGGTCGAGAAACCAATTATGTATAGGTCAGTGCCCATATTTAGGTAGGCTAACTCTCTAGAAGGCATAATTCTTATTGCAAGGAATTTAGTTGGTTGACTATTGCGCCCCCAAGTACAAATATGACTCAGTTCAAAATCTTCAAAGCGCAAGGAGAATCCTTGGGACTTTCCGGAAGAGAATTAATTGAATACGTTCAAGAGAAGCAACGAACAGAAAGAGAAAAGTTAAGAGAAGAAAGGCAAAGTGGAATCCAACGAGAAGAAAGAGAGGAACGAAAAAGACAAGCTGAGCTTCACCATCAGCTTGAAATGGCTAAAGTACAGGTCGAAATACAATCCCTCAGTTCACGTTCAGAAGCCCCGCCCAATCTCCCACTCAGGCTCCCCAATTTCAGGGATGGAGAGGATTTCGGTGCATTTTTAGCCCACTTCGAAAAGATCCTCGAGATCAATAACTTAGATCTGGAGGCTGAAGGTGTAGTAAGATTACTTCCACTGTTAAATTGTAAATTGCCCGAAATTTTCATATCTTTACCATTTGAATGTACAATTGACTACAGCACCTTAAAGGCTGAGTTATTGGCCGCTCATAATATGACTCCCGATTTCTACCGACAAGAATTTCGAGGAGGTCGTATTAAACCCGGACAGACGTTCCGTCAATTCGGATACATTCTTCAGAGGAATTTTAAATTTTGGTTAGAATCCTCAAAGGTTGATCCGAACTACGAGTCCTTAACAGACTTCGTGTTGCGGGATCAATTTTTGGCGTCTCTCCTGACGGAGATCCGCGCGTTCGTCAAGGATCGTCGGTGCCAGACCTTTAAAGAGTGTACCAGAGAAGCGGATGTCTATGCCGCAAGGCATAATTTATTCCCCCATGGAGAAATCGAACTTCTCACCAATCACCCAACGAGGAAAGAAGGAAGGATTTGCGCCCCTTCTTGTTGATTGTTTGGGGCATATATAGCATTGCTAGGTATGTATCTCTATTATAATGTTTGTCGAGGAATATGTATATTCGTCTATATATACATATATGTATCTATTGGTTGAGAGGAAAGAGATGAAAGCCACGAGAATATGTATATATAGAGACGCATATATCCTCTAATGTACGTACGTATCCTTCGCTACGTACAAGTACGTTCACTTTATAAGAGTAATCCGTTGATTACGAGGTATAAGAGTGCGATTTACTACAGGGGCCAATAGCGTTTAATGAGTTTAATAAGTTGAAGTTCAAGGGTATATTTAAAGAGTGAAAACCAAAAATATAAATTTAATAAGTCACAAATTAATATTTATATATATATATATATATATATATATATATATATATATATATATATATATATATATATATATATACGGGAAATATAAGTAATATAGATTAATTGGCAATTGGGTAATGTTAATTACTCGATAATTAGCTTTTAAATGGGATACTATAAATCGTTTATACAGAGGGAATATTTATATGTCGGAAAGTGGGTCGATTAACGGGAGATACAAGCAAGGGTCGTTTTGCCTTAAAGTAGCTCGGGTCGAGGAAGAGGAATCCTTTGCGAGTCAGGGCAGGGAAATAGTGACGGACAATGGACGTGACTCTCGGCCGAATATACTGACGGTGACGAGGATGAAGGGGGGGGAAGGGGGTGCAAAAACGAGTTATCGATCCTCCTTGAAGACGGACGATGGCACCTTTGCTCCAGAGACGTGCAACTTCCAAAAATCGAAACTCTGACGCGGCTCGGCGCGAAGTCTCACGCGGGAAGCTGGAGATCCTTAAGGAGGGGAGGGGGGCCAGATGAGACGAGAGGAATCACGGCCAATCCTTTGGGGACCAAACGATTCGAGGCTTGCTCTGAACAGAGTAAGCCTTCGCAAAAGAGATGGTGGATCTGCCTGGTGAGATCCAACCTCGATGGTTTAAGCGAATACCAGGCATTTGTGGAAACAGACTCACGATCTGAACCGAAGGCGACGGGTTCTGAAACTCAATCTGCCGATATTCGAAAACCCAAGGTATTTATTTATATGACGGCTAGTTTTTTGGTTTCTCCTCGTTGGCAGACTCAGACGACTGGCTGACCACCTCTGGCGGGCAGATGGATTAGCGTTTGTCGCCTGACCCAAGTCTTAATGGCCTTTACAATGTGGGCGGGAAACTTTCGGCTAACAGTTTTCCGACTACGGAGATTAGCGCTTCATCGGCGAGGTAAAAGCTTTTAACACGCCCAACTTAATTAACTGCACCTAGGAGGCGGCTACCGGATATTAAAATTCTTTCTTCTTTTCTTTTCTCTTTGGATTCAGAGATTACTGTACATGGAGTTATACTTAGGAGACAGAGAGAGGGAAGGAATTTAAGAAACAAATGAAGGGGGTATTCTTTCTGGCATCCCTTTCCCTTACAGTGTTATATTTATATGGATATAAAAATAAAAACTTTATGACCCTTCATTTATCTAATTTTCTAAAAATTCCAAGGTATCTGAAAATTTTGGTCGCGGGTATACTTTGGTTTTGTGAATGGTTCTTAGGTAATGAGATAAAAACCATCGATTTAATGTTACACACTTTTCGTAAAATTCCATGGACAAAGGCCGATGTACTCTTATCCATGGCTTCAGAGGAATGCAGTAAAATTTAAAATAAACTATGAACAAAGTTTGCTGTTAAGAGCCAAATACATCCATAGCTGCGATATATGTAAGCCGCAGTAGCAGTTTCGGCTAAAAGACTCGGAGGAGGTTTGGGTGGGGGATGTACAAACTGTTCCTCCTTTTACATAGGAGAGACCTGAAGAGCCTCAACAAAATGAATTTATAAACAAAAATGTGATGTCAGACGAGGGAGTACCACATCCAGTATTTTAATCATATTAGCAATTTCAACCATCAAATTGACTATTCAAAGGCACAAATCATATATAATTGTAAATATTTCCGTAAAATAAAAATAGTAGAATCTATATTAATAGGAGAAATTCCGAATTTTAATTTATCAGATGGGCAATTGAAATGCAGCTCCCATTCCTGTAACCTCATCGTAAACAGCTTAGTCATCGATCTTAGACTCGCACCACCTGATTAATGACCTTTTTCCCCTCGTTTTGTGTTTCTTTGTGTTTTGTCTTTTTGTTTTTTTCTGATATGTACGCTATTTATAGATTTTGTAACAATTACATTCTCAGTATACGACTGAAGAGGGTATGAAAAATTACATACTGAAACTGGTCTCGTAAATTAAACTTTTGTCTCCTATACCATGGTTTCACTATCATATACCATAACTCGCCATTGAGTTATGGTATATATATATATATATATATATATATATATATATATATATATATATATATATATATATATATATATATATATATATATATAAACACTTTTTTAAACCGTGGCGATCGACTGTATCTTATATGATACATGCCTAAAATACAGGTAAATTTAAAAAATAATTATTAAATTCAGTATTATAGATTAGCTGACGTCTAGGGTAGATTTGCCACATTGTTCTTCACTTTTTAAAAATAAAAACTAATCCCATGAAGAAGTTTGGCAATATATAACCGAGATGGGACAGGCGTGGCTCCTTTCGAATAGCAAGAATGATCTATTTTTTAGATCTATTTAAACCAAACTAAATCCTTGATTTTGTACAGTGCCTCCCTAGACAGCGCCCCCTCCCCGCTAATCGGACATTTGGTCTCTAAATCTCATACTTTGGATTAAGGGATATTTAAATATTTTTCAATGTTTAAGTTGATAAAAATACGATTGAAATGAAAATTAAAGGGAGGTAATACTCAAATGATTTAAAAAACAAAAACAAAAAATGCAATTATCTTCAGTTAATTTTCAATTCCTCAATTTGTTAGAAAATGAAATAGAAAAATCCCTCCACGAACAATAGAAGGCTGTCATGAGACCTTTCAACTAGAATGACAGCACAATTGTCCAAAACACAAAGAAACTGTTTATTCTTTTTACACGAATTGGGAGAGGAGGATTATGGCGCTCGCTTGTTATTGCGTGCCACTTCGGTAGGCGGCTTTGGATGGGAGGAGGAGAGGGCGGTAAGCGAGGGAAGGAGAATGAGGGCAAAAGTCTAAAATAGTTTATAAGTCTCACGATTATATACATCGCCGCTTAATTGAATCGGCACATATAAAAGAAATTCCCAACTTTAATACTTCCGATTGCCAATTTAATACTAATACCTTAATATGCAAGAAATTGATACTTCCGCTTCTCAAAAATGCCGCTACAGTCCCGCATCATCCACCTTAGGCCCCACTGATTTGTGTTATTACGTTATGCAACTTCTGTATTTCACTTGTCCACCAGTGACTGACGATGACAGATGTTTCCATCGAAACCTGGTCTCGCATATAAAATTAGTCCTATTCCTGTGGTTTTATCCATATATATATTGTCGTAGAATAGACTCTCGACGATATACCATATATAACTATTCGTTGAGGGAATTATTCTAATATTTCGAGTGCGAGGTTATTTATCTTCAATATGCTTAAGAAGTGAAACTGAGATCAAGGATAATAATATTGCTATCAGTAATAAAATAGAATTTTATTAATTAAACTATCAACAACACACATAAAAAATGTTTACATAAACGGAGAATGGAAAGGGTCGTGGGAATATCTGACTAATCCGAGGATTAAGATTTGGAGAGATTTGAAAAAGGTAAACAAATAAAAATTAAAGGGGGGGATGGTTCGCTAAACCATTTAAAGCACAGGGGGAGGGGGCTTCGGGGGAATGCCCCGGTCGCGCCTGGTAAAATACCTTATCTGCCCATAAGCCTAACTCAATCTGGCGAGATCGACGTATGGAGGCAAAACGGGGGAATGAACCTCCTTGATTAAATATTGGCTAAGGTGGCGATAACGCGCTCTGCTTCCTCTCGCAGATGCACGTGGGTAGCAATGTGTTTCTAAACATGTGATAGCGGCTGAATTTAAGCGGCCTCAGACCGTTCTATCACACCCCTCCATTCCAAGGGAAGTTGTCACTTCGAAAAAAAAGAGAGAGAAGGGACAACCATAGAGCTCCGTTGTGGAGAGCTCGCTTTCTTGCACCGACCGTACCTTCATGCACTTAGCTAGTATTACCTCAATACATATGATTATGTTGATCTTTTGATTATAGGGAAAGCTAACCTTTAATACAAACTTAACAATAAAAGAGACATGAAACAATGAAATAATATAAAATTAGTACATATGGGACAAAATAATTTACTCGTAATTTAATGGGTACAAATATATACACATACGAAAAAAAAATAGACATTGAGCCACATAAATTCAGACATATACATTAACTAATTATATTACAAGAGAATCTAATTTGAGTCGTACAAGATGGTATATACATACATGGAGATCCTAATCCTACGAATTTCAAATTAATCTACAATATTTGGTAACGCATTCCTACTGAGTGCGTCAGCGACCTGATTATCGGAACCTTCTATATAATTTATCTGAAATTGGTACTCTTGCAAGAGTAGATTCCAGCGCATAATTCGGCCGTTGGAGTGTCGTACATTCCGAATATAGGCCAACGGGCGGTGGTCAGTTCCTATCTGAAATTCTTTTCCTATCAAGTACATTTTAAACTTGTCAATAACCCATATAATCGCTAGAGCTTCCTTCTCTATAGTGGCATATCTCTTTTCGCGAGGTAATAACTGGCGACTAGCATATGCAACTGGATGACTCGTTCCGTCATCCTCATATTGAAGGAGTACACCTCCAATGCCCTCGTTGCTCGCGTCGGTCTTAATCCCAAGGGATTTTTCCGGGTTGGGCAACTTCAAAATAGGGGCAGAAATGAGCTTACTCTTGAGCTGATTAAAAGGAGAAACAGCGACATCATTCCAACGTAGTCGATCTGGGGAATTCTTTTTTAAAAGGGTGCTGAGGGGCACCGAAATTGCAGCGAAATTCGGAACAAATCGCCGATAGTAAGAAGCTGATCCTAGGAATGATCTTAATTGCTTCTTAGTATTCGGGAGGGGCATGTCGGCGATTGCCTTAATCTTGTCCTCCTGTGGACCTAACTGGCTTTGTCCTATTTTAAAACCCAAGTATTTTATGGTTTCGTGGGCAAAATGGCATTTGCTGGGGCCAATGGTGAGGCCATTTTCGCGCAGTCGCTCGAAAAGAGCTAATAGGGTGGTTAAATGATGACTCCATTCACGAGTAGTGACGTAGACGTTATCGAAGTAAAAGGAGACATTTGGAAGTCCATCTAACAACCTTCTCATGAGACGGTTATAGTTACTAAATGCGGTCACGAGGACAAAAGGAAGGCGCTTAAATTGCATTGAGCCTTTCTTAGGTGCAAAGGTGGTATATCCTTTCACATCGGGCCGGAGGGGAATTTGATAATACGCCTTGCTCAGTATCGTATCATGAGTCCCTCGGTAGTGACGGGAATATTTATTCTTCGAGACTTGCTCTCTCCATGAGGGTTCGGCACCTGAGGGGTGTAATAGTGCCCCCCCCCCCGTTAATGACTGCATTCAGTTGTTTATTAGGGGCTTGCTGACAACGTCTTATGGTCTCTTTCAACTTCTGCCAGAGGTTTTCCAGTGGATTCATATCCGAAGACTGAGGTGGTCAGTCCTTCACCGTGATATTGTTGTCATGAAACCAGTGTATGATGAACCCAGACCTGCAACACGAAACGTTGTCCTGCTGTAAAATCACATTCCGGGCATTTTTGGAGAGGTCTCGGGATGAGGCCAGTATCTCATCTCTCAGAACAGCTTGGTACATCTCTGAATTCATTGTGGTATGAAAGTCGGGGAGTAACCCACCCTTAACTTGATATACAGCCCTATACCATTACATTTTGGCCACCATGTTTTACAGTTGGCACTATGCACTCTCGATTCTACTGCTATCCTAGCCTCCTGCAGACAAATAAAACGTGGACTCGTCGGAGCATTAGATACGTCACGAATGACGTATGGTCCACTTGCGGTGAGCACGTGCCCAAACCAGTAGCCTCTGCTGAATTTGATTAGCGGCTTCTGGCAGGCTTTACATGACCTCATTGCTTGTACTGACAATCTACGACGGACTTTTCTGATGGATATCCAACCTGGCCGCCCTCTATTCATTCAGGGACTGCGGTCTTCTTACGAGCACGAAGGCTTATGTGATTCAATGACCTGTTGTCACATTGCTGACTGACACTGGGTTCTCCAGAATGAAGCCAGACTTGGATGTTCCTACTTCTTCAGATCCTCTTCAACACTTCTGCAACAGCGGAATGTGATCCACGGATTCTCCGGGCGATTCGTCGACAGCTGAATCCTTCCAGATCCAGTGTGAGTATCATAATTCTTTCCTTCACGTTATAGATACGAGTACGTGTTTTTGCCATTATCATATTATTAAGAGATCTTGCCAACGTAAAATATCATATAAATCCACAAATATGATGTGTTATATGAAGAAATTTTGACTAACATACAGCATACTGATACCAGAATTTCACACATTTCCATAGCATCGACATTTTAGGTATTTCAAAAAAATGTTATAAGGAAGTTTGTATTTTTATTTTGCCTTCTAGATCGATTTGGACACATGCATGCAAACCTATACCAACATTTGTATAGACATATCCAAGGAATAATAAAAATTTCAGATGTCCGAAAACTTTTGGCTGCGACTGTAGATAACTTGAAGTTAATACTGAGTTAGAAAGGGTATTTTCCCTCAAATGCCACACAGTTTCAAGAGTGAGCCATGAACTACACCAAATTTTAAGCAGAAGAGAATGAGGTCCCCTGTGCTACAAATTCCTAAATAAAAATTAAACCATTTTATGAAGCGTCATGAAGGCAACTAATACATAGTCAAACTGAAAAAAATAGGGGAATTATCGTAAAATAAATCGGGAGAGAATGAGTTTGTTTGTTGTTGTTTTTCACCCTGAGTCTCATGCTAACCCAGTCCTTCTGTCAGCTTGAAACAAGTTCCTCAGCGAATGGCATTCGTCTCTGTTTTCCTTCCGGCCTTCTTTGTATCCTAAGTCATATCCAGTGCAAACATCAGCCGAGGAGACCGGATAACATACGATAAAACCAATGCTCGGACACGAGCTGGAGCCTACGACGACGACGAATCACTGAATCACTGCACCTACGAGAGAGCAAGTTATCATAACGAGGAGTGAGGACTCTCCCTCTCTTTCCATTAATAATACTTTTTATTGTTTTCATTATATCTCGTCATTAATAATGCTCATAATCTCTCACCAGTGCATTGACTCCTTTTGTGCTCCCGGACTTATATATCATTTTTAATGACACTGATTTTTTTAACAATAAAAAATAATTAATTTGGTCGCAGTTTTTCCTCGTTTCGAGGCCATTCATTTCTCACTGGGGAGCTGTTCAAAGTTTACGTTGGAACCTAACCACGAGATACAATAATCCATCCTGTAGTGTCCGTTTTCATTGATGCATTTCTGAAGGCGTTCTTGAAAGTTGGCCCCCACTCTCTTCAGCATTGCTTTGCTGATTTTGGCGAGTTCCACGCGAATAGCTTCCTTAAAATCGTCCAATGTACGGGGCTGATGCTCATACACACGTGCTTTGAAGTTTCCCCACAAGAAATAATCACACATGGACAAATCAGGGGACCGAGGGAGTCAAGAAGTGTCAGCAAACTTTGAAATGAGGTGGTCACCGAAGAGAGGGCGAAGAACGTCCATTGATACTCTAGCTGTGTGGGCCGTCGCCCCATCCTGCTGAAACCACACACGTCGGATAGGCATACGTTTTCTTCGTAATTCACGCACAAAGAAGTTGTTTATCATCTCGATGTAACGCTCTGAGTTCACAGTAACAGCATTTCCATTATTGTCTTCGAAAAAGTAAGGCCAATGACGGCAGCTTTTCCAACAGCACACCAGACTGTCACTTTTGGGCTGTGCAATGGTCTTTCATGGAGTTCTATCGGATTTTCAAGAGCCCAATAACGATAGTTCTGTTGATTCATCATGCCATTGAGATGAAAATGAGCTTCATCACTCATTAACAAAATGAGGTTGTCATTTGCCTCAGAAATTATTTCCATCTAAATTTCGAACTTAAGCCGCTGTTCATAGTCCCCTGGTTGCAATTGTTGCCCAATGGCCAATTTGCAGGGTGTAAATGCAGGTCTTCATGCAAAATGCGCCTTACCGATCGATTACCGATGCCTAGTTCAGTGGAATGCCTAAGAGCAGAGCGGTTCGGACTCTGCAGCAAAGCTTGTCTAACACGTTCCACATTCTCCGAGGTAGGTACCGTTCGTGTGGCCCCCACCGGTCTCCTATTCATTAGTGTTCCTGGTGTACAAAATGCATTAACCCAGCGTAAGATTGTGTTATGAGTGGGAACAGCCTCATTTCGATGAATGTTGAAGTGGCAACGAAATTCACGCTGAACTGCTGTAACAGAATCTTTATTCTTCACGTAACTGTCGTAGGCAAACACTCGATGCTCTATCGTCCACAGCGCCATGGCTTCACCTGAAAAGTAAAGAAAAAAAATGCTAAGACACCACGGGCAGAATGGTACCTGCCAGACATATGTCCTTTCCCCTGGGGCTGTTTAATAGACATTTCAAAAACGTCCGTCCTCTGTGCCCCACCCTGTATGTATATAAATATAAATATATATATATGAATATATATATATATATATATATATATATATATATATATATATATATATATATATATATATATATATATATATATAATGTATATATATGTTATAAAATACCACACTAACGTTATAATATAGTTGAATAAGAGAAACCACAATTATGAATCAGATTTTATTTTAAAAAATGGGTTTCGGCTTGCGCCATCGTTATCTGTATGGTAAAGAAACGATGAGAACAGGTTCTGTGAGCAAACGAAAATAAATAAAATGGATACAATACCATAAAAATAATAAAAAACATTAAGGGAATTTATGTTTGCTCTCAAGTCATTTCATTCATATGCTAAACTTTGACCAGAGGATCGAATTTAATAAACCAAATATTATATGCAGGTTTAATAATTACATTGAAAGGGGTATTGCAGCGTTTATTCTAATTGGTGTTTTGGACAATTATAATATGTTAGAAGGACAATAAATAATGAATAAATACATAACTAATACAGGGTGACCCCAAAAAAACGGGCCTCAACTTTCGATAGGCCTCATTTCTTACTTTTCTGCAAGGATTAAAAGAAACTTTGGTGGTAACTAGTTTATTGTGTTTAAAAACATAATATTAAAACATGAGAATCTTTGGACTTTTCTTCTTTATTTTTAGAGCACGTGTTCGAGATGACCTCCATTTAGCTCTGTGTATTTCTTGAGGCGCAGCACAAAGTTGTCCATGACCGACTAATGGCTCTGATCTACTCCTTGATGGCTTGCTTGAGCTACGTGATGGTCCTGAGTCTCACTGCATATACCCCAGAGAAAGAAATCTAGGAGGCTAAGGTCTGGGCTGTGAGGAGCCCACTCAAAATCAGTATTGAGACTGATCACACGGCCACCAAAGTTCTCTTTCAGCCAATCTCGGGCAGGTTTGATGTGTGAGAGCTTGCTTCATCTTGCTGGAACCAGAACCTTCTGATAAGCGACGGAAACAAGATCTGCAGCTCCCTCTTGAAGGTTTTGTAGACCTCAACATAGTGCTCCTTGGTGACTGTCACTGTCGCGCCAGATTCCTCGAAGAAGAACGTTCCGATGATGCCTCTGGCTGAGATTGCAGTCCATACCGTGCACTTAGGGTAGTGTAGGATATTGGTGGCTACCTCATTTGGGCTGGAGCTCCCCCAGAAGAAATTTGTCTTCGAATTTATCTTTCCTTCAAGATGGAAGTGAGCTTCATCTGAGGGGCTGTAAGGGTCTGCTTCGGCTGTATTCTCTATAGGTAGGCCTCGCCATCCATTACTAGCACTCTCCTGCATGTCTCACGGGATATACCGAGGGACTGACTTCGCTTGCGCACAGAACGTTTTGGACTCTGCTGATCTGACTATCTCACGCTTACGAATGGCTTGGATGGTTGTCACTAGCTGCATTGAGGTTCTCCACTGTCCCAAAGTTCTAAAAGTGGTCCACACAGTCCTGAATTCTGCTCTTGGAGAGCGCTTTTTCACATTCGAACTGGTGCACGAAAGTGCGCTGCACTTTCTTGTACGAGCCTATCTTGTATTAATGTTTGACGCAGTATATATTTTTTGCTGGAACTTCCATTGAGATCTAGTTGTGTTTATAGAGTCTGTGGGTAACGAATTCTCTCTCTTAGTTTTGTAGGCTGGGTTATGTGATAAAGGAAATATATATAGCTGGATTAAGCCTCAAAATGGCGAACAGTATAACAACTTTTCTTCTTGAATAATAATGATAACTCTTTATGTACTCTCCTTTTCCACAAAAGTACACCTATATAAATAGTCATTTCATCTACTCATAATACTACAAAATTCAACCATTTAGGATTGAGATACATTTAATCGTCATACTTATGTTTATTTTTGTAATAACAGACCTTAGCGTTAACAAATTGACCAATCAGCTTGTAGACATAAGCACTGCAATAATTGTCCAATCAACGCCACGGTAGATTTAAAAAGTTAATCGCGCTCAAACCGTGTGCACATAAATACGGCTGAAATCCATTTTCCGAATTTTTCGGCTGGGCGAATATTCGACTGCGTAGCATTGCCTTACTACCTTCTGAAGAGCGATCTATTTACGCGTGCTTAAATACGGACTTTTGAGCCTCGCCACCTAAGAACGCGACTGCCCTGGGAGTCATTAGGATCTCAGTCCATTCTGCAAAGATTTAATATATCTTTTCGATGCGAGTGACGGAATAAAATAAGAGCTTAAGCACCTCATTGCTTCCGTCCACCGCCCTGCGTGGGAACCTGCTCGGATGACTGCCCTTCATTAATTTCGTCTTAACTATGTTGGTTTCTTGGACTGGCATAATTAAGGGCTTGCGTGAAAACTGGTTTGAGGACTAGCCCACAGCTGGAGCACAAGACAGAAATTTCCTCGAATCTGAGGCAAAACTCCGAGTCCCGGGCGGAGGAGAAATCCTCATCGACCGGGGGAGGTGGCCAGAATCATCGAGGAAAGTACTCCCGTCTCTATGTAGTTATATGCAGTTTTGGCGAACGTACCCGTGAGGGGGTGGCAAAAACTTAGCGGTCGTTGATTCGGCCGCTGTGCATCAAGTCCACCAAGCTAAGCTCTCTGAGATCCCCACTCGAGAATCATCCCCCATCCATCATCACCAATCATCCCGGCACCATCCAAGCGGGGCAACAACAGGAAATTGGACGGGAGCTTTTTTCTCACATCGAAGTCCAAATCTCACCCTTGACTCTACCTCCTTTACCACTACTGACATCACTTTTTCTCACCCATAACAAATTAATTACAAATTTCTTACAGAGGAAGAAAATAAACAAAAAAGAAGAAAGAAGACGCCTACGACGATGGAGGCCCTCCCTAAGATGGTTCCCCTACGGACCATAGCAGGAAAGAAGACCCACGAGAAAAAGACAGTTTACCAATCCCTATTCGCCAATCTAAGGAACACACTGATTAAACTGATCGACATCGCAAATGGATTCATCGCGATGTGCGGTGAAAATAAAGATGTGGACCGGCTCCTATCCGAAGAAGGGGCCGAAGTACTAAAGACTATGGGCATGGAAGCAAAGACCCCACCAGCAATCCCTGCCAAGAGAAACGTCATCTTTCGAAAGGTAGAGAGCTGGGTGGGGAAGAACTCCCCCGCTGACGTTAAAAGCGAGGTCGAGAAAAACCACACATGGGCAAAGATCAGGGAAGTGATCAAATTCCGTGACCACACCAATGTCTTTAAGGTGACATTCCAGACCACCGAAATGGCCCATAAGGCGGCAACGGAGGGATCCTCGTTTTTAACATGAGGATCCCGGGCTTCCCACTTAGGGCATGAGAAGTACCATAGCATGCAGATGTGCTTCGTTAGTTATGTGCTTGAAGCACACACCACCGCCAATTACCCCCCGAAAGGAACAACATGGTGCAGCGAATGCGCCACAGAGGGTCACAGATACGACTCCTGCAAAAGCACAGAAAAAAGTGCATGAACTGAAGGGACCACATTGAACTATGGCCCTCAACTGCCCCAAAAGAAAGGACATAATGAAGAAAATGAAAAAAGAAGAAAGGAAGAAGAAATCGACCACCTACGCAAGCACTGTGAAGAAAAGTGAAGGGATAGCCTCAGCAATGGCAACCCCCTCACCGATGGTCTTCACAAATGACCTAAGTACGAAAATACTAAGTTGCATTACACATGCAAACGTGGCAAATGCGGTAAAACATGGATGCTACAACCAGGTTCTAAACGCACTACTTAAAGCGAATAACTTACCATCCATCATCGTACCCGCTGACCCCGAATGCTCCAAGGCATTCAAGGATAGCGTGATAAGGAACAACCAAGAAGAAAAAGCCACCGGACTGAAAGAGGTAATCGAATCTCTCTCATCGGAGGAATCCGAAGAGGAAGACGATGAGGAAAACTAAAATAAGGAAGAAGAAGAAACCACATCTTCGGATAGTGACGAGGGCCCATGCACTCGCACTAGAGCAACGAAGAGTCAATCAAAAACTCCTAGTCCTCCCCCGAAGAGTGAAAAGCCTGGGAACACCAAACCCGCCCCACAAGCCAAAAAGAACAAAAAGACGGAGAAGAAACACAGGTAAATACTGCTCACAATGGAACGGAACGCACTAATAATTCTGGAAATCAACACCAACAGCTGGACAGCGAAAAGATGTCATCTTGATTTCTGAACATGGGATTGACACTCGTAGCTCCGAAATGAAGATCTGGAACTACGACGTGTTAATCAAAAATTACTCTCAAGAGCGGTACGACGGTGCCGCCATCGCCATCAAAAGAGGGATCAAGTACAAGCCAGTAAGAAACCTCGAAGAATCTTATCGCCACCGGGTACCAGCCGCCGAGACGAGGATATTTGCTTATCCATTCTCTCGATGGACTATTTGGCAGAATAGCCCACACCATATTATTGGGGGATCTTAATGCCAGATATCGGGAATCCGGGTACAGGTCCTTCAACGGAACTGAAAGGTGCCTGGAGACTATGATGGACCGAAATATGGTCCAGAGAATAGGCCCGGACTTCCCAACCTATATTCGAGGAAGAAGTGCCACAAAACCAGACATTTGTATGGCTAATCGTCAGCTGCCGTTCAATTACTACATGGAACCATTCCATTTACCATCTAGTAATCATATAGCGATCCTACTTACCATCAACAGGAACCCTATACAAGTCCCAGCTCCAGTCAGAAAAGACTACAGGAAAGCATACTGGGCACGGTACGCGGGTCTTCTCGAGGCCTACTGTCCGCCAAATCTGGACGAGGCAATTCTCGAGGAGATAGACGAGGCACTCGATGACCTCAACGAACAACTTATAAATGCAGGTAGGGCTTGCATCCCCAAAACTCAGTATAAAACCATCTCAACATACAGGTGGACTGGGTACATGAAAGCACTCTAAAAAGAATTGAGAGTAATGTACGAATTAATTATCAGAAACGCATCAGTTTACTTGCTACAACAAAGTAGAGAGATCAAGGAAGAGCTCAACCAGTTGATCCTCGAACAACAAGAGAGACAATGAGACGATGCGATCGAGAGCCGCGATCGAGATACATTCCCCAAAGACTTTTGGAAGAAAGTCAGAAGTCTCAGAGGATCATCTGGAAAAAAGAAGAAAATGGAAATCCAAAAAGAAGATGGATCCATTGAGACAGATGACAGAAACATCGAGTTAATATTCCGGCGTTATTGGGAAAGAATCTTTAGTATACCCAAAGAAATCGAAGATTTTGACATAGAGTTCGAAAATAACATCGTAGACAAGCTTAACACGGAAATACATAAAACGCATCCTCATCACCAAGTGGACAGACTGCGTAACGGAGACGCCGAGACCACCGAAGAAGAGATCTTTGGCGCACCCTACGCTCATTTCGTCAAAAAGCCCCAGGCCAATCGGGGCTTACGAAGCTAAACTTCTAAAAGGCACCAGCCAACATCATCGAAGGAATGCGACTATTTTCAACACATGTCTGAATACGGGGTACTTTCCAGATGCTTACAAGACGGCAAAGATTATCTTCTTGCCCAAGCATGGAAAGGACCCAACGTTGAGAGAGAACTACCGCCCAATTTCACTTCTGGAATTTGGCGGGAAACTCTCCGGAGAAGATCCTCAACGGGAGGCTGGTGTCCCACCTGGAAGAGAACTCCCTCTACAACACTTGACAATAGGGGTTTAGAAAGAAGCAAAGTACGGGAATGGCCAGCAATGCCATTACGGAAAAGCTTGCCCAAGCCAAACGGGACAGGAGTTACGCGGATATTGTTTGTCGGGATGTATCAAAAGCGTTTAATAAGGTGTGGCAGCGGGGCATGCAGTATAAGATCTTACGGCTGGGTCTAAGTGAAAACTTGGAAAGAACTCTCTGTGACTACGTCATGGAGAGAGCGGCGTATGTTAGTCTAGGGTGCACGGACGGACCAAAGTTTCCGCTGACTGAGGCCTTCCGCAGGGGAAAAGTGTCTGTCCCCCACCCTTTACTCGATATACACCGCGGATGTCCCAGCCCCTGTGTATCCCTCTTTCCTCAGTATTCAATACGCCGATGATTTCAGCCAGATAATCATATCTCCATGGAGAAATGCACCGTGGCAAGCTCGCATGACAGCGATAAAAATCGCGAACTTGAACAACTACGAGGCTCAATGGAAAATCAGAACAAACCAAGATAAGTTCAAGGTGGTCCCCATTGGACGCACTCTAAGAGCAGACGTGCGTGTGGGGGATATCCCTACACCAACGAATGCAATGTACTCGGTATGAAAATCACCTCTACCGGGTACGCGAAGCACGTCGAAGAAAGAATTTCTCGAGCCTCGGCCGCTGTCAGAGCTCTATATTCGTTTAGAAATCTACGTGAAAGCAACAAGAAGAAGATCTACAATGCCCTTGTAAGATCTACGATGCTTTACCCCGCCTCCACCCTCTCCTGTGTCTCGAAAATACAAAAGAGGCGACTTCAAGTAGTGCAAAATAAATGCATGTACCTCATCACAGGTACACACAGGCAAGAAAGAAGACGGCAAGAAGACCTGCACAGAGAGGCAGGGATAATTCCTATTAACAAAGTCATCGAATAACGGACCCTGAAAATTCAGGACTTGGTTAATCGAGAACTGAGTGAAGAAATTACTCAGATGATTAACCAGAACAGAAGAGCAGAATGTCGCGGCAGATTTCCGAGCTCCGCCAACCGAGTGGCTGGCTGGGACGAAGTGCCGTTCTACGCATGATGAGATGTACTATCTGACCTAACCAAAGAAACCAACCGAAGCAAGACAAAAACTCACAATTACGACAAATAATCACCGATGAAGACAACAATAAACCAAGAAAGAGGAAAACCCCGAATGCGACGAGAACTCTACCAACTAAGAGAAAACAAAAAAACTAAAACACACACGCATACAAAGAATACCAAAACATTAAGCACGCACTTAAAAGTATGCAAAAACATAAACAAATAAGCAATGAATATCACACACAAAGCTAAACTAAAGTTATGAAGAAAAATGGCTTGAACGCCATAAATAAAAATAAAAAATCAACAGAAACAACACAGAATATACGCTACAAAAAAAATAATGAAAGTGATAGGCCTGATCACCAGGCTCTAGCACCCCTTTGCACCCTACCACACTTCTTTCTCTTTTCACCGCTTGTCTATTTTCTCTATCTATCCACACACCGTTTCATCCTTCCCTACACGCACTCAAACTTTTAATCAGAATCAGAATTCCGAATTTTTCAAGCATTCAATCAGAGCTCGAATCCAGTACACGATACTGAATGTGTATTCTCGGAAAAGGAGGCAAAGTCAAGTGTGAAATGATAAACGTTCCCCGAAGACTTTGTGAGAACCAGAACCGTTTAAATTTTTCATACGAATGTTTGCTTGGTTCGCCCCCCACAATACTACGGCCCGAGAAAACGGAGTGTTTAATACATAATTAATATCTACGCCTTACAATTATAAACATATATATATATATATATATATATATATATATATATATATATATATATCAATATGCTATGGTTTAGAATTCCTATGACTTCAAAATGCTCATCTTTGAGGTTTTTTTTAGTCATATTCGATTCTATAATGTAGTACCAGCACCACAGGAGTTCACCGCGAGAACGTGGAGTGTGTTATCATATTATGAATAAACATAGAGGTACTTTAAATAAATTCGAAAGTACTTTAGAGCGTTCGGACGCAGGAACTGCAGCACTTAAATGCGAACAAAATTATGTTTGCGTGCGTGTGTGCGCGCGACAACTTTATTATGTTGTTCCTTTACTTCTATCATTGGCTGCAGTATAAGTTAATTATATTTTTAAGCATACCCACAGCTTTGTGCGCGCGCCCACAACATCATATACTTCCGTATTTTATTTGTTATTCTTGACTTCATAACATAGATTTCAAAGGGGTCAGCAGTCCTAAGATTCTCTGTATAACCTATGTTATGCCAAGCGATTTAACAACATTGATTAAAGCATTCCGCATAAAGTAGCTGCAGTTTCTCGTCGCGATTAAACCTCTTTTATCTACGTTACTTTGCGTGTAGGCACCATACCACTTTCCCTAATTGAACAGAATAACTTTATATTGATGTCTACACTATTTTTTTATTTTCACACATCCAAAATTACTATATTATTTTCATTACTGGACCCTTGATTTTTCACTATTTACACTTTTCATTTTTAAAACTAAATAGGCACTGAATATACACTATTCAACTTATTTACACTGGGAATTTTACACTATCATGGTATCATTTATTTTTAAACACTTTTCACTTGTGTCCGAAGGAGAGAGTAGTCCTACGATGGAAGGACTTCAGCTTGAAGTAGATCGACTGTCTCGGGAGATAATGCAACAAAGATATCGTAAAATTTTGTGATCTCCCGAATTATGCTTGAGATGTGGAATTTTACTTCCATAATTTTGAATCCCGCCACCGCTGCTTCATTGAAGACAGGAGGTATGATTGTGATTGAGTTGGCACGCTCCACTTCATGGTGTAGAAAATGAGCAGCTTGTTGATGGCTTGATGCGTCGTCTAGCGAATACATCTTGTTGTATGATCACGTTTCGTTCGACGAAGAGGGGCCGCAAGACTTCCAGAATAGGCGCTCTTCGATGTAGGCGGTACTCAAAGTTCGTTACTAAGCAAGTAAAAATACTTTATCCGAAGGTTGTCAGCAGAGTGTAGTAGTCGAATATTCGGCCGTCTATCTCCTTTTCCACAAGAGCACACCTATATAAATAGTCATTGCATCTACTCATGATACTATACAAAATTCAACTAATCAAGATTGAGATACATTTAATCGTCATACTTATGTTCATTTTGGAATAATAGACCTTAGCGTTAACAAATTGACCAATCAGCTTTTAGCCATAAGCACTGCATTAATTGTCCAATCAGCGCCACGATAGATTTAAAAGTTAATAACGCTCAAACCGTTTGCACACTGTACTGTTATACAGTGGTGTGAGTCAAAATTTTGTTTGAGTGAAAAGGCGGACGCAGATAAAGGCGGTCCGCAATAAGTATTAATTTTATTCGTGCGAAAGAAAAAACTTTTATTTACGCGCCCTCTTTTAACAAAGAGCTTCAAGAAGAGGGGCGTTAACATGGGGGCGGTCCCTCAGACTGCAAGAGGATCCCCCTCCGTACTATAGGAGGGGGGTCTAAACCGACAAAATTGGCAGTCATACAAACACTCTATAAAAAAATCAACGTGGTGTTGATCCGACTCCTCGACACTCCCAATGGGTATGTAACCATATGCAGCACAATGGGGGACGTCGAGAAGCTGGTCTGCGACGAGACTCAAGCACACCTCAAAAAGATTGGACTTGAAGCTAGTATGCCACAAGAGATCCTGGCCCAACGTACGATTGTATTAAGAAGACTGGACCCGCTCTTCACAGAAAACACCTGTGAAGAGATAAAAGAAGAACTAACGGCGAAGCAAGAGTGGGCCTGGATCACAGCAGTCTACAAGTTCGGGAAAGGAAGTGGAATGGTGGAGGTAGTCTTCAGCAGCATCGCAATGGCAAATCGGGCAAAAAACGAGGGGCGGCTCGGCTTTTACCTTAAAGTAAGCCCCGAACAAATAGAGAAGGAAGAATATATCAACATCTATTGCTGCTTCATGTGCTACGCAGTCGAACAGCACGCTACTAAGGACTGCACAACTACCCACCCTGCATGCTCCAACTGCGCCGAAAGCGGACACGGTTGGAAAGAGTGCAAGGAAAAGGTGCAAAAGTGCGTAAATCGTGGGGGTGACCACAGGGCTTTGGCCATGAGGTGCCCGATCCGAAAAGAGGCGATCCGCAAAAAGCGGGAGAAAATCAAGAATGAAAAAGAAGAAAAGACAAAAACAACATACGCGGATACAGCAGCGAGAATGACCACCCCTGCACGAACAAACGCTACGAGGTTGGTCATGCCCAAGGAAGAGCAAGAAATCATGGCCATGGTCATGTTTGCCCACATTGCAAATCTTATAAACCCCGGCTCTTTTTCAACTCACCTCAACCTTCTTCTTGAGAAGAATGGCTGTAACAAGAAGGTGTGGTTTCCTGAAAACCCAGACTCGGCGGGCCTTTTCAATCTCGAATTCATCGAGGAACAAAAAAGGGCACCATCGAGTAATGGGGTAAAGGAAACCGCACAAGAAGAAAAGATACAATCACCTTCGGAAAGAGAAGAAGATAAAAAGGGCGCAAGGAAGAAAAAGAAGAAGATTACCGAGGAGACGCCACAGCAAAATACTACGGACGAGGAAGAAGAGGAGGAAGGAAAATACGAAGGGGTCCCCCTCACCGAGAAGAAGGAAATCATCGAAAGAGGCCTCTTTTTCGACGGGAAAGACGTGTGCCTCGGTGTTTTCGGCTCACCCCTGTCCCCGGCCCCCAAAGACGATATGGAGTTACTCATTATCGGCCTAGCTGCTGGTGAGTACAAATGGACGTACGGGGGACCATACTCCAGGATTTAGTGGCGGCTCTACTCCTAAAATCCATAATGTCCATTAACCCAAGAGACGTCCATAATGTGAATATGACGACATTCTAGTCAATACGGAGTGGACAAAAAACATCGGAAATTAAATAGGGAATATGAAAAACTGAATAATTAAAGTGAATAATAAAAGTGAATAAGTAGGCAAATAAATAATTTAATCATATTTAGTGTAATTAATTTAATTTAGTGAAAATTAATCTAATGAAAATAGTGTAGTAAATAAAATAAATATAAATATAGCAAAAAGTGGAAAATTATTAAATTATATACAGTGATAGTAAATCAAATTTTAGTGTAAATGAATTTAATGAAAAATGATTTAGTGTAATATAACAAGCTAATTTAACTAATCATCAAAAATTACTAACAAAATTAAATGTGAAATTAAATTTAAAGTGAATTATAATGAACTAACTAATTAAATGAATTACAACTAATGTATTATAATAGCTATTAGCTTTATGTAAAATATAAACATTAATATTAAGAATTTATAGTAAATTATCCTCAAAATTTTTTATATTATTAGAATTTAACTTAGAAATAATTCAATTGGTAATGATTTCCATGTCTCCGGGAAGCTATCATTTCCTTCTACTCAGTGCTTTTACCTCCTCTGTTAAAAACTATTTTCACCACTATTTTTCCTATCATTATTACTACAATGTTTGTAATTAATATTTTAATTATGCTGCAATGTATGTAATTACTTTTTGTATTTATTTACTTAATAAACCGTTGTAACCGTTTGCACATAAATACAGCTGAAATCCATTTTCCGAATGGACGGACGACTGCTTTGGTTGCCTTAGCTAGTCTACTGTACCGTTGGGCCAATTTTTTTTATAAAAATTGTGCAAAGTAAATTTGTTGCGAAAGTGAATTAGTGAGACTCGCTTCGAGTAGCGAAGTGTAAAACTGGGTAAAGCGAAAAATCACGATACGCTTTGAAAAGTGGACCACTGGCATTCGATTTAGGAAGGTGAAGGGCGAAATCTTCACTCCTTCGTGGAGACAAGGACCGAAGCCTCAACTGGCCCACTTGCAAGCCTGAAGAAAGGAAACATCAAGGTAAAGTTATATAAAAGTACTTGGACATTGGCCCCTATTTCTCTCTCCCCCCCCCTCTTTTTTTCTAAAATGCCTATAAGTGTACACATATATTTATACATACACATCCCCTATCTTATGATAGGATGCAGGAAAGATGAAGGCGACTCTCAGCATCACTCTTCGGGTCCTCTCGGAGGGCCCGAAACCGGACAGAGAAAAGGTTTTTGAAAAAGTATATGGATCCTTACACATCGCACTGGTTAGACTAATAGACTTGCATAATGGTTACTCGGCCATTTGCGCGAGGGAGGCCGATTGTGAAGCCTTGACCTCAAGCAAAGCGGTTGAATGCCTAAAGACCATCAATCTAAAACCGACCACACCGCAGCTTAATCTGCAGGCGCCTCGCCCCCTGGGTTGGGAGCCACTCGACAGAGGACATTGAAGAGGAAATCGAACGGAACCACCAATGGGCAACGGTAGCAGAGGTCATCAACATCAAACAATACAGGCACGTATTTAAGGTTGTATTCGAAGACACGGCTATGGTTAAAAAAGCTAACGAAAATGGTTTACTTCTCTTCAACGTAAGAGTCTGCCCAGAACAGATGGAACGTAAGGAGTTTGTCGACCTTGAAATGTGCTTCCGGTGCTACAAGTGCGGCAAACACACCATTTCCAACTGCTCTTAGAAGAAAGAACTAACGCTATGCTCTATCTGTGCCAGTCGCGACCATTTATGGCGTGACTGTAAGAATATCACCCCCAAATGTTTAAATTGCGAAGGCCCCCAACGAACTGTATATGGCATGTCCGGTCAAAAAACAGGAAATACAAAAACAAACCCAATTAAAAGGCGAAACAGGAGAAGAAAGCCATTACCGAGACGAACAACCAGAAGACTTACCTACACATTCAAAACGAACATTCAACGAGAATAATGTGCTGCGTTTACTATGCACACATTGCCAACATTACACGCCCAGGTACCTTTCCCACGGAGGTCAATCGCATGCTCGTAAAGAATGGGCTGCAGGAGATGTGGTTCCCCGCAACCCTCCTTCAGAGTAGGCTATGCGAATAAGCGTATCCCATCAGTGCCAAGAAACGTGCTAAAAAGTGCCAACACCACAGAACACAGCCATCTCACGAGACCCCCGACTAAACAAACCTAAGGAAACACAAACAGCAAAACATGGGCCACTTTCACCCAAAACAGACACCACAGTTACAACAAACACACAGATACACACACCAACCAAGGAAGCAATGCGACCCAAGGAGAACAGGTCTCCACGGTCGAAGAAAATCTCAAAATCTTGTTGCCCAAGGTCTACCTCCTCACTACGGGGGAGGGAAGACCATTTAAAATACCACGCAAGAGGTTACACTCTGAAATTATATGCTCCCGAATCGGTTCCCTTCCCAACCGAAATCGATTCCCGTGAAGTATCGGAAGGTCTTAGGACCGGAAGATACAAGTGGGAATGCTCAGATGAAGTTCCTGAGTGGCAGGTTGAGGAGGCTCTGGCCCAAAATATGATCAAACTGATCACGGACTGTTTCCACACGATAACGGACACCGAATACAGAAAAAAAAGAAACGGCAGGGAGCGCACCTAGCCCAGTACACCTCACGGGGCTAAAGTAGAACGCGAATAGGCGTTTAATTTAATCCCACACACTAGAGAACTAACATTACACAAAATGACTGACAGACTTACAATTATACACATAAATGTCGATGGGTGGGACGGAAAAGGTTCCATCTATGGCAATATTATGCGACAGAGTGACCCTGACATAATACTTATTTCCGAACACGGACTGACCGCGCAAAAAATATTAAAAAGATTTCAATACGGCGACATTAGTAAGAATCATAGCAAGGAACGGTATGACGGCTGCGCAATAGCCGTCAAAAAGGACTAAAATACAGGACACTGGATGACTTAGATGAATCATACCTTGCCATTGAAGTAGGTACTGCCCTAGGGAGACTGGTCGTGTCCACGAGACAAAAAAACCCAAGGCTCGACTATTTGCCCATGCACAACCTCCTGCAGATGTTTAGCCATAAGGAAAACGTAATTTTTGCCGGAGATCTAAATGCAAGGTGTGCAGCGGCAGGATATACTTCCTACAACAATGCAGGTAGAAACATCCAGGTACTACTTGACAGACAATACATGACAAGGATCGGACCAGAATTCCCGACATACATAACGGAAAGATCAGCAACGAAACCTGATATAGTCCTATCTAGCATTAGGTTTCCTTACAACTACTACATTAAACCAGGCCCCATTATTCTGAGTGACCACCAGGCTATCACAATTACAGTAGGAGTAAACCCCATTCAAATTTTAATCCCAGAACGCAAAAGCTATAAGCAGGCGAACTGGGAAAGCTATAAAAATTACCTTCTAAATTATATCCCAGACCAGTTATTTGACGCCAATTTAGAAGAAATAGATGAGGAGCTGGATAAAATCACTGACTTCCTAATAAAAGCCGATGAAAATAGTATTCCCTGTATTAAATATAAAACCCTTTCAGCTCCCCCCCCCCTGGACCCCTCCCATGAAAGCCCTGGCCCAAGAATATAGAGACCTGTCCAATGGAGTGGCGCTGATAGGACCCAACCACAATGCCCACAGAAGACTAAGACAAATTAAAGACGAACTGCAGACACTAATTACGGACCAACAAATAGTAATATGGGACAGACTGATAGAAAGACTTGACATAGAAAGAGACTCACACACATTCTGGCAGACGTCTAAACATATTAAAGGAAAACACCCACAAAAAAGAATAACACTCATTCACGACGGCAAAGAAATTGACGAGACTGAATAGATTGAGGAAATGTTTAGGATTTTCTGGTCTTCAATCTTCAAAATTACCCCAGAAGAAAATGACAACTACAACATCGAATTCGAAACTGACATAATCCAACAGCTAAACACACAAATACACAAAACCTCTCTTCATCACTGTGTGTCGCAAGAAAGAGTGATGGAGGGCTATGGCAGTAAAATAACTGCCCTAGAACTCTCCGTTGCGCTAAAATCCTTTCGTCAAAGAGCACCGGGTACCACGGGTCTGACCCGGGAGAATTTAAGTGGCCTACTTAAAATCATGAAGGCCGCTCTAAACACGGGCTGTTTCACTGATCAGTGGAAAGTGGCCCAAATTATTTTCATCCCAAAATCAGGAAAGCCCCCGGGCTGCCCTGTAGGCTTTCGACTGATATCTCTCCTATAATTTTCTGGCAAAGTCTTCGAGAAGATATTGACTAATAGAGTCAACTCCTTTCTCGACGAGGCCAACTTGCATAATGAGCAGCAACACGGCTTCAGAAGGAAAAGAGGGACTGACACGGCACTAGCCGTTGTCACCGAAAAGCTCGCTAAAATCAAGGCAGCCAAAATGCATGCCGACTTGGTGCTCCGAGATGTCAAAAAAGCCTTTGATAAGGTTTGGAAGAGAGGACTACAATTTAAGATCCTTCAAGTAAGCCTCAACCCCATTCTTTAGAGGATTTTATGTGACTATAGAATGGAGAGGAGAGTATACATTCATATCAGATAACACAAAGGCCCCGAATTTAAGCTCGAAGCAGGAGTCCCACAAGGGGGCTGTCTTAGTCCACTTTTATACAACATTTATACACGCGACTTACCACAACCTCTCTCCGAGGGTACGATATACATACAGTTCGCTGACGACATATCGCAAAGTTTTACAGCCGCTTATTATGTTCACAGGGAATTTATGGGGAGAAATACGGCTAGGGAGATATCTAACATCAACTCTTTCGAGGGGAAATGGAAGATATCAACCAACGCCCAAAAATTCAAAATAATTCCCATGTTTTGCAAGACCTTCAATGATATACGGGTAGATGGGAGCGAATCCCCTACTGCCTGGAAGGGGCGGTTCTGGAGCTCAAAATCACCACAGGGGGCTACAAAAGTCATATCCAGCGAACAGTCGCGAATAGCAAGAGAGATTTGAGGTAATTTTATTGGTTCCGTGAACTAAAATCTCAAATAAACTCAAGATATTCAATGCGTGCATTCGCTCAAGACTCCTGTACCTCCCGGTGCCACTGAATGCGAGCGCCAAGACCCACATTGCGAAACTACAAGTCATCCAGAACAAAGCGGTGCTGCTCATTACAAATACCCGAAGAAGAGAACACAAACGACAGAGGGAGCTCCACGACTCGGTTGGATTATCTCCGATAAACGTGGCGCTCCACTAGAGAGCTAAGAGGATCTGGCAAGCCATTGGCGCCCGCTTGACCCCTGAATTCTCTCGTACACACTTAGACATTAAGGTCGACCGACAAATAAAACCATTCAAGAGCAGTAAATTACAGTCTGACGGTGACGTGACTCCAAAATACACTTGACACAACCGACAAAATACAGAAAACGACCAATGTAATGCGCAAGTTTCTTTAGTAAAAATAAATTCCAAAATAAATTCAAACTTTGCAAAAATTCAAATATAAACTTTTCCAAAAACCCACATGGGGAATAAAGACCCCCACCTCAAATAAAGTCTCGAATGCCAAAAGATCATAAAGATCTAAATAATTAACAATTAAATTAGCCAGATTAATTTAATTGGATAAACTATCAATTTTATAGTTTATTAAATAAAAAATAAAACAAAACAAACAAAATTCATCCAAAACATAACATAACAGAGCTACCCTTTCCCCGGGGACCTATTTATTCTGTCTACTACACATCATCTATTCTTTAAATTCACTCTATTTCACCACTTTCATCTCTTACTATTTTCTCTCTAACTCTCCTTAAATCTCACCACTTTTTTATGTCCAATGTCCAATCCGAATGGACGGACTGAATTTGGTTGGGTTTTTTTTTACAACGGAGAGCTGTGAGCGCGCTTAAGGGAAAGTTCGCTCTTCATTAAAGTTAACCTTAACTTTAAGAGAAAAAAAATATATGCGCTCTCGTGACTGACTGGAGATTCCTCTTGTTTCCAGTGGGCGGAGTGCTTACCCTAAAGGTGTAATTCATCCTTAAATCCCTCCTTATTCCACGCTTTGACATCCACTTACTTCCGCCGACTAAAAGTGATATAACACGACCACCGCTGCGCCCAGATCCACTTAAAGTAGGGTATAGTGAACCCCAGAAGGAAGCCCCAATAGGGAGCGCGAAGAAGGGTGTCCTTAAAATCAACGTCGCCTCAGCGTCGGCACCAATGAGCAACGAGGAACATACTACTGAAGAGAACGCAATTTCAAACATGTCAGTGCAAAGTAATGAAAGAGACAAAATAGTACGCGTGGAAGCACAGGAAATAAAACTTAAAGTCTACAGCGATGAATGCTCCCCCCTCCCGAGAGACAAGAAACAAGAAGACATCATTAAGGCAATTAAAGAAGGGAAATACAAATGGGCATTCAAAGGAAAAACAGGAGAAGAAGACGAGGAAGAAGTACAAAAACTCTTAATGGAGGATAAAATTCGAATCTACCCTGGCGACTGCGTTACTCTATGCCATTCTACATTTTAAAGTATGAAGAATGGTAGGTTTAAAGGCAACGAAGTAAAACCCAACAAGAGATCGACCCGCCAGAAGTCCAAAGATCTCTAGACGACCAAACTTAATAAACAATGGAACCAGAAAGAAGAAGAAAGCTCAGCATTCTGCAAATCAACACTCAAGGATGGATCGGTAAAACATCGACATTAGGAAATAACTTCAGAGAGATCAATCCAGACAAAATATTAATAACAGAACACGAAGTGAATCCAGAGGAAAAATAAATGAAATTGTTCGATTACACCGTCATAAATGCGAACCCTTCAGGCGAACGTCATGACGGGGCGGCAATAGCAATAAGAAGAGGGCTGAAGTTCGCAGAAGTTAATAATTTGGATGAGGCATACTTGGCCGTAAAAGTTTAAACGGAATTAAAGCCAATAATAGTAGCCGCGGGATACCAAGCATTAAAAAAAATTACCTTGCCCCGCACAACCTATTTAAAATCTTTGGCACAGGTTTTCCACCATCTTTATGAGAGACCTTAATGCCAGGTGCAGTGGAAATGGATACTGCTCCAGAAACAACAGAGGAGCCAACTTAGAAATGATGTTGGAAAGAAACATTTTCAAGAGAATAGGGCCAGACTTTCCAACATATGTCACAGGAAATGCAGCGACAAAACTAGACGTCGTGCTAGGTAGCTTCAATATGCCATACAACATCCACATGCAACCATTTACCTTTGCATGTAGCAACCATGTTGGAACATACTTGCTCATGATTCAATACCCGATACAGGTACCGGTACCGGCGAGGAAGGATTACAAGAAAGCAAACTGGGCAGGTTACACACAAGATCTTAGTAACTTCGTCCCAAAGGATCTCCCTGACGCCAACCTGGAAGATATTGATGAGAAGAACTCAAGATTAACAAGAACGATCATTGAGGCGGGCGAAAGATATATACCAAAGACAAGATACCGTACTCTTCCACATCATCTATGGACAGAGGAAATGAAGAGAAACAATAGGCAACTAAGAGGAATACTAGACCAAATAATTATCTATGGACCAAATAGAGAACGATACAAAGAAATCAGAAGACGGAGAGAAGAACTGAGGAATCTCATAGAAGAACAGCAAAGCCACATATGGGATAGCCTAATAGAGAAAATAGGCGAAGAAAGAAGACCAAAAGAGAACTGGAGACTAATAAATAGACTTAAAGGCTGACCCCCGAGAGAAAAAATAACAATTAAGAATGAACGGGGAGAAAAGATCCAAGAAGAGAAGACCACAAAAAAAACTTTTTCGTAATAACTGGAAATCAGTGTTCTTCATGACACCAGAGGAGGACGAAGACTTCAATCCAGGGATAGACGAAATGGTCCACACAGTCTTGCGAGAAAACATAAACAAGATCACTCTAGCACCAAGTGTAGAGTAAGAAAGGGAGAAAATTCTGGGTACAGGGGCCTACATAACAAAGGAAGAAATCAAAGGCGTAATATTAGGTTGAAGAATAAGTTCTTGCGTTTTTCTAATGTTGTGTTGATTTAAGTTTTGTTGACGTGATTTTTGCACATATTAAGAAACAATAATAAATAATGAGAGCAAAAGTTGCAAAGGTTAGGCTACGTCTCTTAACATCATAGACTATTAGGCTTTTGCTTAGGCTACGTCTTGAAGTTGAGTAATAATTCATTGCAGTTTATTTAAAAGTTGTGTTAATTTCATTTTTGTTTTGTACCCTCAAAATGGAATGCCAAGTTGAAAGAAAGGCGCATTTTCGACCCTTGTAGTCATTCATTTTCAATCGAGACGGGAACAATGCAAACGCAGCCAAAGCTCGTGCGATATTTATTCTGTGTACGGAGAAAATGCTTTATCAGAAAGGACAGCTCAATGGTGGTTTTCACGTTTCAAAAACGATCATTTTAATCTTAATGACGAAGAACGTTCTGGTCGCCCCATTAAGTTGGATGAAGATCGATTGAACGACCTTCTTCATGAAAATCCTCGTCAATCGACTAGAGAATTGGCTGTACAATTGGTGTGTGATCAGAAAACTGTAGTGAATCACTTTCATTCGATAGGGAAAGTTCAAAAACTCGGAGCATGGGTTCCGCACGCTCTGAGTGAAATCAACAAACTTAAACGCTACACGATTGCCGCAGGATTGCTTGCTCGTCACAAGGCTACTCGTGGATATAAGGAGAGATTTCTTCACCGCATCATCACTGACGATGAAAAGTGGTGTGTTTATGTCAACATGAACCATCGAAAACAATGGCTTAGCCCCAATAAAAAACTACTTCCGCGATTAAAGCAAGGACTTCATCGACGAAAGACGATGCTGTGTGTGTGTGGTGGGATTGTGAAAGCATCATTCTTTATAAGCTCCTTGCGAACAACGAGATTGTCAATGCAGAACTATACGTTCAATACATGTATCGACTCGCCGAAGCTATTCGTGAAAGCGACCTCATCGACGTTATGGAGTCCTTCTGCAACACAAGAATGCTCGTTCTCACATTGTCAATATGACAAAATATGCCATCCAAATTCTTAATTGGGAAATCTTGCCGCATCCTCCATATTGGCCAGACTTGGTTGGCTCCATCGGATTTCCATCTGTTCCGATCGCTCTCCAACAATTTACGTGGCGTTTCGTTCACTACTGATGTGGAATTAAGAACCTGGTTAGACAAATTCTTCGAGTCAAAATCCAAAGATTTTTATTGCAGAGGTATCGAAAAACTAGTTGAACGTTGGGAAGAAGTCGTAAATAACAACGGAGAATACATTATTTTTTAAATTGCATATTTTTATCAATTAAAAATGAAGTTTTTCTAAAATTGTTAATGGTAATGAATAAATTTGATAAAACCGCAAGAACTTATTCCTCAACCCAATACAATCATTCAAACAGAAAGCGCCAGGCCTCTCAGGAATAACCAGAATTAACCTTACCAAGGCACTTAACATAATCATCAGAACATTAAAGAATATTTTTAACGCGTGCTTAAACCCCGGTTACTTCCATGATAGCTATAAACTAGCGGAAATGATATTCATCCCAAAGCCAGGAAAACTACTAAACCACCTCAGCAGTTACCAGCCAATATCACTATTGAACTTCATGGGCAAAGGCTTCGAGAAAATCCTTAACATAAGCCTAAAAGAATATCTTGAAGAAAATAAACTTTATAATGATTATCAGTTCGGATTCAGAAGAGGCAGAGACACCACAATGGCACTTGGTATACTAACAGAGAAAATAGCAAAGGCCAAAGCAGAGAATAACTACATCGATCTCGTCCTGAGAGATGTAGAAAAAGCATTCAACAAAGTCTGGGTCAGAGTAATGCAATATAAGATCATAAATTTCCAGATGAATAGCAATCTGGAGAGAATTCTCTGTGATTAAGTCACAGACAGAAGAGCATATGTGAAAATCAATGGTTATTCTGGGCCCCACGATGTATTCAATATACACAGCAGACCTGCCACCACCAATAATACCTGGTTGCCTAAACATACAGTTCGCGGACGAGATAAGCCAACTGGTCGTCACTCCGTACAAGAACGTACGCTTTCAGGCAAGGACAACAGCTTTAGAAATCAGTAACATCAACAACTACGAAAGAAATTGGAAGATGAGGACGAACAGGAGAAAATTTACAATTATCCCAATCTCCTGGAACAAAAAAGCTATAATTGTAGTTGAAGATCAGAACTACAGATATCATAGTGAGGGTAAAGTGCTAGGACTCAGAATAACACAAAGAGGCTACAAACAACATATAACGGAGAGGAAGAACAAGGCGACTCCGATGCTTAACCTACTGTACAATCTAAGAGGGTTAGGCATGAAAAATCCAAAAATCTATCTTGCACTAGGAAGAGAGGTATTACAATACCTGCCAACCCCTATCAATGGTGAAACAAGGACGACAAAATTGGAACTCCAGAGAATACAAAATATAGCTCTCGGCCCAATCACCAACACACGTAGGAGAGAGAGGAGAAGACTACAGTATCTACACCAAGAAGCTGGGTTAGAAACGCTCAACATCAATATCAGGAACAGAGCGGAGAAAATATGGAGGAAGATAGACGATCTTCCCTTGATATTTGCAGAGCACACGAACACCAGAGTTGGAGTCCCCTTTAACACTCAATTTTCCAGAGTCAGACAACAGCTGAGAATCGAGGGGGTACCGATGTTTATTTAAGTAGAAATCCAAAAAGAGAGGAGGAACAAGCATAACGATAAAGATATTTGCCCGACTATATACAAACTCAACCAACGAAATAACCAACCAAGACACCAGATTGATACCCTAATAAGACAACCGAATTTAAACAACCTAAGTAGGAAGAAATAACTGACTAAGAGGACCTCACAGATCAAAAGTGTAAACAGAAATAATGCGAACAAAATGAACTAAAAGTGTAATAAGTGAACTATATTCAAAAGTTTGTCAAAAATTATAGTGAAGTGAAAGTTAACAGTAAAACAGAAATAAAACGAACATAATAAACTAAAAGTGTAATAAGTGAACTATAGTACTAAAAAGTTTAACAAAAATGATACTGAAGTGAAAGTTAATAGTAAAACAAGTAAACAAAGTGAAACTAAAGTAAAAAAGTGATAACAACAAGAGAAAGTAAAACAAAGTAAGGAAAGTAAAAACAAGTAACATAACAATACATAAACAAAGCTCAGATCTAAGATAACTCAAAACGGCATGAATGCTACAATAAACACATGAATGTAAGATGAAAAGAATAAGGGAACAGAGATTATGCGGTCCTCCCCCTTTTGTATGAGGAACAAAGGTGCTAAAGTGTGAGAAAGGAAGTAAGCATTATTAATGATGAGTAAATGCATGATGGTGGTTCGGAATCCACGTTAATCAGCAGGTCCCCCTTCTCCCTCGGCAAGGGTATTCCACCCTTTCCACCTTTGACTACTGAGGTTGCTCAATCTGCCTCCTCACCAATCTGTCCTCTTTTAACTCAAAACTTTCCGTCTCCCACAGCTATAAACCCTCTTCTAAAGCTTGTTCAGGACTTACCATTAACCACTTTACTATCGGTTCACTTGAACTGAGAGTCAGAAGTGGGGGGAGTTTATCTAGGAGCAAGTCGGCCGCGGGTCTCCTCCTCTTCTGGGCCCTCCCACCCTCCCCGATCGTGGGAGGGGTACAGGAGGGAGGAGTAACCGCGAGCCGTACCTTTTCTCCCCCTAAAAAAAAATTCGAATGACACTCATTAGAGAACAGCAGAATGTACTTTGGGGCAATTTAATTTGGCAGACTTGACTTAGAAAACGACTCGAGTACATTCTGTCAGACTGTAAAAAGACTAAAAGGAGGACAGACAAAGACGTCAATAAAAATCATACGAGACAACATGGAAATTACTGAGACTGATAAAATCGAGGAAGAATTCAGACTCTTTGGGGAATCTATTTTTAAGATATCCCCGGAGAAGAATGACAACTTTGATTTAGACTTCGAATACAGAATCATTGATGAACTAAACGACCAGATCCACAGAACCTATCTTTATCATTATGTGACACAAGAAAGGAATATGGAGGGATACGGCGGTAAAATTACTGCCGAGGAACTCTCAAAAACTTTAAAATCCTTTCGTCAACGAGCACCAGGGCGTACAGGACTGACAGGGGAGAAATTTATTCGAGCCGCGCCTAACATCCTTTTGGGGCTCATGAATATCATGAATGCGTGCCTGAACGTGAATTACTTCCCTGACCATTGGAAGGTAGCAAAAATGATATTTATTCCCAAACCCGGTAAGCCACCGGATAGTCCAGCTAACTTCAGGCCCATATCTCTCTTAGAATTTGCAGGGAAAGTCTTGGGGAAGATATTGGCAAACATGGTGAATACGTTCCTCGAAGAAAATAATTTGCATAACCACCAACAGCATGACTTTCGGAGGAAGCGAAGAACGCAGACGGCGCTTGCCATGATCACCGAGAAGTTAGCAAAAATAAAAGCAGAACAGCGCCACGCAAATCTCATGCTCCGAGACGTCAAATAGGTTTTTGACAAAGTATGGAGAAGAAGTCTACAATACAAGATCTTACACCTGGGCCTCGATCCCATACTTGAAAGGATACTTCGCGATTATGTGATGGAGTGGAGAGCGTATGTGTACGTAAAAGGCTTCAATGGCTTTGAGTTCGAACTCGAAGCAGGGGTGCCACAAGGCGGGTGTATAAGTTCCCTACTCTATAATATATACACAAAGGACCATCCCCAGCCTCTAACAGAAGGCTCGTTATACGTCCAATTTGCGGATGAGGTATCAATGATCTGTACGACACCTTATCGGAATGTGAATTATATGGCACAGAGTACGGCGGTAAAAATCGAAAACATCAACTCTTTTGAGAGGAGATGGAAGATACCTACCAATGCCCAAAAGTTCCAGATAATCCCACTATTTCGATGAACCCTCCCAGACATCCGTGTGGGGGTGTACGCATCCCATACCGTACGGAGGGCACGGTTCTGGGACTCCGGAATACGACTGGTGGGTATGGGAGTCAGGTGAACAGGGTCTCGGTAAATGCACGGAGGGACTTAGGTGAGTTTTTGCGATTCATAAACCTAAGAACCTCCAACAAATTTAAAATCTATAATGCGTGCATCCAATCCAAACTCCTGTACCCCCCAGGCCCCATAAACGCGAGTCCCAAGACCCGGATCCTTAAATTGCAAAGGATTCAGAATAAGGCTATCGTAATTATAACGGGAACTCGAAGGAGGGAGAAGAGAAGGTAGAATGAGCTCCATGGTGAACTGGGGTTGACCCCCATAAACGTGGGGGTTCACAATACAGCAATAAAGATCTGGGACGCAGTACACCGGTACCTCCTTCGCGAGTTTGTGCTCGAGCACATGGACTTTAATGACCCAAGACACAGAAGATCATTTACAAGTAGCAGACTGCTCATCAACAACGAAATAAACCCAACGTTCACATAAAATTCCGTTCACAAATCAAACACAAACAAAGCCAATCATTTTAAAAAACAATTTCTCTTTTTATATATATTTCCCTTGAATTATTAAAACTCTAATTCCCCTAAAATAAAACAACAGTAACAACAACAAAAAATTAGAATAAACTCAAAATCAGGAACTAAAAACCCAGATACAAAAACTCTTCACCGGCACTAGGAGCGAAAAACCCCTCTACTATAAAGGCTTGAATGCCTTTCGTATGCATATATATATATATATATATATATATATATATATATATATATATATATATATATATATATATATATATATATATATATATATACAGCCTTGGCCAAAAGTATTAGGCCACCCTAGTGTTTCTGGTTTCTGCTAACTCAATGTTAATGAAACTCGTGGACATGGTGGTTTACGGTATATTTCACAATATACATTAGTTTTAATATTTGGATGACCCTCCTTTAGCTCTAAGTACTGCTTTTATACGGTTAGGCAAAGAATCAACTAGTTTTTTTCAGGTTCTAGAAGCAATCTTACTCCATTTTTCTCTAAGTTTTTGATATAAATGCTCTTTATTTTTAATTTTTGCGTTCTTGGTAGCTTTACCAAGAGTTCTCCTTAGGTCTTTGATCGGACTTAGATCGGGGCTTTGAGCTGGCCAGTCCATGGGAACAATACCCTGTGTGTCAAACCATTGACGAGTCTTCTTAGCTGCATGACATGGAGCGTTGTCCTGTTAAAAGATAACACTGTTTTTCGACACTCCTGGGTGTAATTTAGCAATTGATGACTCTTAAACATCCGATAACATGGAAACATAGGTAGCTGAATTCATCCTTCCCTAACATAAAAACATTTCTCCGGGTCCTGTGGCAGACATGCAGGCCCACAACATGATAGAACCACACCTATGTTTTACGGTCGGTACCAGACATTCAGCCTAAAATGCTTCCCCCACTTTGCGACGCACGAAAGTTGCACCAGATGTGCCTAAAGCCTGAATAAAAACATGAACGATAATATTATCCTTATGTTGAATATTTCTTATATATTTTGGGTAAAATAACACAGATATTTTGAGTTTATATGTTGTTTGAATACTTTTACTATCTTACCTCAAACGAGAGGCAGTCAATAAGTTTAGCAATTCGGTTATAAGGAAACGAGATATGAGGAAAAGTGTTTTATTATTTTTCAATATAACTACCCTCGACTTCAATACAATTGCTCCACTTGTCCCTGAGGCTTCGAATTCCCCACAACCAGAAATCTCCCGACTGTTGTTCAATCCACTCCTGGACGGCTATCTGGACATCTTCATCGTCCCTAAACCGGCGTCCACGCAGTGCAGCCTTGAGCTGGCGGAATAAAAAGTAGTCGCTAGGGGCCAGATCTGAACTGTAGGGAGGATGGTTGAGCTCCTCAAATCCGCACTCGCGCAGGGCAGCTTGTGCAACTCTGGCCTTGTGGACTTTGACGATGTTGAAGTCGATCATGGGGCATGAAGTTTCTAGGGACCCAACGGGTAGAGACCTTGGCCATGGCCAAATTGTCGTGGATGATGTTGATAACACTTCCATTGATATTCCAAGTTCTCGCTCGATTTCTTCGATCTTCACCCGTCGATTTTCGAGGATCATCCTCTCCACACAGGTCACATTGTCCTCGTTGGTCACGTCTGATGGGCGTCCTAGACGGGGGTCATCTTCAAGGGACTCACGACCATAGCGGAGCTCCCTATTCCAGCGAGCAATGGTTGCATAGGAAGGGGTGGTGTCGGTGTACACTGCAACTATGCGTTCATGGATCCCTTTTGCATTCTTGCCTTCCTTGGTCAAAAATTTGATCACTGCGTGGTGCTCAACCTTCTCCATTGTTGAAAAATTTGTGACTGACGATCTGCGATAAGCTACTACTTCTTAAATAGACGAGGCAGGAGCGTGCGGCTGCAGGTCCTGACTTGTCATAACTTGTCCTAACACCCCCACAAACAGCCATCCCCCTTCCTCTGTTTTGCCCTACCGATTCGCTAAACTTATTGACCGCCCCTCGTAATTATTTTCATCAGACCATATGACTTTCGACCATTGCTCACTGATCCGATTTTAGTTGTTTTGGGCCAACTGAAGATGTTTATTCACATTCGCTTCAGAAATCCATGGCTTCTTCCTGGCTTTACAGCCTTTCACGCCGTACTCTACAACATTCTTCTAACAGTTCTGGTTGATATTTGTGATGTACCTGCCTCGTTGAAGTCCGCACAGAGCTCTGACGATGTTTTTCTCCTGCTTTTGAGCGACTGACGGATGATGGGTCTGACATTACGAGGCGTTGTAACCTTTTTTCTACTTTTTTTTTGTCTCTCTGAAGCGCTCGAGAGTCGTTTGCACCACACATCGAGAACATTTCTTCTTCTGAGCAATTTGCCTTTGAGACATTCCATCTTTATGATAAGCTACGATTTGACCTCGCTCACACTCGCTGAACTCCCTTGTTTTAGACATTTTACTGTTTTTTAACTGTATCTACAACGTATTTTAGCACAAAACACTGGAATAATCAATGGAAAATGAGTTAATTGTGGACGTTGGTTTCACACAAAATTGGTTACATACGTACAGTACAGTATAAAAGCGGTAGTTGAAGCTAAAGGAGGGTCAACCAAATATTAAACTAATGTATATTGTGTAATATACCATAAACCACCATGTACACGTGTTTCATTAACATTGAGAAAGCAGAACCCAGAAACACTAGGGTGGTCTAATACTTTTAGCCAAGGCTGTATATATATATATATATATATATATATATATATATATATATATATATATATATATATATATATATATATATATATATATATATATATATATATATATATATATATATATATATATATATATATATATATATATATATATATATATATATATTTATAGCTATATTATATATACTAAATACAAAAAAATTGTAGAATGACCTTCAAGGTGGCCATGCCGAACGTACATAATATTCTGATCGTTCTCGGCCGTCCAACTTGAGCAGAAAGCACATAAATTTTGTATAACGAGTTTTTAACTCATTTAGAAAAGCTACAACTTTCAAATCTGCGCATTAAGTCATTCGTAATCATTGTAATTTATGAGATTTAGGATGAAAGATTTTTTTTTTCATGTCTCTCCTAAAATGAATGAGTGAGCAATTGTAACGGATGGCATGGTGTTCGAATGTTCAGAAAAACAGCTCTAATGCTATAACGTGATACTTCAATGAACAACCTCTAGTGGCTTAGGTCATAACTCACTTCAAGAGCCCTCTAAAATGAGAAGAAAACAAAGGTTGTTTTCCATTAAATCTCTAATTACTGCAGATCTGATGAGCACTTTCTTAATCTTGTAATCCATGCATCTTTAACTAAAAGATTCCATTCTCGCATACAGGTGGCCAGGAGTTCGTTCTGTTGTTTACTAAGGGTTAGATCACGAAGAAAATTAGCAAATTATTGAGTTCAGGCTGAGTAATAAGATATGCTTTTTTGTATATTCAGGTCGTGGATTTTACGTAGAATCGTGTAATTTTGGTTCATCCGAGCTTGGTATTTTAGATAGTGGCTGAGAGACAGGGCGAATAGCAGACTGAAGATTTGATTAGATAATTGCTTTTATGCCTTTCAGGTTGAAACCTGTAGTGAAAAAAGAAAAACATCATACACGACTTATTATGTATTTAGAAAATAATAAAGATCTTGTGAGAAAATTCTAACAAACATAGAGGAAAGAATGCTTACCAGTGATATCTGTTAAACAGAAGTAGCCGTCAGATGAATGGTCGTTTGGCTCTCCTTAGACCATTGAAACATCAAACGTGAAGCCAGGATTGGTACCCTTGACCCATGCCAAAGTGTACTTGTGCACTTAACACAGCAAATATGAGAGCCCATCGCTTGGCCTGATCACCACCTATACCTTAGAATTACAGCACATATAGTTCCTTGACGGGTAGATTCAGGCTTATTTTATATTGTTTACGTGTCAGACCTCCGCAAATATAGCAAAAGAGGTCTGGGGAATTATTGCATTTCCTTAGCATTACTGCTTAATTAATATCGATGCCACACGTAAAAAGAGATTAAAATACAATTAGGTGATCTAAATCAAATTAGAACTTTGTTCAAAGTGATAATTGCGCATTCGAGATGAAGGCATTGGCGGCGTAATGCACGATCCAATGATAATGTTTCAGGGCACGAATAACGTCATTTTTACGTAATTTACAAGAAATTGGTTAGTTACGCACAAAATTGTGTTATTTTTGTGGGCTACGCATAAAACTACCTTTGGAAAGGCCATTTTTTCTTTCGCTTTTTCTATGTTTTATACTGTAATTAGTGAAATTATTCAATAATAATCACTGTAGAAGAATAAGATCTAAAAGCGACCACGTGACCTTATGTACCCACGTGGTCTCAAGATCACCGCATGGAGCTTTGAAAGTGCGGTTGATCTACGGCGACGAGGCGGTCTACACCGTTTTATTGCACCCCAGCTATATTTGCTTAGATACACATTTTCGTCGTCTCGCATGGCCTTCCAGCCAGCCTTCCTGCCCTACGGCATAGATCGAAGTTGTTCGAACATTCTACACCAACTTTATCTCGGTTGGCCCGAAGGAGTCAATGCCTTTTCCCCAAGATCGCACGAATTGTGGAAGCTCCCACCAAGCCATTACAGCCACCTAGCAGACCGTCTATATAATCCCTCGACTCGGATAAACGTGTAGCACTTCAAGACTTTCTGCCTAATACCACATACGAGCTAAGGAAACGCCCGCCCGTCGTGATTGGAGACAACGACGATTTCAATTCGAAGACGAAGGCTAAATCGACATGCGTGAACTCTGCCATAGTCAATCGGTGAGTATCTGACGAGGATTTCCATCTCATCCGCCCCACGTGTTAACCCAACTTCCCCATTGCAGTCATCCTATCCCGACTGGCCCTTCCTTTCAACGAACACATAAGCAGTGCAACCATTGAGGCCTACAGATTATTCTATAATCTGACTTACCCGAATCGTCTCATCCTTTGTGTACGAGCCCCGTTTTAAAATCCCCTTTTAATCACCAACCTGAACCCGACCCTTAATCCTATAACTATCCTTTCTGTGTCTCGTGCCGACATGTAATTTCGCCTGTACGATCATTCTCTTTAAACCCTATATCTGTGTATATTCAAATTCTATTTCTTTTGTTGTTAGTAAAGGTATATTTTTGTTATCGTCTTTCTTTTGCAACCTTTAGACTTGTACAGCTTCCTGTTAATATTTGGCCAACTTGCACTCTGAATTATTTGTTTTAAAATGACCCAGCAAATTTAAAAGTAAACCATCCCCACTGAATTCATAACTATTTGCCGTCACTAACCGGCCAGGTCGAACCCAAAACTCTAAAAGGGCATTCATATATATAAAGAGAGTCTGGCCATTCCACGACAATTACATAGAGTAAAAGAAAGAGAGTAATAATGCGTATGAAGCCCCATATATTTTAATAACTAATAAGACCACACGGAAAACAATTTTAAAGCATAGAAAATTTCCTGTACGAAATTTTAAGAATTATGTCTAATTTTAAAATTAAATCATATAAGGAGATTTTATATTCGAAACAAGTGTATAACAAACAGCATTTTCGTCTTTTTTGACGAGGTTAATGAAGACGGAAAAGAAAAGAAAATTAATATAGATGAAATTCAAGATTCTGTACGCACCGTCGACACCACACAGTTTTTTTTAGGGTATCTGTTCTGTTGGCGGATTTTAATTTTGTTCTTATTCCGTCGCTTTCGGGATCACGGGGCAAAAATTCGGTCGAGTAATTTGAAAATTCTCGGCCAGATTTTGGCACTGGGTGCAGCAATTTATATTAGTGAGGTGCTGTTTGTGTTCTCTGTTTTTTTACTTTCTCAAAAGTTGTCGTTAAAATACAGGGCGGCATGAACCATTTAAATAATATATATATATATATATATATATATATATATATATATATATATATATATATATATATATATATATATATCATAACTAACCAGCATTTACTTAATCACTTAACCTTCTGCAGGAGGAATGCTGCTTCCGCCAGCGCGTTGGTTTCGTATACATTTCAAAATATGAAACCCCTACTGCACTCTTTTTTTCACTTAAAATTATTTTTGCGAATGGATAAAGGCCAAAAATTCTTCCTTTCAGCAACCTCCATAAGCTTTATCAAGTTTGTACAGTTCATTTTCATCAACCTAAGTCAAGATAATGTACAAAGTAACACTGCTGGAAATTCAGAAAAATAATTGGCATTTAGCTCCTGAATTCAACTCGTTAATTAAGTTGTTTAAATCAAGAGAAAGAAAAAAAGGGCTTGAATAGTAAAAGATTTTTATTTTTTATGTTTGAATCAGTTTAAATTGTGTTTTGAACCTTGAATCAGAGACACTTATACAGACTTCACTTACCTTGTCCGGGGAATGCCTTAGTGATATCTTACCGTGACTTGGTTTGAATTAGTAGTACAAATAAAGGAAGTTTAAGGGGAAAAACAAATGGGGAGTATTTAAGCGAGATAAAGAGAAAAAGTGGGACTAAGAAGGTTAGAAGTATCTGGCCCAAGTGAAGTTGACCTGCGACCTCTAAGCGAGTTGTTACTGAGTATTTTTTGGTCGGCCGAAGCTAATTCGAAAGTAAAGAAGATAAGCAGTCTCCCAAACTCCTCTAAGATAAGGTTTTACACGTACACTTGAATGTTAATTCTCCCGCCAAACTGTTATACAGGGGCAATTTTTAGCTCCAAAATTCAACTTGAGGTTAGTTGCTTAAATCGAAAGAGAGAAAAATAGGGTTCTGAAAAGAGAGGGAAAGAATTTTTTTAATTTCTCGTAGTTTGAATCGTGTTTTGACGTTCGATCAAAGTTACTTACAAACAGTTTTCTCGTAAATAATTTTGCCAGGACAATGTCTTATTAATACCTTACCTAGATTTGGTTTGAATCACAAGAACAAATAAAGCAAAATTAGAGGGAGAGAGTAAAAAGTAGGATTTGTATTCAGCCAGTGATAATTATTAATGACAGTGTGGGGGAATCCCACGTGAAATTTTTTTTCCAGCACGGAAGTTCCATGCGCTAGAGAAGGTTCTGTCAGGCTTAAATTGGTAAGCCTCCCCCCCCTCCTTCCCCTCCACAATCGGTAGCCTCGAACCGCGTCAACCACGGTCTACCTTTACACGGGTTAGAATCCCCTCGGCAAGAAGATTCGAGGGCATTCGAGAGTAGAGCTGTTTCGCACTAACCATCCCCCCCGCGGGGAGAGCCTCGGATATATATAGTGCTCGTCCTTCATGAGGCGAACACAGAGTTGAGAAATCTCGCCCGGACCCAAGAAGATTCCCCTAGTTCCAAGTCAGGTGCTAACAACGAAGCAAGGTAACGGCTGAACTATTTGTGTGTCAGAATTAGCCCCAGCCAGTCAGGTAATTCCATTTAACGATCGCTACCGAGTGATTTTTCCGACTTCACTAATCAACTCCTGTCGAAGCCCTCCTCGTTCGCTCCTCGTTTTCGGGTGGCCTAAATACTCTCCCCTGGACCGGACGTTATACCCCCCTCCCTTTTTTGGAGAACCGTCATCACTTTAACTTCCCGCTCAGAACCTCCAATCACCCTCACCTTACGTGCAGAAGACATCCGTGAAGCCTTACCCCGATGTCTCACCCGGAATCCTCCGTAAGCCAACCCATCTCCCCATTCAGTAACCCATTTGAGTTAATTCCCCCCATTTGAATAGTCTGATCCTGTAATACATTAAATTTTAACTTCATAGTCTGATGCATAACTACAACTCCCCCTTCCCCTTCTCGTTTACCGATGTAAGTTTGCCCATTAATTCTCTGATGTAATTTTGCTGATCAATTCTCTCATTTTTTTATGTAAATAAAATTATATTTTTGTACATGCCTCTTTAAATAACCTTGAGCTTTGCCATTGCCCATATTTTACCTGACCTCGTTGCACTCTTATCTCGCCATTCCGCCCGTCGAAACTCGTGGTGTTCCGTCCCTTTGTCGGTTCGCCTTTAAGTTATTGGTCCCTCCCCCATATATATAATATTGTATTGATGTAATGTAATGTCATACCACGACTTATATATTTATTAATATACATATTATATAATTTTGGTGTCGAGTGTGTTTTTGGTTTTTAAGAACCCGTGTCATTTTAATTTCGACATTAGAAGTTCCCTTGTTATACACGTATATCCCTTTTATTTATTTTTTGTGTATTGTACTGGCAGAAGGCAAGTTCAAGTTAATTGAAGAGCAGTGGAACGTAATCTATTTAGATTTTGTGTTGGACCCCAGGTAATTTTTTTTATTGTGTTTGAATTTTGGAGACTCTCCTGGTTATTAATCCAAAAGAGTTAAGGTCTTTGGTGTCCTCATTCCGGTAGGACCCTTTTAATTTTTTTCCGCTTAGAAACAATAGAGGTAGGCAGCTGTATCATATTTTTGTGTGTGTGAACAAGGCATTCACGAATATTCAAGTATTCGTTTCGCGTGGGTAGTGTCCTAGCTCGTTCGCGTGTCAGTGTTCCCTCAGTCAACTGCGTAACGATGTCATCCTTCGAAAAATTCAAGAGTCAAGGTGAAATGTTAGGTCTTTCGGGCAAAGACCTGTTAAATTACGTACAGGAAGAAGAGAGTAACGAAGGGGCAGAGCGAAGGGAGGAGGAACTAAGAAAAACGGAGATGGAGAACAAACTTAAGATGGAGATGGAGAAGAACAAGATGGAGGTGCATGAGAACAAACTGAAGATCGAGATGGAGAAGAACAAAATGGAGATGGAGGAGAACAAACTGAAAACTGAGATAGAGAACAAACTTAAGATGGAGATGGAGAAAAACAAAATAGAGATGGAGAAGAACAAAATGGAGATGGAGAAGAACAAAATGGAGATGGAAGAACGTGAACAAATTAGGCAGCATAAGCTGGAAATGAGCCGAACTCAAATGGATTCTTAGTCCATCGGTTCCCGAACTGAAATTCCCCAAACTCCTTCAGTCAAACTTCCCGCTTTTAATGATGGAGAAGACTCTCGGTCATTTTTTACCCATTTTGAGAGAATTTTCCAGATCAATAGTTGGAATCTCGAAAATGATGGCGTTGCTCGCCTACTTCCCTTCCTAAATGCCCAGTTAAGGGATATCTTCGTATCCCTTCCCCCGGAAGCAACTTTGGATTATTCCACGTTAAAGTACGAATTGTTAGCCACTGTTCATATGAATTGCGAATTCTACCGCTCACGATTCCGCCAGGAAAGGATCCGCCCTGGCCCAACATTTCGATAACACGGGTATATCCTCCAAAGACACCTTCAGTGTTGGCTGGATGCGTGCAGGATTCCCCATGTCCACGAGTCCCTTTTGGACTTCTTCCTTAGGGATCAGCTTTTAGCTACCGTGGCTCCCGAAATTCGCGCCTTAATTAAGGATAAACGTTGTGCCACTTTCAAGGAGTGCTTGGAAAAGGCCGATGTTTACGCGGGTAGTCACAATTTATACCCTAATGATATTAAAATGGCTCTCCAATCGCCCCTCAAAACTAAATTTTATGGTCCTAAATTGGTTCCAAGATTTACCAAAGTTCCTAGTCCCTCGAAGCCAAGAAACTTCTATCCATTTAAACACCGAGACGTTAAGCCCCTAGTTTCTCCTCTCCCGGTTGTGCCGTACCAAAAGAACCCCATCGTCTGCTACACCTGCAAAGTTCCCGGCCATTACCGCAGAGGACTGTCCTCAAAACTCCAGATTCGCAAATTCTCAGTCCCACCAAGTGCACCAAATCTATGTCGCCCTTGATCTTTTTCCGTCGCCTCAGGTGACTCCCGATCCTCCCTCGCCCGCCATAGACCCGGCCCATCAGGTAAACTTTCTCTTTAATGAGAAAAACCCTGGTGGATTGAAGTTTGAGAACGGAACTGTGAACGGTCGCCGAGTATCCACCCTCGTCCGTGACACCGGGTTCACCTGTACTATAGTGTCTGAGGACCTACTCTTCCCTATTGGGCCCGACCACAAGAAATTTGCGGTGGTCCACGACTACTTTGGCCAGGCCAGTCGTTTCCCAGTAATTCGTTGTCACATCGAGTGTGACTATATGTCCGGTTGGGCCGAAGTGGTAGCAGCCCCAATCCAGTTTGGCTCCGTTTTGTTCGGTCAGAACCCCGTAATACACGACCATCCCGTGGCCCAGCAGCCCGTGATTATCCGTACACAGGCAGCCCTGGAATCCCGTGCACCTGTTCCCCTGGAAACCTCTATCGACCCGGAGTTCCAAGCCCTCCGGAGCGACAAGTTTTCTCACGCCCAGAAGGATTGCACAACTCCCCCCCCCCCCGTTGGGATAAAACTTAAGCCCTCGAGCGTGAGTCCACCCGAGGTAACAAACGAGTGTCGTATCTCGTGAAGAAGGACTTATTGAGAGGTATAAGACCAACTTTGACCTTAAGTCACGAGAACGAAAGTTCAAGCCTGGCGCGGAGGTGCTGGTGCTACTTCCCACGGGAAGCAACAAACTCCTTAGCCAGTGAAAGGGACCCTACCCCGTCCTCGAGGCTAGAGGATCCATGGATTACCTCATCCATACTCCGGCGGGAGCGAAGGTTTTCCACGTGAATTGTATATATTATCTCATTAATGTTCCTAATTATGATTTTTTTTCTGTTGGTCCACTAAATTGTTTAGTCTTTAGTCCCATATTTATGCCTCCATTTAATTGTATCCTTTTTTTTGGTTCCACTGAAATGTCGCCAATGTTCTCCTGTGATTTTATTTTTTTTTAAATTGTACTAGTTAAATTCTCTAGAATTGACCTGTTTAAGGCTTATGTACGTAAATTCCCCGCTGAGCTCAGATTTACATTTTTTTGTGTGTACACCTATTGTAGCCTGTCAGAATTTCCCTAGACCCTTGATAATTCTAGTTTAACGGATGGGATGATCCTTTCCTGTGCAACTGCTCTGTAAAGCATAATCTTTCGGTTGGGAGATGTGTGGGGGAATCCCACGTGGAATTTCTTTTCCAGCACGGAAGTTCCATGCGCTGGAGAAGGTTCTGTCAGGCTTAAATTGGTAAGCCTACCCCCCCCCCCCCTCCCCTCCACAATCGGTAGCCTCGAACCGCGTCCACCACGGTCTACCTTTACACGGGTTAGAATCCCCTCGGCAAGAAGATTCGAGGGCATTCGAGAGTAGAGCTGTTTCGCACTAACCCCCCCCCCCGCGGGGAGAGCCTCGGATATATATTGTGCTCGTCCTTCATGAGGCAGACACAGAGTTGGGAAGTCTCGCCTGGACCCAAGAAGATTCCCCTAGTTCCAAGTCAGGTGCTAACAACGACGGCTGAACTATTTGTGTGTCGGAATAGTCCCCAGTCCTTGAGGTAATTCCATTTAACGATCGCTACCGAGTGATTTTTCCGACTTCACTCATTAACTCCTGTTGAAGCCCTCCTCGTTCGCTCCTCGTTTTTGGGTGGCTGAAATACTCTCCCCTGGACCGGACGTTACGCCCCCTTCCCTTTTTGGAGAACCGTCATCACTTTAACTTTCCGCTCAGAACCTCCGAGCGGCCTCGCCTGACGTGCAGAAGACATCCGTGAAGCCTTACCCCGACGTCTCGCCCGAAATCCTCCGTGTCGTAGAATTCCCCCCCTTTTTGTTCTATTCTAAGAGTGCTAAGAGTGTCTAATATAAATTGATATCTGAATATCTTAAGGAACAGAGCAGCTTCGAAACACGTAAGGATATATAAGAAAAACGAACATTAATCCCAAAATAAACTTATATTTTAACTTTAACCATTGAATACACAACATCTAAATATTTACTACAGCAATACTCTTAATATTATCCTAAACAAGAATTAATTAAATTAGTTAACCCACAAAAATTGGTTAATTTCTCTACACACAACAATAATATAAGAATTAGGCTTACGGACTCATCTGGAGTTTAAAGGCCTCAGAAATGTTATTGACTCACGCCGCGTGCCGTTTGTCCAGATGTAGATGAGCGAAATTACACGGTCGTTTTGGCGAGGGTAGTAGCTGGGGGGTCCACACGTTCTACCGGGGAGGTGGGGGTTCTTCAAGGATGAGAACAATTACGGTGCTTTATGCAACACCTAGGCAGTCGTGGTCTCTCTGGCGAGAATGAGTCGAACTTGGTTCTTAAATCAAGCTAATTTGGAGTGCGGTGTGACCACCGAGTAACGAGCTCGAGGAGGAGCTTTTCTCCTTCGTTACTAATTTCCTTATGGACGAGGACTGACCTCGGGGAGGGTCTTCTTCAAGGGCGAGGATAACGGAGGGGGGTTTCTCTGGCGAGAATAATTTGAACTTGGTTCCTTACCAAGTGAACTTAGGAGTTCGGTGTGGCCACCGAGTAACGGGCTCGAGGGGGAGCCTTTTCCTTCTTCTTTTCTTAATTCCTCAAGGACGAGGAATACCCCTGGTGTTTAATGTGCACCGGGATATGAGGAGTTTCTCGGGCGAGAGTAAGTTGAACTTACCAAAGTTAACTTATCGTTTGGTTTGATAACCAGGGACTTAGCTCGAGGATGAGCTTCTTCTTAGCCCCTTAAGGTAGGTAGCCCTGCCTCTCTTGCAGGGTACTTCTTGGTCTGGTGAGCCAAGTACACTACCTCTCCAGTCTCGGTAGTTCGGTTTGATCCGAGGACTTCGTCACCTAGAGACTGACGTATACTACCCCGATTTTCCTCAGAGTTCCTCATTTATACCTCGTCACCCCACTGGGGGAGTGGTAAGGGGGAAGGGGCTTGAGGACGGCCCCAGGAGAGTTCGTTTGGCCAACGGTTTTTCCCAAGAAGTCAAACATCGGCTCCTCGTTAGCCTTCGAGATTGGGAGAAACACGTCTCTAATTTCTTATTTGACGTAAAACTGGATCTCACTCTCCTGGGGGAGATCTTACATTTTGACCTTTAGGGTCTTTCATGGCACCTAAATAGGTGACGCTGCCGGTAACCGCTTTGTGACTGCCCCGCGAGTGAACGGGGGGGGGGGGGAGTGACTATTCTCCTACACTCCGTAAGCCAACCCCTCTCCCCCTTCAGCAACCCATTTGAGTTAATTCCCCCCCTTTGAATAGTCTCCTCCTGTAATACATTAAATTTTAACTTCATAGTCTGATTATCCCCCCCTTCGCCCTCCTCTCGTTTATCGATGTAATTTTGCCCATTAATTGTCTCATTTTTTTATGTAAATAAAATTATATTTTTGTACATGCCTCTTTAAATAACCTTGAGCTTTGCCATTGCCCATATTTTACCTGACCTCGTTGCACTCTTATCTCGCTATTCCACCCGTCGAAACTCGTGGTGTTCCGTATCTTTGTCTGTTCGCCTTTAAGTTATTGGTCCCTTCCCCATAGATATAATATTGTATTTATGTAATGTAATGTCAGACCACGACAGACAAGTTTTGCTTTCTTATTCTGCCTACATATTATTGTTAGATACCAGTTTTGAGTAAAGTTTTAGTGTAAAAACAAGGTCTTCAGCTTACATACTCAATAATACCACAGCCACACATTTTGAAATAAGGTTATCTAAAGCTTAGGAAGTTATATTTGGATTGAAATAAATAATTTATTTATAAATGACTTTTAATTCTCCTCAGGAGAATTATAGTTTTTAAGGCGTTCACAACTTTTTAAAAGTTGCCGAATATTCCCCAAATTACCCTGGAAAGTTTCCGAGTTCAAAATTTCCGTGAATTTTATAAACCTATTCACAATAAATTAAAAATTGGTTCGCAAGAAAAAAAACCGTTCTCAAATTCTTTTTTTTAATTCACAGAAGGACACACACACATACACACATACGCTAGGATCATTATAATAAGATGCTGCGCCATCCGTCTTTCGGTCGTGGACGAAATCCCTTGTAATAACACCAACATAGGGATCATCATGGCAATGGCTGGTGAGCCGGAGGGCACTAGTGGCTGCTCCTAGTTTGTGTAGGGGCCGAGGTGGTGGAGAATTGTTAGTAAAAATTTGTTTCTGACACCAACTGGGGATCAGGGGCTATTTTTGTCATCCGAGGGAAGTGAGAGGGTCTTTCCGTATCAACGTTACATGGATACAAAGACCCATCGGAAGGATTCCTTTGACTAGAGGTGAAGAGTGTGGCTTGTATTGTGGATATGAGTGTGATGAGCTATGTGAGACCTAACTAGCCGCGCGGGGGTAGGAACGGCGAGTCCACCAATCGTTGGACAGATCACAACGTGCAGTGATATTTGTATCGGCTCTCGCTGGGACTAAACCAGACATCTCGATGTTAGAAGACCAATGCTGTATCCAACACGGAAGGTAGCTCTTTCCTTCTTTTATTTATACAATAAATCCTATAAACCACCTCTTAACCTCGATAAATTGTTTGAATTTGAATGGCAGGGCTACATTGCACCGATTTGAATAAATAATCCTTTGAATACGCACGGATGTGAATAAATAACCCTTCAATTACACACAGATGTGAATAAATAACCCTTCGAATACGTACGGATGTGAATAAATAACCCTTCGAATACGAACGGATGTGAATAAAATAACCCATAGAAAACGCACGGATGTGAATAAATAACACCTCGAATACACACGGATGAGAATAAATAACACCTCAAAAATGCACCGATATGAATAAATAATCATTCAAATACGCACGGATGTAATAAATAACCCTTCGAATACGAACGGAGTTATTAAGGTCGAGCTCGAGTTTTCTTCAAAGGAGATTAGGCATGCAGGAGGAAGGGTTGGCCTTTTGGTAGCTTTCTAATGTTAAACAACTCCATATATCATATTAATTATTATGCATGAGTAAATAAATGTATTAGTATATAAGTAATTAGGCATCTTTTGTTTTGTGAATAAATAACACTTCGAATACGAACAGATATGAATAAATAACTCATCAAATACGCACGGATGTGAATAAATAACACATCGATTAAGCAAAGATGTGAATAAATAACCTTTCGAGTAAAACGGACGTGAATAAACAATCTTTCCAATACGCACGGATGTGAATAAATAACCCTTAAATTACGCAAGGATGTAAATAAATAAGTATTCGAATACGTCGTACATCGTGTATTCTTATTTTGTGTTTTTAAATCATTCCTTAATTCTTCCCGCAGGACCTGATTGTTTGCACCCATTTAAATCGATTGCTAAACCAATCTATCAACGTCTGTTGTGTTCGTGCTTTGGCCTTATTACAACCTATCTGCCTTTTAGCTGCTTCCCCGAATTATTAAGGTCGAGCTCTAGTTTTCTCGCAAAGGAGATTAGGAAATGCAGGAGGAAGGGGTGGCTTTTTGGTAGCTTTCTAATGCTAACAACTTCACATATCATAGTAATCATTATGCATGATTAAATAAATATATTAATATATAAGGAATTAGGCATCGTTTGTTTTCTTTTCTTTTCTTTTTGGCTCATCGGGTACGTGGCGACGCGTCTGGAATTGCCACTACCAGGTTTCTACGAAGAACTCTACTTTTCTACAAGCAGTGTGCAGTTTGTGTGTTCCTGTTTGTGTGTTCTTTAAGGGGTGAGGGTGAGTAGAGGAGGCATTTCTAATGAATCCTGAGTGGCTTTTCATTATTAAATATCTACGCCTGATTTTGTTCGGTGTGAGAGTTGATGGATTTCGTGCTACGACTAAACAAAATCTACAAATGTATATATATATTACGTGTAGTGGTGTTTTGTGTTGATCAATTTGTTTAGGGAAGTTTTCAATTATAATCCCTTTTGGCAGCCGCCAACAAGGGTACGGTCAACGAAATTATCAAAAGCAAACCCTATCTTTAGGCAATTTTAAAATAATAATTAAACCGAAAACAATTAATAACAAGAAAATAATTATCGAAACCAATAAATTATAGACACACAACAACAAAGGCATACCCAGGTGATCGTAAGAATGCCTACCTCCATCAAGGACTTAAGCATCCCACCAATAAATTACTTTTTAGAAAATAATATGGTGGAGGCCTTCCGCCTCCTCCAAAAAGTCTATCGCACGACATTTTATTACGTAAGAGTTCGAGTCCAGCAGGTGAGACAAGCGGTAGCGATCTCATTACTCGCGGAGCCGGAAGAAGTAACGCGAAGCTCCCCCTGACTGGATCAGGTCAACGCTCCATCAAGTTTAGTTGCATCCCGTGATTTTGCTCGATTCGGAGTAGACAAAAACGCCCTAACATGTCGATGTATTAGACGGTAATTCCATTGAAAACCTCGCGGCGCAATGACACGCAACTTAAGATTCCCAATCTTTTCAGACTGTTGGGCGCCTCACCAGCACGCTATTTTTCCGCAATTCATACCTGTGTGGGAATCCTGCGTCGCACAACATGCGTGTCAAGAAATGCGAACGTAAACTTCCTCCGCTATAGAAACTTTAGGAGGAGATGCATGGCTACAAATAACCAAAGGTGGTATCTATCAGGAAAGCATCCTGGGCAGAACAAGCAGCGCTGCCAGCCCTAGTAATACGTAAATATCTTCAAAGATTTCTTTGCCCTTAACCCAAAAGTCTTACGTCAAATTGGCGTCTCACGGCGGGTTATGTACCGCAGGAATTTAGAGAAGAAAATTGGGGACCGTCACCTCCTTCCCGTGGACAGACTCCATTATCCTGTATTGTCTTGCCAAACTAGACAGGAGATAGGTAACTTTCGCAATCTAAAAGATATATTAATCTAAGATTAACCTATTTCTCTATCAACTTGCACATGGAAGAAGTTAGATGAATTGGACGGAAACCAGCTGATGTATAGTGATCTCTCCCTGGTCTGCGAAAACCGAGCACGCTATCCATTCACCAGGAATCTAGGAAAATAACCCCAGTCCACCTCGCTCGCTGAGGTGTAAAATCATAGCTTACGGAATATCGTACGGAGCATTGGCCCTTCTTCAATGTAAAGACTATCACTGGAATGGCCGTAGCCTTGAGAGAGACAAATCTTAGGACGATTCTAGCAGAAGAGTGCGCTGGAGGCGCTTCTGACCTCGAGGGCTTACATGATAGAGCTTTATTGTGTAAGCCCGTGGAACCTTTTACATATATTTGGGGTGGATCCGACTTTGCATGTGGCTGAAGCGATGGTAATTGTATCACTACTATGGCAATGGGAAGAATGCCTTAACACCGCAGATATACTAACCATCTATCACGAAGTGAAGAAGCCGTTTACGGTCGAATATTAAAAAGATTTTAGGCCTTGGTCTCGATGCCAATTGACCCCCTTATGATCGGCATGCTATTATGTGATGTCTTCTAAAGAGTAGTTAAAGAGTTCACTTGTATATACTAGTCGTATAGGCAAGCTATCGAGCGTCCAAAAGACTCGCAAAATGGCCGTTTGATTAGGGTCAGCAACATTCAGCAGAAAGATCCGGTCAGAGAAACAGGAACCTTCTTTTCCCTATTAAAAAAAAAAGACGCCTAATATATGACTGGCTGAACATGTGTCATCTGGATAGTTTGCTCCCATCAGGAGCCGGTGAGATCAAAACGCCAGGTAACTTCTCAATAAGGGGGCCGTGCGTCACCGAGACTTGTTTGTTTGGATCTTACCTTCTCTACCTGAGAGCTCTACAAGACCGGAAGAGCCATCCTTAGTTTGGTCACCTGCCGAATTGGCATGAGACATGTCCGCTCCCATACCTTTCCATACCCTCCAAGAGGTAGTATAAACCATACTCCTTTTTGCCTTATTTTTTATTTGAGGGAAGAGGATGGTAGGAAGTTTGCCTTCTTCTCTGCCCATGCCGAGGGAGATCCGACTCCGGATGAGCCAGCCTCGGCCTTGTCTTTCGACAAAATAGTAAAGGACTTGCCATAGGCATAACTCCACCCAAATAAAAGAACTCTCTCTTCCCTTTGAGTCCCCGAGGGCCGGGGAGGACACTTGGTTTGGTGGTGGTTCCCACTGAATCACTATTTTGTCTCGAGAAAGACCATGCTCTCATTGAAGAAACACCCTTGGGTCCACGCTCGTGCCGGGAGGGGCCTCTTTTTGACCATATTCCCTCACTAGGCCTGTGTCCTGGTAGTGAAAGATAGATTCTGGAGGCCAGCAACCTGACATAATTCGGGAAAATAGGGGGGCGAGCAAGATGTCTCCCAAGAATTTCCCAATATTCTTAATATTTTGATATACTTCGACGACATATTAATTTTTTACCCTTCATTTAATGACACTTCAGCCCATGGGAATTAGCCTTAGGTAAACTATAAACTTATTGCTTAAAGATCAAACCTTTCTCTTTAAAAATCCATTAGTATCTTGGCCACCTTGTTTCTGGCGATGGGCTCAAATGATTTCCCAAGCATCTTAAAGCTATCCAAGATTTTCCTGTTCAAAAAATTGTGGAGCAAATACGTTTTTTTCCTTGGAATAAAAAAACATTTAACTGCATTGACAACTAAAAGGTCAGGTAAAGTTGAATGAGGTGAAAAGTGCAGGATAACTTTTGAAACATTAAATAATGCCTTGTTTTTCTTCCCATTTTTATTATTTCCGGACTAGACTAGTGATAATTCATTGGAACTTCTAATAGACTCTTCTAAAGTTGCTTTTGGGATTTTTTTATTCAGGTTCAGGAATGAGAACATAGTGTTAGTGCTTAGAACTCTGTTTACTACTCAGAAACTGAACTAACTATTGCGCCACTAAGCTTGAAATTAGAGTTTTACGTTGGGTACTAAATTATTTCGATTTTTTCTAATAAGTTTAAGATTTCTTATCTATACTGATCATCTTAAATATCATGGTTTATCTGATTCTTACTTAACTTTCTGATTTTAATTAAGAAATTAAGTAATTACGTGGAAAATATACTTATAATGGCCGATGCACAGGCTCGATTTTCAGAAATTATGGAAACATCCTAGAGGGGTAAGATTTGAAGGAGGTTTCTACCTTCCGAGACGGAATAGCTTATTTAATTATCTGTCTTATGCCTTGTATTAAAATGAAAATAGACATAAAGAAATCAGAGGGAAAGTTATTGATCAAACGATAAATCATAGTAAAACTAAATTTAATGAAAAATTCCAGGAATTTGGATTACATTAGAAGCCATTTATATCTTTTTCAAACTCTTACTTACCTTCAAAACCATGGATTCTGTTCCTATTATTTATAATGAAGCTAAATAAGTCTAAGGTCATCCCCATTATTCCAGGAATTTCTCCTACTGTATAGAGAAACTATTTTTCATCGTTATGAGTTATGTTGGTGTTGTACAATTTGTTTCTAATTTTTAGCATATTTTTGAAGATCATTTTTACATCTTGTTTCGGTTTTCTTTTCGGTCATCTTTCATCAAGTGGTGTCCAATCGGTGATTTTCTGGTCCATCTATTGTCTTGGGATTTTGCGGCATGGCCTTTCCAGCTCCATTTCAGGTTTCTTATAGCTTCCATAATATCATTAAGTTTGCTTTGTCCACGTTGCCAAATGGATGATTTACTGTCACGCAGCAAAGTTATACCGTTCAAAGTGCGTCCATAGGATATTTGTGTATTTCTAGGTATTAATGTAAATTTTTGGTCAGGGTCAAAGTTTCTGCTCCCTAGGTTATAGTTGAAATTAGGAATTGGTTGTATACTTTGCTTTCAGCCACATGGGCATTTCGCTTTGGAAAATGATGCTTGCCTTTCAAAATGCTTTCCAGCCTAGAGTGATTCTGCGGTGCAATTTCTTCATTTTTTCTCCCGTTTCATTGTAATTTGTCGACCTAAATAAATATATGTGTCTACCATTTTAATTTTCTCGTTGTTAATTGTGATGTCTATCAATGCAACATCCGGTTGGCAGAGCTGCGCGCGACTTTAATTTTTTTAGGTGCGATTTTGCCGCCGGATCTTTTGCGATTGGGACTGCTACTTTGCGACTCTATTTTTGCCCCTCTTCCCCCCAGTGCGACTTGTGACTTGGTGACTGCGACTTTTTTTTCCCGGTGTGACTCCGTTAAATTCCAAAGTAAACTTTAGCGCGATAACAGAAACATGCTTTTATAAGGCATGAAAACACACATATAAAACAGCCACGGCAATTTCTTTCAAAAAAGTCGTCTTTGTTCCTGTTCAAAGTAGCGGCAAAAATCGCGGAAAATTGGCGGTGCGACTTTGCTTAGTCCGACTTTTTCAAAACGTTTGCGACTTCAAAATTCATAGTGCGACAAAGTCGCAACTCGTTGCCGCAACGCCCAGCTCTGCCGGTTGGTTTGTCATGACTTTTGTCTTACCAAGATTTATTTTTAGGCCAACTTAAGTAAAAGCGCTTTGTATGATACCTAAAATCCTATAAGAGATTCGGTTTAATGTTTTGATTCCTTACCCAGATAAAGCTTTTGACTGCTTCTTGTATTGATTTGAAGATTCGAGTGTTGAAAGCTAAACTTCTTATTGTGAGCCATTTCTATTGAAATTAGAGCCACTAGATGATGGACCAACCCAAAGTGAGTATTTTGATTTAATATTTAATCTTACTTTTAATTGAGGAGCGGAAACTATTAGTCATTCCCTAGTAGTTTCAAAAGTTCTCACTCAATGTAGCTTCCAGTCCCAAGTTTAATTTTAAATTTTATTTGAACTAAGAAAAATAGTCCCAAGAAAACAATAGTCAATTAAAATGTTAAAAGGGCTTGTTGGCGTCCAATAGTTTTAATGAAAAGAGTAAATCAAATTTCTTTGATTACAAAATTCTCCTCATTTGCTTATGAGGAGGCTTTGCAGGATAATTTAATTTATAAGCTCGATAAACATGAAAGAAATGTTGTGCATTCCTTTTCAAATTGCCCTTATAGAAATGTCTCATCTCAAATGGTGGGCTAATTTAGCCTCTAAAGTTAATTAATTTTTTTAAAGAAGAAAGTTTAGTGCTTTTTGTAATCACTAACACAGGTGAAGTGATTCGTGGCTGTCACCAAATACCAGGAGTTTAACAAAGTAGGTCACAGATATGTAAAATTCAAATAAAACACTTTTGAATTTGTGGCCATATTTATTTTGTATTTACCCACAAAAAAATCTGGTTAGCTAGTATACATAGCTTTTTTAAAATGGACTGATGTAGCTTCTTAAACAAAAAGCAATCTAGTATTGTGATTAAAGTTTTATTTTCAAGTATTTTTCCTTATAGAACTACTACACCAGTGTCTGCCCAAATGGATGGAGGCACAGATTTAATCACAAGCTTTTGAATCTTCTTAAAGGAGCAAGGCATTAGAAACAACCATTCCGACGTATCATGCGGCCAATAAATTGTCTAGTCGTAAAGGTAAACCAAATTTGTTGAGCGCTATAAACTGGTTGGCGATACTTGAAAGGTGATTTCTATGGCATTCACCAATATTCTGTACTTCTTTGAAATCGTTATCAGCTCTTTTCAACCACAAAATTAAGGGCAGCAATCACACGGAGTAATGTAAACTCTAAGGACACTTCGGGTTTAAAGGTGGGCTTTATGACAAGGAAATCATTTTATAGTGAAGGAAAAAGAGAATGAAATTTTCGAAGGATGTAAAAATCTTTCAATGTTGTTTAATTTTACAGAAATATTGCTGGGTTGGGTGGGGGCTGGGGATATATCTTGACGAGGGAGAATAAAGTTGACTGGGCTTTCAGATCGCAAGCTTCACCACCTGTAGGGGATGGTGGAGTAGAATGAACGTTTGGGTAAGGTGATTTAATTTTTCTTGAAAGAGAATGGGATCACAAGTCCTGTAAGCGACTGGAGAAATCCTCGTTTAGTTAATGAGTGATGGAATAAGAAGAAAGGAATGCATGATACTCTGTGTGTAGGTTTTCGGTAAACGGTGAAGGTTGGTACACGTGGTATAAATCACCTTCAAATCGAGGAACGGGACGATATTCTCTGCTTCCCAAGTTATGTACTGTGGGGCAAATAGTTAAATGTAGCGAGTTAGGTCCATTGAGGAAGGAGTCGAAATTATTTTTGACCTCATGTGGCCACGAAGAGAAGACATCGTTTATGTAGCGGAGCTGAAGTAGGTTGGGTGGAGGAATTGTATGGAATGACTTGACTTCTAATTTGTCCATGAAGAGATTACATAAGAAGGATGAAGGGGTTACCCATACTTAAGCCATATTTCTCTATATAGTGCTCTTTATTGGCCCTTGCTTTTCTTTCTCTTACCTTTTCCTTTTGGGTGTAACCCATTTTCCATAGGAAAGTGAATCCTAGGACAGGATTAGGCCTAGGAGGTTGCTTCTTCAGCCACAATACCCTTCTCATAGAGACCCCACTACCTTAGGTAAGGTCGCCTTGGCAACAATATTAGAGGTCTGCTCAACCTAGAGAGGGAGCGTGTATCGCAATATCCCCGTCTCTGGTATCGAGGGTCTAAACCTAGACCTCTCGACAGAACTTCCTTCGAGGTAGGAAACTTTCGCCTGTACCACAGGGAAAAGCACCTAGAACCGGCACAAGAACTCTCAGGAATATTACCACCCTGGGGTCCATAGGTTGGGGCAAGCTCCAGTATGCTCGGCAAGGGATCGTCTCTCGAAAGGTATTTAAATCTGGTCCCGGGTCCCATCCGGAACTGGAGTAGCTTCGTACCAACGTTTTTAAACTTTCTCTTTTGCAGCCGCCTTTGATAAAGCTCAGAGTGGAGGAGGGACCTTCGTACCGAGAAGGATCAGCTTTTGGGCGGGTCCTAAATATCGTATCTATCTTTTTACCCTTGCAATTCTTACGTATCGCATTGGTCTATCATTCACTTTTTGGTTTGCTGAAAGTCATAGAAATCTTCTTTCCATACACAGCCCCCCGTAAGGGGCGCGGCGATTTGCCATCCTGGCCGCCGTGCTGACGGGACTTAGCACCCCGTCCGGCTCCAGATTAGCCTCTCTTCCTTCCTTCAAAACACTTGTTTCCTCTCTTTTCATACAACCTCTACCACAACTTTCTCTGGTCAGCCTCTAATTTCACAGGGTAGATGCTGACCTTCTTCTCGGCCAACCGTCCTGGATCGGGGCTGAGGGGGAAGGGTCCAATGTTCCCTAACCCCTGAGCTCCGGTCTGGGGTGGTTGGTTTTTAACAAACTGCTTTAACCCCACCCATACCTTCCTCACATCCCTTTTCCTCTCCTCTTCACAATCTATCTGTTTTACGCCGTGTCTAAGGTGGAGCCGCCATGCTGATGGACTGCTCAGGAGACCCTCCATATATCTCTAACCAGGGAGGAGGCTTACTCCTCTCCTTTACTTACGGGTGTAGGGGACTCCCCCTCACCCCCTTCTCTGGAGGTGCTTTTGGGCGCCTCCCTTTTACCAGCGGCAGTCCCCTCTGTTCTTTCCAAGAGGACTGCCAAGAAAGCCAGCAGGCAGCCCTTATCCAGCCGCCCCACATAGAAGCGGCTTGGTAGGGCAAACCCCCTTAGGGGGAAGAGGAAAGCAAGGCCCCTTCGGTCGCTTCCCTCAAAAGACCTGTTGGCAAGAATATTGAACCTTGCCGGGGTCAAGGCCCATGCCTCCCCAAATAAGACTAGTGACAATACTGCCAACGGGACCTGCGATGTCTTGGGAGGGGGGATGGCCAACTGGAGGCCCTCCCTGAGATAGACATGGTCCTTGAGGAAACCCAGCCTCAGACGGTAGGGCCTTCCATGGGGGATAATCCTGGCTCGGCGCCAAGCATCGAACCCGAATCCGCCCCGATGCAAGGTCCTCCTCAAACGGCTGTGGTTTCCGAAGCAGTACAAGGAGGGGAGGGATCTCCTCCGTCCGGTGCCCCCACGACTACCAGGACCTTCTCCATTTCGGAGAATGACCTGCCGCGGCGGTGCTATTACTGTCACCGCTTCGGCCATACGAATCGCTCATGTAGACGTGCAAAGTCAGGGTCACCCTAAGTCTGTGTAAATTGCTCCAAGGTCGCACACGATAAGTCCAAATCGTGTGTGTCCAAGTGTGTCAATTGCGGAGAGCCGCACCCTGCTTCTTCGAAGCAATGTGGTGCATATCTCCTTGAGAAAGAAATCCTGGCGGTTCAGGCCCAGGATAGACTCTCATTCCGCGAGGCTAAGGACTTGGTCCTGGCGCGCCCGGCTCTGCCTGGGACGTCATATGCCTCAATAGTTAGAAAGGCACCCTCTGCTCCTGGCCCATCCAGGCCAACGAGCACGGTTGTTTCCACGCCCATTCGGAGCCCTTCTGCGGGCTCTACCCAACCCGGGCGCTTCCCTGGTAAAGCTGGTGGCAAAAAGGGTTCAATCCCAGCCCCGGCTAAAACCAGGGATCCCCCCCTCTTCCCCCAGCGTGACCGTTTCCCTTTAGGCGAAACGGCCACGCGCCTCCACCGAGTCGTTAGACTTACAGGAGGCAACACCCCTGAAAATGGTCGCTAGGCCATCTTCCGTGGTACCTAAAGCTGTCCCCCAAAAGGAGGACAACAACAAAGGAGCTTCGGCTCCTTCGCCCATGCCCCAAGGTGTAGCGAGTGACTCGGAGACGGTGGTGCCTCGAAAAGAGGGCCCCCCGCCTCCGAAGCCGCAACGCCCGCCTAAGGTTTCGAGGCGGAGGGGGAAAAAGACTCGCATGTCGAGCCCAACCTCCCCCAATAATTCCTCAAAGGTGACAGCGCCTTCAGCGCTTTGTCCGGCCAACAGCGCCCGGGGTTCTGCCCTCGGAAAGCGTACGGCCATTCCCGTGAGGATCTTCAGTTCGAGGAGGGCCCCCGCGTCTCCTCCGTGCTAGGCCTGGAGGGCATATTCCTTCAATGAAATTGCCGTGGACTCCAAGCCAATTGGGAGGAGCTGCGGAGGCACGTCTCGTCCCGTTCCCCGTTAGCTATCTTTTTGCAGGAGGCCATGCTAGGCTCGTGCCCCCTGCCCGCCCTCCCAGGGTATAAGGGTCTTGTGACCCCACCACCGCGGGATGACCGGGTTGGGGGATGCGCGGTTTACACCCGGCATGATGTCTCCGTTCTTCCTTTCTCTTAAGATACCCCCTTCCAGGGAGTGGTTGTGCAACTGCACCTGGATAGGAAGCATACTATCATTTCTGCGTACATTCCACCGTCAGCTGACTTCGACGCGTGGGACTTCCGCCGCGTTGTGGCACGGTTGCTGAGGCCCTATCTCTTGCTTTGAGATCTGAACGGCAGGCATCCTCTCTGGGCAGATTACACCATAAATCCCAGGGGGCAAGTCCTTGCCGATCTGATCGAAGAGCTTGAGATGGGTGTCCTAAACGTGGATGAGTTTACGCATCACTGTCCGAGAACCGCTTCATTTTCTTGCCTTAACCTATCTTTGTGCTCTTCGGATGCACATCTTGATTTTGATAGGGGGGGTGGTCGATGACCTCCATGATAGTGATCACTTTCCCATTCAAATATCATTTTCAGGGCAACTGCTGCCTGAGAGCCCACCTCGGTGGTGCTTGGCGCGGGCGCGGTGGCCTGCATTTCAGGAAATGACTGAATTCTCTATCTCAGTCGAGGAGTTTAGGTCGGTAGATGAGGCCGTTGAGTTCTTCTCCGGCAACCTCATCGCCGTGGGCCTGACTACTGTTCCTAGAACGTCTGGCCGTTTTGCACGCCGACCACTCCCATGGTGGTCGACCGAGTGTGAGACGGCTCTCAAACAGAAGTGTTATGCCTACATGCGCTATAAGCGCCGCCCGAACGATTTCACTGTCGCTGAATTTCGTCGGGCTAGGGCTAGGTTCCAGTATATTTCGAAGCACGCCCGCCGGTCTTCTTGGTGGGCATACGTGTCTTCAGTTAACGGGAAGACCCCTTTAGCTGAGGTGTGGAAGCGAGTCAAAAGGATTCGGGGCAAGTTCTCGCAGGACCCCCCTCCCGCTCTCCAGGAGAATGGGACCGCAATCTCGGACCCCGCGTCCGTGGCGGAATCCTTAGCGACCGCTTTTTCCGCATTATCTAGCCGTGATGCTGCTCTGCCAGCATTCAATGCACGTCGTGATGTCTCGGAAGGCCGCCGGTTGGACTTTACCTCCAGAGGCGGAGAACTCTTCAATGACAAGTTTACTGTGAGTGAGTTGCGTTCCGCTCTCGCTTCGTGCGCGGACACCGCCCATGGTCCGAGCGATGTCCCGTACGCCATGTTTCGACACCTGTGTGAGCAAGGCATGGCCTTTCTGTTAGATTTGTTCAACAGGATCTGGGTGGAAGGTCTTTCCCAAGACTCCTAGCGAATCGCTACTGTGCTTGCCTTTCTTAAACCGGGGAGAGATCACTCTACTCCGACCGATTTCCGCCCAAGTTGATGGAGAAATTGGTAAATGTTAGATTAGCCTTTTTCCTGGACAGCGGAGGCCATCTGTCTTCCGCACAGTGCGGCTTCCGCAAGTTCCACTCCACGTCAGATGCTCTGCTCCGACTGAAAAATGCCGTCTGCGAGGCTTTCCTTCGTAGACAGCACTAGGCCACGGTGTTTTTCGATCTGGAGAAGGCCTATGATACCGCATGGCGATATGGTATCATGGAGACTCTCCACACGATGGGGGCGAGAAGACGCCTCCCAATGTTTATATCTGAATTTTTGCGAGATCGTCGATTCCGCGTACGGGTGGGGGGAGCCCTCTCCGGCCCAAAGGAGCAGGAAGAGGGTGTCCCACAGGAAAGTGTCCTCAGTGTCACACTCTTTGCCCTGAGCATCAACGGCATCACCTCGGTGCGGCTGGAAGATGTTCTCGCTACGCTCTACGTGGACGATCTTTCGATCTCCTTTGGCGCGGCCCAGATGCCAACTCTGTAGCGTCGACTTCAACAGGCATTGAACCGCGTCTCTCGCTATGCCGAAGCGCACAGGTTTCGTTTTTTTTTGGCCATGACTAAGGTGGTGCACTTCTGCCACCATCCACGGCTTCACCCCGACCCAGATTTGTTTCTTAATGGGGTGCGCCTGAATGTGGTTGAGTCGCACCGTTTCCTTGGTCTTGTATTTGACCAACGCCTCACCTGGGAGGCTCATATTCACAGCCTTAGGGTCTCTTGTACCCGCGCCATGGACATTCTCCGTTCCGTGACGTTTAGCACTTGGGGCGCTGATAGGGCTACTGCCTTACTTTTTTATCGATCCTTTGTTCGCTCGAAGCTCGACTACGGATGCGAGTTTTATGCATCCGCAGCCGAGCGTTTATTGCGGAAGGTGGATTTGATCCACCACACCGGCCTTCGCCTTGCGACCGGTGCCTTCCGCACTTCCTCCATTGAGAGCCTGTTGGTCGATGCTGGGGAGATGCCACTCGCTCTGCGCCGCGTGCAGTGCATCACTCGCCTGTACGCGCGAGCCCAGCACCTCCCTCAGTCGCCAACAGCTCTCACTGCATCCGCAGCTGATCTCGATGGTGCCTATGCCACCGAGAGACGCCAGTCATACCCTAAGCCCTTTGGGTTTAGGGACAGGAAACTCCTTCGAGAGGTAGATATGGCTCTCGGGCCGGTGGCACCCGTGGTTCTGCCCAGGACGCCACCCTGGAGGGTACCACATTTGGCTATTTGTCGCCACGCCTCTGCTCCCAAAGCTTGTACTGCGCCGGTAGTATTGCGTTCGACCTTTTTGGAGCACACATCGTGTCACGCTGGAACCGTGCCAGTGTATACGGATGGCTCCAAGTCCCAAGAGGGGGTCGGCTTCTACGCCGTATCCCTTCTGTTTGAAGTCAGCGGGGCTCTACCAGGCGCTGCGTCTGCCTTCACGGCCGAGCTGGTGGCAATACAACACTCGCTACGGGAGAGTACGCGACGTGCCCGGTTCGGAGACCGGATTGGGATCTATAGCGACTCACAAAGTGCCCTGAGTGCTCTCGGGGCATTGGAATCTCTGCATCCCCTGGTTCGCGATATCCGTGACGCCACGGTTTTGGCGAGCCGGGCGGATGTCGAGATTATCTTCTGCTCGGTTCCTGGACATGTAGGAATTGCGGGGAATGAGCGCGCCGATGAGGGCGCCAAAGAGTCCGCGAGGACTCTGAGACCGGACCAGCGTTTCGCTCTTCCTCACACCGACTACATGGCAGGAATACGGGCAGCTTTTCGGACTGCTTGGCAAAGAAGATGGGAGACGGTCGAAGGGAACTTAAAGTTGCGTGCCATTGCGCCGCGACTGTTCCAATGGACCTATCCCTCAATCCTGCGGCGGCTTCAGGTTGCTTTATGTCGTCTCCGAATCGGACACACTCGTGTGACGCATCGCTATCTGATGGAGCGCTCGCCAGCGCCCTATTGCAACGACTGCGTCGTCCCCCAGACTGTTCGGCACATTATTGTCGAATGTCTCACTCTGGGTGATCTTCGCGCACGATACCTGCCCCGGTACCGGGATGGGCGGGGTCGCTACCACCTGTCCCTTGTACTCGGGCCAATTCGTGCACATTGACTTGTGGACTTGTTGACTTCTTGTGGGGGGCCGGCCTTCTCCCTATTATTTAGGCAAGGTTTGTTTGTTTTTTTGTTTTGTTTTGTTTTTTTGCATTTGTTTTGTTTTTTTCCCCTTTAGTTGCATGCTCCTGCGCCGGAGGGACCTCTCCCCGACGCACCAGCTTGCTTCCTTTACCCCTTTTTGGGGTGTTGTTTTTTTTCTCTTTAATTTTATTTTAAAGTAGCCTAGAACTAGGCCAGTTTTAATACGGCGACTAATGCCCAAGTAGGCAGTCGCCAGATGAGCTCTTAAAAAAAAAAATCCATACACAGCATGATTATCGAATGACTAACAACTTTCTGAAACTTAATCAAGACAATACCGAGGTGTTACTGAGGGGTACTCAATTGTGTGTAGCTCGCTATGAAACTAGTAAGCCATTTTCTTAAATTGGTGGCTCTTAGATTCCATTTTCCGACACTTTCAAAAATTGGTGCCTTACATTTGATAGACAATTATATATCTATGAAGCAAATCATTCATCTGCTTTCTTCGTAATCCCAGTCGCGTCTGCTTCCACTTTAATCACAGTATTTTTAAGATTTCTACTAACGTTTTCCATACCTTCCTCCTTGATCACTGCAGATCCCTTCTCAATAGATTCCATTCTTCTACTCTTCGACACCTTCATGTATTCAAAATTTTGCAACCCGTGTTCTTTTTCTGCTGAAGATGTTTCTTCCTTCAACCACCCTATTATGTAAACAATACTGTCTAACAATTAAAAGATCTTAAATACCACATCACCCTCCTAAATTTCTTCCTTAGTGAAGTTACCTTTACACTGAGTGCCATATGTTTCGGTTCTGACCCTCTTACTATTAGTTCCCCGCAGTCGTTCCTGATGGGCGATCACTCGTTCTTAATATTCTTTCTTATAGAATATTGACTGATCTGCCTGACCTAATACGCTCCTCTCCCTTCTTTGACACCTCCAAACTTGCTTTGAAGACCCACCTGTTCTCTTAAGCTTGTTCTTGGTTGGTAGACAGGCGCTCTGTGAATGCAAATAACCTTGAATATTAACATCTAAAACGCCTATTATTAATATTAGTACAATTGGATAAAATAAGTTATATATGACGCATAATTTCCACGAAACAATTCAGTGGTAATAATTGCTCGTATATTTTCCCTTAATTACCCATTATACTACGTTGAATGTTAAATGTTTATTTTACCTGCGAGGTTTGTTAGAAGCATTTGTCGAGCCATACTATAAGTTCACTTTCCGAGCTGGTTTGGACTAGTACCTCTCTCTCCTGCTACAGGTTAGTACTCACTTTTCTAAATCAAACTTGGGTTCTCTGAAAGCCTTTTTACTGAGAGAAACCATCTTTCAGTTCACTGATTTTTTTAACGTGTGCAATATTCTTCTAGTCTTTGGTATACTTTTTTTTTAATTTAATCTCTCTAAATTTTCATTCGTCTATCTTTGACTCGTCCTTTAATCTCGTGGAGTCATCATATCTAGAATCTTTCTGGACTTAAAATCTTGCCACAAATACAACCCAGTGCCACTCTATCTTTTAAATGTTTCTACTTTATCTTAAAGTTTGAATCCTGTTTCTTTATCCAAGTAATTGTTTTGGTACCAGCCAAGTTATTGACACCATAATGCGTCCATGGGGCTATCTTGCCTGTCTCGAGTTTTATCCTAGTTTTTTTTTTTAGCAAAGTTCAGCTCCTTAGGTGTTAGTTAGTATTATACAGTGGTTATTTTCGTTTATTTCCAAAGATGGTTATTTTGTTTTCAATCTTAAGATCTTGAAATAGCGTTGAGATCTCATTTAGGATGTCACTTATGATCACAATCATATGCGAAACTCAACTGGTAGAAGTAGTCATCATTGATCTTGGTACCCTTGATTTGCTCATTTTCAATATCTTTTCAAGACATAAGTTAAACTATTTAGGCTAAAAGCGGTCTCTCCACTTTGCTCATCTGCTTACAGTTTGATGCGTCTTTGTCCAAACTTATTTACGTTTTACAGTTTTAGTTGTTCTCTATCATGTTAATATAATATAAATCAATGCTTTGTTTTTATGCCTCTTATAATTGTTGGTCTTTCTTTTGAGTCGATAGTTTTAGGGTAGCTTACCAAGCATAAATGAGCTGTTTACTGGTAGGTAAGTGGTGAAAACCTTTTGTGAAACCAGCTTCTCTCAGTAGTTACCCAGAGGTGGTAGAGGAGCACTTGACGGCACAGGTTCGAATCCCTAACTTATCATTTATGAGTATAGTTTTATCTAATCTATTTTTCACTGCTATTGTGAATTTTTTGTATTATTATCTTGTTTTTTATCTATATCTTCCTTTCTATCAAATATTCAAATGCGGCTAACGTATAATTTTATGCTTAAGAGTTAACTCGAAGCATCGTTTATTGGCGATGTGGACTGTAGCCCAATGGTTAGAGTCGTGCGCCTGAAAAGCGAGGAGCTATTAACACCACAGTTTCGAATCCCGACATTTTCATTTTCGAGTGTATATTAATATATATATATATATATATATATATATATATATATATATATATATATATATATATATATATATATATATATATATATATATATATATATATATATATAAAGAGGTGAGATATTAACACTCTTTGCCTGCCTCCATTGCTTACTTTTCCATTAGAAAAACTTACAAACAACAAAGTATTAAAGGAATAAAATGAGAATACTTCTTTTCATTAAATTATTAATTAGTTGTGAACATTTGTCGAATCAAAGGCTCTACTTTAATCAATAACATACTTTGAGTGAAAGATATTTATTTATCAACCATATTTTCCCGGTTCTATAACATTTGTCTTAGTGAAAGTAGCTTTTCTTGAGCTCAATTTGTTTACAAAATTTAACGCGATCACTTAATGCGAGAAAAAAAACATATTAAACAAAAATTATGATATTTGAATATACCACTGAAGAACATTAAGTAGTTGAGAACGAATTTAGGTCCCCTAAATTATTCTGTACCATGGATCAAGAGAATGAAGATTTTAAAGTCAAGGCTGAGAGAGAACCATATTTACCCAAGCTCAATACTTATTTATGTACCATTTAATCATTTGAAATTGTTTTCTCGAATGGTTCTTGACCAAAATTTGTAGAGATCCCTTTAGCAACCACTTCGGTTAAGATATCGCCATGATACAGGATTCAATTGCCTTTCTGGGCTGCTTGCTTCAACTCCAAGAAGAACCAAGAAATTACACTGAGCTATTATTTTATTTTTCTTTTATTGTTATTGTTATTCGAACATCAGTGTCTGTTATCTTCGCACAAATTTGTTCTTGTAAATTTAAAATAGGCCACAAGATCTCATCGTTAAGAGTTGATGACCATTTTTACCAGATTTATCTTTCGCATTAAGTCGTTGGGTATGACGAACGTGCGATCAGACCGCCGAGGAAAAGTTGCTTGAGGGGATGAATTTTGCTCCTGGTTTCTCTAATAATAATTCGGCTACTTGGGAAGGTAAGAGCGCGCATTTCTCCTAAATTCTGAGCCTGGTCAATTTATGAAAGTTTGCCCTTAAGCGAAACTTGTGGGGTTTATTAAGAAATCGAGAGTGGCATTACTAGCGGGAGCCTGACGCACCAGAATAATCAAGTTTGTAAAGAAAGGAATGGAAGGTATAATTATCTTTTGTTGACAGAAGTTTTGTCGGAGAAACCTTGTTTTTATTTTTATAGTTTTCATTTTACGGTGGTTAATAGGGAAATTTCAAGAGACTTTGAATCTTATGCTTTGCCTAACCAATTGGTGGCACGTTTTCATAAGACAAAAACTATCGGGATTCTTTGTGCTAGAAGCAATGAGCAGGGATGTTGAGATCCGCTTCCAGTCATTCCAGTATTGGCATTGATACCCACCAACCCTGCCTTGTGGAAAAGCGGTTTATCACTTGAATAATGATTATTATTAATGGATGTATTTTAATAAATATGAATCTCCCTAAAGAAAAAGCCTTCGACCAGAACCGTTGCTAGTCCTGTCCTTCCTCACTCATAGTAATTAAAGCTATGAGGAAACTACCTATGTAAGGGGGGATAGGGGTGGTCAATACCCCTGCGACAACTAAAACCTGGGGTAGCATGCCCCACAGACCCAGTGCCCCAAGCGAAACTGATGCTCTCTCTCTCTCTCTCTCTCTCTCTCTCTCTCTCTCTCTCTATATATATATATATATATATATATATATATATATATATATATATATATATATATATATATATATATATATATATATATATGATCGTCTTTTTATCTCTTTTTAAATCTTCCACTTTTTTTGTTGCGCGTAAACCCAGAAATGGGTTAAAGAGGACTTAAACGTTATGCCCAAAACAGCAAACTACTGACAACCATCAGTTGTTAATCTGATCTGAATTTTCAGGTGCTTTTATATTTCTTCGTATTGAATTACGGGGACGCGTTTCTTCTTCGCCTATTCTCGTTCTGTCAACTGAGGAGAGGAAGAGTTTAGAAGGATGTTTGGACAAAGAATTTGGATGATTGGGTGAGCAAGAATACGTCCTCTATTCATGGTATTTCTCTAAGCATCGATGTCATTTAACTAAGTACTAACTGTGGCCGTAAGTATGCGTCAATATAAAATGAAATGAAAATTAGATCAACTTAAGAACCCCGTGTACATTTTCTCTGGTCCTGCAGCCACCCGCACTCGACCCTGAGATCCACGGAGGATTCAGGTCTCTTAGAAGTTCGATGGTTCATTGTCTCTCCGATTTGGGGTCTCTACGGGGCTGGGGAAAATGAATACCCGCATTTATGTTGTTTGTTTGTTTTGTGTGTATAGATTTTTGCTGCTGGGTGTGTTGAGTGTCGCCCACGGGCAAAGGATAGCAAGACTGAAGGCAAAAATCGAAGCGAATTTGTCATTCTTCCTTTCGAAAGGATACCAGAGAGCGACTAATTTAATAAACCAAGAAAACACAGGTGAGTTTATATTAAGAAATGCGTCTATAGTCTTTATTATTGCTATCTTCAACCTTCCAAATATTAGTTTTAGTTTCTATAATGGTGGCTAAAATGGTTTACTGATATACCACTAATAAGAGTTCTCTATTAATACTTTTATGACATATATTCGAATTTTCTTATCAATATTTATTGCTTTTTATTTAGGAAGTGAAAGATTGATGGACTAAAATTTTATCTCACTAACATTAAATTATGTACTTTGGTTGCTAAAACGTTGCTTGCTTGGCAGTTGTGGCTAAAGCCCTGAAAACATCATCCCTGAATTGGAAATTGGGACAGGTGCGCCGAACTAGTTCGAAGAGCAAGATTGCTTCAGCTTGTCATTGGCTCGGGATAGTGGAAACGGCAAAGATCATCAAAGAAAGGTGTGAAATATTATTTCTAATTTCCCTTTCCTCGACAGGCGTTGTAAGGTGTATCATCTACAACCTGCTGTATTTGACACTTAGGAGATTTCGTGCCTTCCAAGCCCCACCGCTGGTAATGAAGGCGTAGGCAGTGGTACCTAACTGTCGATACTCAGTAGAGCTAATTAATTGACACATCTCTTGGGCTACTACTCATTTATGGCTGCTCAGTTAGAACCTTCGTTCCTTTTGGGAATCCATCAGAATATAGATGACATATGGTCGGTGGTGCTCTACGTCGGGTAGGCCTATCTTTACCGAAAACTATAGATGGCGTAGTGAGGAGTTGTTAGATGGGAAATACAATTAGCGACTCTATTTTCTACTGTATCTGTTGTCGAGGACTTTCAAAAGTTAGAAGTTCTCTCAATTTAACTTCCATTTCTTTCACTATGATTGTGAATAATCTAGGATACATCTATAGACCCATCAAAATGCAATGTCCACCTTGGTTTCTTAGAGGACAGGGATAACTATGGTGCATCTATTCTTGATGGAGGGGGGGGGGGCCTTCCCTTCTAATACATTCAACTATCGTAAGTACCCCCAAGCTAATACTTCTCTGAACGAGAGCAGTGCCTATCTTCTCCTTATCGGAAATGGCACATTCCAAAGGAAGGCGATATATCTGTGCCCACACCCAGTGAGGTCACAGCGATTTGTCTAAAACGATTACCATAATTTAGGCAAATAGACTAAACTACGTTTAACTGCACGAAAATTCTGACCCTCTGGAAGGTTGGTGTGCTGCTTCCGAGGTCGTTTACAAATGGTGCCAAGACCCTCCCTATATGAACGGGTTTGTGCTGCCCACAGTAAACAATATAGCGAAAAGTTAGGCTGGAAAGATCTTTAAGTATGGGAAACGGCAGAGTCCTGAATGAGGCGAATTAATGAGTATCCTCTCAAACGATAAATAATAATGATAACCCAAAAGTCAGAACAACCAAAAATGCTTTCCAGTCATCGTAGGAGATACATAAAGAGAAACTCACTTTATTCCCGCAAGATTTAGCAGAGGCGGTAGCATCTGAACTTGGGGTCTTTTATTTGATGGGAGCTAATTTGGGGCAGTGGGTCTACAGCCTCAGCGAAAAAAATAAAAAATAAGCCTGGAGTAAGGATTGAAACTTAGGAGATACCAGGGCTTAATTTGAGCTACGTGTCACGACGGTCCGAAACTGAAGGAACTTAATTTCACGAAGGAAGCATGTTCAAAGACTGCAAAGAAATTAGAAAGTTTGATTGGAAATGGAGAGAAGGTTTATCTCTTCTCAGAAGGCCAAGTAATGTCCTCTTCAAGTTACGAAATTAAGAGCCATCAAGGTACCTTTGTAGGTGTGCGGAATGTATAAGAGAAATTTCGTCCAACTCGATATATAAATAGCAGAAAAACATACCCCATCAGAAGAACGGACTAGCCAGTCGTGTGGCATACGCATCGGAAAAGGAATCAAGAGGTACCTCGCTCAAAGCAGAAAACGAAGACGTTTGAAGGACCAACTTAACAAGAATACGGAGGCCAAGCAACTCGGAATAAAACGTTTGAAGGGCCAACTCAAAGAAAAAGTAAATTCAGTCAAGAACAAGAAAATTCGATAAACCAGCACTCAACCTGCAAATGTAGAAAAAGAAAAATCAAGTGGAAAGCAATATGAGACAAGGCCTTAAAGATACAATATAAATGGCCCCCTCCATACCTTATAGAATATAAAAAGTGTAGCATACTCAAGGGAAGAATAATAAGGCCGACGCCGAAGAGTTTCATAACGTTTAGTCAGCAATAAGTTTCCTGAGTCGTTGCGTTCTCGTTGCTACACACTCCACTTTAAGGTGTTCTATGTCGTATTGTACCGACTAGCTAAGAGAAGTATTTTTTAAATTTACGTCACCATTTCAAGGGTAGTGTATGATGAGTCAGTTTCATGCATTGTAAACTGACAAAATATGGTTAGGTCGCATTGCCTCCTTTACCAGATTTCGAGAGAGTGCTTATTGAGGAGCTTTACGGAAGCCATTCTTTATCATTCGAATATTTTTGCATGATTAGCACTCCCTTGGTTGTGTTTAAATTTAAAACTGGGGGGCAGCCTTCTAATAAGCCAAGAAAGAGAAAGCCCTCAGACATAAGCGATATACATTTAAACATTTAAGTGATACTATAATTGTATGAATTTCACCAGCCGAGCGTTCGCTTTCGTTTTGTATGGAAGCTCCCTTGTGACTCTTTATGGTGTAAGTACGTTTCTTAATCAACGTTAGACTGGATATCAAAAGGATTCTGGATAGTTTAATCTATGAACCCAGCCTCTCGATATCCAGGAAGACGACCAAATTGTCGTATCTTGTAACTGTAATGGAATCGCGATACGACAGCAGAGAGAAATGCCTATGGTCGACGATCGGACGCCATCAGAGCGCCAGAATTTCGTCATTGCAATCCGGGAGATCAATAAAAATGATCCCAGAAAGTCTATATGTGCCTTTGCAATGGATAAAGGTGTGGATGAAAAGTTTTTCAGGATAGAGGTGCATAAGAGCATTCGTTACTTTTCATACAGGATGAGGAAGGGACAATTTCTGGAGCCAGACATGCTGTATTTCTTCTCCGAATAGAATAATTTGTGCCAAGACCAGAATATTAACTAACAAAACAACAGGTGGCTCGTTGTTGCACCATAAACGTGTCCTGAGTCATACAGAGGAAATTTCCAGCGACAATCAGGGCCTCAGGCTAAACAATAACGACTACACCCCTATTATAAACGAGGTGGTGAAGCCCTTGATTGAATGGGTACCTGCATTGAAGCCTTATGTGTGACAAAAGCCTGCATCCTGCCACACCAACCGGAGACCCTTTCCTGGATATTGCAGAATTTCTTCGATCACACATCCCCTAGAATTTGGCCTATTAAATCGCCTGATTGCAAGCCCCTGGACTTCTTTGTAGGAGGGGGGGCTTTGGAACGAGAGACTAAAAAATCTATCTACAATACGAAAGACGAACTGAGAGACAGAATTACCAGGGCTTTCAGAGGCCTAAAACGAGAGATAATGATGAAGGCCTGTTGCCGGTTCCTAGGTTGTCTGGAGGTTGTTATCGAGGCCGCAGGTGTGTTCACCGAGTGGGACCGACAGAATACTTCATTAAGACAAAGTTACCTAAATTTCACGAATATATCTCAAAAGATAACGACAATTATATTTTTCCTGAGACAGTCATCATGCCAACGAATCCCGTCTCCACCCTGTATATGGTGTAATGAGAAAGAAGGAAGATAAAAATAACATTCTGAATGAGAATATTTTAAGGCTATATGTATATGTAACAAGATTGGTTGCGAATAGACCTCTGAGGGGACTATAGTCGTCTGACTCTCTTGTTATAGGGACTATTCGATTAACGCGTGCAATATTGACTGCTTTTGTCAATGCATTTCAGAGGGAAGGGGATTACCGAAGGACAGGTGGATGATATCGTATATGATATGTGTGCATGCAATGAGAGGATTTCAGCTAGGCATGAACCGTCCCTTGAAGAATTCTATGACAAATAACTCGTTATTTGTATAAAGGGCCAATGGTGAGGAAGATTGACTGGTAGTGATGCGCTTAACAGGGTATAAAGGAACACTTAAGAGTAACTTTATCAAATTCAACAGTAGCGCTTTCTTTTTTTTCTCAATCTCCATTACACAAGATCAGAGGACCGATAAATGTGTTCCGATGGAGACTACCTTTCTTCCTTCTAATTGAAATCTTTGGGGTAGGTCGGGTGAATAGCCTTATCTCCTTTCATTTTATATTTCAAAAGGCGACTAAACGCTGAGGAAGTGCGTTGCTATGTGATAATGAGGCACTATTTTTTTTCACCTACGAATGGGATATACAATATGTAGCGGTAATGATGAGTTGAGGCAGAGTCTCTCACTCATCCACATTAGTTCGCATCAACGTGTGAATAATCTGAGTTTATCGATTATGCGAAGTAATTAGAACACTTTTTTTAAAGTTAAGTAAATATGTTCAAAAGATGGAGATTATAGATGCTAGAGCTTTCTGATTGGCACAAGCAGGGTAAGGAAGAGTTTGTGCTGGTAAGAATGGAGTACGATTTCATGTGACCAGTAGTAGTAGTGATAAAGGCACGGTAGCAGTGCTAGTGACTTAGGAACGGCATGAAGCAACAGTTGGGCAGGAATCCGTGGGATCTGGAATAATAAAGGCTGGGAAGAGAAAGTGAAAAATTGTAGCATGTTGATATTGCAAGCGGGCCTCTTATAACCTCTGATTAGCGCTTGACTGATTCTCTTTGAGGGAACTCACGATGCAGTCGACAAAGTCGCGCGTAAATTCGTTCCAGCGACGCGGCAAAGGTGTTCGCAACTCGCTACATGCTTCGTTAGTTCTTTCTCTTTTCATTCCGCTTCTTCCCACACCCCTCTATCTACAATGTTATTTTGGTGATCTGGAATGTACCGAGGAGAAGAGTGACATGGAATATTTTTAAAAGTTTTATAATGCATATAAGTATACTTTGGAGATGCGAGTTAATCCATATAAGTGACTGCCATTCTAACTTCGAATCTTCGAAAGGGAGGAAAGCTGAGAGATAGGGTGGTAGCTTACTTAGTTAATTGGGTTCAGGCTAGGAAAAAATTTAAAGTACATGCTGTGTTAATGAACCAGGGGAAAGTGAATGATCGTGGCAAAAGGCATGTGCTATGAGACGTTCTGTGAACGTAAGAAACAGTAGTTATATGTTGGATAAAGATTCTTATAGAGAGTCGTTTGATATTCGTTCGATTGTGAAGCAAGGTTGATTTATGTCGACATTGTAATTTAATATATTATGGTTGATGAGGGTTATTAGTCAAGGTGAGAATGAATTACATGGGTGAGTTTGATGATGAATGGCAAAAGATATGTTATCACTTTTGCTATAGGGGTGACCACCTGACTTTGAGGCCTTTCAAGAAAATTGGGGCTTAAAGAGTCAATAATATTGCAGCCCCACCCAAAAATACATAGAACATACCAGCTAATATGGATTAGGAGCTAAAAAATGTCATTGTGTATGCATGAATAGCTGTCCGGCATTTTTTAGCACGCCGTAATTCAAAGTTCCCTTGTCATTAAGTGCACTACCGAACTAAATTGTCTCAATGTGACGGACACCTCGCAGAGTTCAAAATAAAGAACCATGAAGGTACAATAAGAAGAAGAGAAACGCATTCGTGTAGTTACTACGGATGTGTTTCCACGATCATCACTGCGACTACACTACGAAGAGTTTCTGACGAGCTAAGAGGGATCATCCTCTAATTTTCACTACTTGTTCTAACGTGAATTTTGATGGTCTGCACCCTATTCTATCTATGCATTATGAATCGTATTTATTATAAATGTTTTCCTAACCTCTATGCATTAAGTTTCATAGAGTGATGCTTGGGTAAAAGGTCTGTCCCGATGGTCAGGTCAAGGCTCATCATATTCTTCTCAGTCAAATGAGGAATCCTGTGTTCTTAGCTCTGAAGGTTTCAACGTATGTTACTTCCTACGATCTTTCGAAGCACTACTACCGGTTACACTTGCCATGAACACAGTTTAGCTGTGTTAAAAACTGAAAATGCTAGTGCTTTATCATGGCCAATAATCAGGACCCAGTTCTACCTGCGAAGCCGTCTCGCTAGAATCGAGACAGGTATGCTTATCCACAGCATTGCTAGATTCGATGGATACTCAGCGTAGGAAGGAGATAATGAGTCAACCCATATACTGTTCGAAGTTGCCAAAGACGTAGCGCCAATTGCTCTTCGACACCTTAGCCGCTCTCCAAGTCTGGGTTTGTTTCTGCCGATCACCGATATCTTGGAACCTCTTTGAGACGATGCGATGTTGCTCTGGCTTGGCGAAGGCTCCGAGACAAGAAAAGTCGCATTTTCCCCTTATTTATTGTAATAATATCCCTAAGGGAATGGGGGAATGGTGGGTCCAACGAACTTGACAACTAACAGCTTTTCATTCCCTATGGAGCCATCTTCCATTATGGCCTCATCAGCTTCTCTCTCTATAGATCCGGAAGGTATATTTCTAAGGTAAAATTTCCTGCAATTCTTAGATATTTAAGAGGAACTACACAATCTTTTCGACCCCAACTCTGCGTAAATTGTATTCCCCTAATAAACAATGGTAGATATGTTTGAACTTCCTTGGGTCCCTGAGTTTATGGGCATTTGTATGAGTTAAAGTTTGCGGGTGTACCATTTTCTTAGTGTATGGTACCATTTTCTTAGTGTATGTCTCTATACTGTCTCTTCCTCCTTTCAATTCCCTCAAGTGGTTGCTGTCTAGTTTAATTTGGATAGTAAAAGATACATATACGGTCCTTTCAGTGTAATTTCCTTATCTGTTGTTTTCAATCCTGCCTAGCTCCGCCGAATCGTTATTTGGCTCTCAAGGATATTTTTCAATGCTAGTGGGTTTGAATGGTAGGCAACTCATTGGGATAACTACACGGTCAATAAGCCTGAGCATCTAATCACTGTCCTAACGGATTGTCTAACAGCAAGAGTTAGACGTCTTTAGCATATAGTTCTTATAGATATGTACTCGACATGCTTCATTTTCCCCTATTTATTTTTATATGTTTAACCCGACACACAAGATGATATTGAATAGGAAATGAGTGAAGAACTTCATTGAAGTGGTTAATTTTGCATTTCATTTTCTTTTTTCTGGCTCACCATCGACCGAGGCACGACATTGATGCGATTTAAATTAGCTACAAAGTCCAACATTCGAGATGAGTGAAATCTCTAACAGGGGCCGAAATAGATGGAGACTGTTTAGTTCTTCGTTTTCTTAATCTCTAAGTGAGTTTCACTTCTTCGAAGGTTGGGGTCACTTTTCTTGCCTCGAATACGTTTCTTAACGTAATGTTACTCATCCTTGAGAGATTTGAAAGTCTATCGATTGGATTTGGACCAAGTTTACTAATGGGGCTCCTTCACCTAGTTTTTCGGAAGACGAAACGTGCCCGTGGCAATATACTTTTCGACAACATTCTTTGCATTAATTAGACATAATACGACACCCACATTGTTGGAGGCCATTAACTGTGCTTCACTTGTGGAGCAAATGACTTCAACATCCAGTTATGACTAAGCAGGTTGCGCACTACCGGGTGTAATTTTCACGACCTGGAATAGATGACTTCACTCCTGATCTCTTCCGAAATACTCTATCCTCATACGTGTAACTTGATAGAGAAAAGGGCAAATGCTAGATTACTCTTAATGATCAGCGGTGATCACTTATGTTAAGCTTAGAATGGCTCGGTAGGTTTCGTAAACATAATTTTACTACGGTGTTATTCCATTTTGGGAATACTTGTGATACCACGTAGCAACGCTATAATAAGGTATTTCCATTCTACCATGGCAAGGATACTAGTCACTGCCATCCGAGTATCTGCAAGCTCGTCGTTGTCTCGTGCGGGTGATAGTGCTCTCTCCTGATACGCAAATGTTATCAACTCGATAATACTGGAAGAGGCTACTTTTATTTATGTCCTATTGCTACTACTTTTTCCCGCTTTTATATTCTTAAAGTTTAAAAAAAAAATCAATATTAATGTGTAGTGAGAAATAAATAAAGCAAAAGCAAACAGATCATCAACATAAACCTTAACTTATAAAAAACTATCTTAGCTGTCAAAATGACATTGCAAAGCGGTTTTTGGTTTATTTGTTTCCATGGCGGTTCTAGCGTCTATACTAAATAGGATCAGTTACGATTAATCGAAGGTCAGTTAGAGGTGAGAAAGATGTGCAAATAAGAATCCGAGAGAAGGAACCAGTTGTTCTAAGCAGCGATTGTAGTATTAGTAGTAGTAGTTCGCTAACCTGCATTTATCTAGGCGGATCCCGACCAGATAATGAAATAGACATATAGGTCAGTATGACAATCGCTGGTGAGACCGAGGGCACCAGGGGCCAGTCCTCTTTGAGGTAAGGTGGCAGGAAGTATTGTGTTTTGACACCAAACAGCGTTCAGGTGGAACTTTCGTCTTCCTGGGCAGAGGAACCTGTTTCACGTCAGAGGTATGTGGATATAGATACCCATCGGCAGGATTCCTTGGAACAGAGAGAGTGTTTGCGTTGTGCTGCGAAGATGGGAGAGGAAAGAAAGCAGTGTTGTAATTGGCTATGTGTGTGATTAAAAGTGTAAGATCTACCCACCCGAATACAGGGGTGAGCACAGCGCGTCCACCAGTCGGTAGCCAGATCTCTCCGTGCGCTGACGTTTGTGTCCGCTCATGCCGGGATCGAACCCGGCAACACAGGTGTCGAAGATTTATATAACGTGTAAATAATTATATCGTAGTAAACTTACTTCAGCACCGAAACACTTTAAAAAATGTGACATTACTACTTTGGCATCTATACATGTGCTATGCATTAGGTTGTTTCACATGAAATGTTTTTTTTTATACATCACGAATTAAAATAAAAAAATTAATAATTTATTAATTCATTTGCATTTCTTTTGTAGAATCAATGCAAATAGAGTGCAATTGAATTTACTTTAGCCCATTACCCCTATCGACATCAAAAAAAAATTTTAAATGAACACCTCCACAGTGAGAACTGCTCAGTGTTTGGTTCAATAAGTTTTGTTAAGTCTGGAAACATGGGCACTAAAACTGAACCTAGAATGAAACCCAACCTGCTTTTAATGAAGAAGAATTAATAACTTAAGTGGCCAATAACCACGAACAACAGTTTGTAAACTTTCTATAGAGTTTAAGACCTCAAATTCACCAAATTACGTCCTGACAAGGCAACAAGGGGGGTTAAAATGTTGGAAAAGTGGGTTCCAGAGGATTAGAATGAAATTCTGAATTTGGAACGACTTAAACTCTTCTTTCACGTATTTTGAGACAGAATGGCGATCCATTTTTGAAGACAATTATTTCTTGGGGTGAAAAATGGATAATATTATACGATAATAGGAAGAGTTAGGGCTAATGGTTAGATAAGGATGAAAAACTAATATGCCATGCCATCTTTCCACCTAGAATAAGTTGTAGTTGCAGTCGATTATCCATTTTTTGAAATCGGGAAAAATAGCATGTAAATCGTATTGCTGAAAGAGTGAGGAGATAAATTTAATATTGGTATTCAGACGTTCTACATTGATCGATAGACAAACCAATACTGCTCTATGACCATATCTAACTGCGCACCTCTCAAAGGCTTTGTTTAAGCTTAGAAAATTGAGATGTGAAGTTCTGCAGTATCCTACATATTGATCTAACATTTCCCTATTGATTATTATCGTTTCAAGTATTTTGAACTCCATATTCGTGGTGTAAGGCTTAATAATAGAGAATAAATACCATTTTTTTTACAAACTTGTGACCAGTAGACCAAGAATTTTATAGAAATGGTATCTACATATTAGGGGATCCTTGGTAAAAGGTTCTTGATGTAAATTGATCATATTTTTAAGAAATATTTACTATAATTTTCTTTTTTAAGAACCTACATTTTATCTGAAATAACTTAATGATTCCATATGGAAAGGCTAAAGGATCAATATTGGATGTTTCGGCGGTGATGCCTTCCTTGATTTTCCAAGGGTGAGATCTTAAAGAATAGTGTTTCAAATATACATGGAAACAGAGGCATGCCTAGCAAAAGTCCCGCCCGCGGCGGATGTTTATTTGGCCGCCTCTTAAAAGTTCTAATAACACTTCAAAACGCCCAAAACGGAATAATACAGGTATATAGGTATGCAAAATAAGAAGATAAACAGTAGCAACACTTTATTACACTCAAATTTATTTTTATAATGTTTATGCAAAAAGAATAATAGGAAAAATATGTTAAAGAAAAGAAGATGAGTGAATTACAAAACAAACGATTTACAAATTGATTTTACGTGTCTTCCTCTTCGCGAAATCTTGAATGACTTCATCGGAATCAATTTTATCCCTAGTGTCACGCTCTATCGATAGTATTGTCAAATCAGTCAACCTTGTTTGACTCATTGTTGACCTGAGCTAGTTCTTGATAAGCTTTAGTTTAGAAAAGCACCGTTTGCAGTTAGCAACATTAATGGCACAAGTTAGAAAGATTCTTAAAAGTATTACTATATTTGGCACTGAATCACTAAGATAATTTTTCTGAATAAACAAAATTAATTAAATATTAATATGTTGGGCCACCACAAAATGCCGCCCTCAAAATTGTGTCGCTCGGGGCGGACCCCCCTCCCCCTCTTTGTACGCCACTGCCTGGGTAGGAGTTCAACATTCTTGGCCTCAATCTTGATAAATTGGGCAACTTTCAGGAATTTTGTCTTTTCTAAATATTGCCTTACTGTAGATACTAGTATTTATTAACGGACTTTTCTGTGTTGATAAGTGCATTTGCCCAACTAACTTCTGATGGCGGAAATTTCTTGCTTTCAGATACAATATTGATAATTCGATGCTCATATATCTCTACCCAGCCATTTCCATTCCCTCCTCCGCCATGCCTACGATGAAGGATGTATCCATATGCAGTTCAGAAGTTCGTCAAGGACCGAGAGAATGCAACAAAAACTATCCTTACCGGTTAATTGATGGTAGCTGCAACAACCTGCAAACGGGGCTAGGGGCCAGTGGGCTACCTTTCAAGCGATACTCCTACCCAGCATACGAAGACGGTATGTCGATTGGGGACGTAGGATATTTTCTTTGAAACCAAAATCCATTTTCATCTTTATAAACTATCACTTACAGATGACATATATGTGGCATGTTACAGGAAAGTGTGTATAGTCATCCCAATTCTAGACTCATGAAGACTCACCATATTTTTGCATCGTTATAGCTTGTTCTTTGTTAGCAGGCTGTTCATGAGCCTTTAAAATCCCTCATCCTGGAGCGACCACTAATAGAGGCTGTTGCTTATGTAACAGTACTTTTTGTCATTCTTTATCTATATCATTAACCTTCATCCCTTTGTTCCATACATCATTCTTTCTTATTTCGTGGTATTACATATCTTCCTTTCAAGAACTAAGAATAAATATGTATACATACTCATCTTGAACAAGAATTCACCAGCTAAACTTTGGAAAGGTTGGATTTTTTTTTAGTGCATTTATTCATTAAATTTGGAAGCATCAGTCCACATTCTCATGGAAAATATAGGGTAAGCACGAGTACCCCTGCAGCAGGAATAATCAATCGGTATAGAAGCAGGAAGGAGTGTAGGGTTTCCAAGGCCTGGGATAGGTTCAATGAGGTTGACAGGTAGGAGTAAAGTCCGGTATTTAAGGTATCATATTAAAAAAGAAGGATATCAATAGATGGGCGAGTGCAGTTCGCGAAGGAGGAGTGTCGAAGGATAGAAACGTTCCCGGTGGAGAAGAACCCCATGAGCTGCAAAGTTTTGAACCAATTAAGGAGGTTGAATTGTGGAAGACTAAGATCCAACGAAAAGGAAATTGTAGTAGTAAAAGGCGGTGGGTGACGAAGGAATGAATAGCCATCTCAAGTTGTTGTGGTCGAAGGGGGAACAGTAGCTGCTGAGATTACGGAGAAGGCAAATGGAGGATTTACAGACGTAAGCAACATGAGTTTTGAGGGATAACTGACTATTAGAAGCATTGCCCAGATTTGTAACTGAAAAGGAGCATGGGAGGCACCTTTGGTTAAGATAGCGAGCCACGTCCAAAGGAGCACCCTCTTTTAATGCCTCTGTTTTTCCATGGTTGAGTTTTATAAAGTTGTCCAAGAGCTATTCTTTGATCATCTTATAAGCAAGTAGCATATTTCTAATACTCACATAAAACATGGTTAAAGAAAAGTAGAGATAAATTTTCCTGTCATTGGCATAACAATAGAATGATAGACTAAGACGACGCATACCAAGGGGACGAATATAGATGCAAAACAAAAGCGGACGCAGAACTGACCTTAGCGGAACGCCAAAACGCACGTTGATCGCGCGAAATATATAATTTTAAATATGAATAAGTTGTTCACGAGATAAAAGATTTGAGTAGACCCAATAAGAGCACTATTAAGAGAGTCTCAGGAATTCAGAGAGGCTGGGAAAAAGAAAAGTGTAAAATGCCTAAAGGTTCAGAATTACCCGAATGGAAAACTGTCCAAGCGTTGGCTGCACGATTAAAGTGATCTTTAACATATTGAAGAACTGAAAAAGTGTTGTCTTGCCTTAAAAGCAGGTTCTATTTCTTTATGATAGAGTGAGCAGCAAAGTTTTTAAAGTTAAATGGTACTATTCCAGGCAAGGGAGATCTATTAAAAATATTAGTGAGGTAAAGAATAAAAACAGGAAGGATTTGGATGCAATGAGTCTAAGTAAGAACAGGTCTTTATCGAAAAGAGGAGGGGAAGAATGTTAATTCACCATTGAGCACTTGAGTGAGGAAATGAAGTTTAGGTGGAGGAAAAGGGGAAGTTACTCGGCAGTAATAATAATAGAGGTTTCATATGACACCTTCAAAGGCTTAGAAGCCTTCGCAGAGCACCTTCCCATCGACTAGGAAAAGGCCTGACAGAAGAGATGGGTTTTCAGAGCCCGCTTGAAAGCACAAGGTAAGAAAGAGAAGCGTATGGCAGCAGGCATAGCATTCTATAGCTTAGGGCAACTACAGAGAAGTTACGATCACCTATGCATCAGAAACGTGTGCGAATAAACAAAAGCCAGAAGGTACTTCCAGAGAGAAGGGCTCTCAGCTGTTTAGACACAGACAGTGTGAAGGACAAGTGAGGGAAAGTTGCGATGTTTAACAGTTTAAATGTGAGAAGGAGGACTCTAAAATTAATTCGAAGTCTAATAGGCAGCCAGTGCGGTTCACGGAGCAGGTCTGTGGCTCGAGAGAACCGTCCTCGATGGAGAAGAACTCGAGCCGCAAAGTTCTGGACAAGTTAAAGGTGACGAATTGTAGTGTTTGTGGCTCCAGTGAGAAGAGAGTTAGAGTAATCAAGGCTGGTGGTATTTAGAGGTGGGCAGTATTTAAATACTTTGTATTTGAATACATTTATGTATTTAAAATTGTATTTGTATATACATTTGAAATCTTGTATTTAAATACTTTTTGTAAATAATTTACTGATAATAGGTTTATATATCTTTTAAGAACGTATAATGCATGTTTTAGCTTGTCGCAACTTGTATGACACAAACGGTTGACTACGTGAGCTGGTGAGGGAAGATTGTTTGCATCAGTTCAAATTTAGTTAACACATGGTCACAGTTGTGTTCGGTTGTATATATAGTGAGAGCGCTCAGCGTTATTTCAACTGTTGCATGGCAACTTCAGCTTCTCCAAAGACTGTGAAATCGAGAGATTAGACAATAATAAAGACGAGGAAGATAAAGAATAATGTAATTATAGTCATACTTTAGTAGATGGTAAATTTATTAGGGTGAAATCTTCCGACGGAAAAAAAGTGAAGCGTTTTCTTCCAATACTCAGTTCGCCAACTTTCTGTCCCGGATACTTCAGGTGCTATTTCTGTGCACTTTATTATTTAATTTAGTTTTACTCTTAACTTCACAAACTATCCACCTCAATGGTCCTGTCGCACGGTTATGGCAGAAGCTATATGGACTGTCTTGCCAGAGAAGAGGACAAATAAATCAGCAGGAGAGATATGGGAAAGAGATGAAATTCTCATGTGAGCAAGTCCGAATTTCAATGATTAGTGACTTCCTCTTGCTAATTGTTCAAACTTTAGGAATATTAACTTCTTTGTTCCGTTTAAAAGTTAATAATTACCACAGTCGTCTCGTGATGAGCTTTAAATTAAACATAATATGATCAATGAATGTTCCATTTGATTAAGTTCAAATTTTAATGATTTACATTTTTGCAGGTTTGAACCAAATTCGTGGTGAAGGACGAACAACGAGAATACTTCCTAATCCTCGAAAGTTAAGTGCTGCTCTGCAGAAAGTAGATACCATATCTACATCATCAAGACGTATAACACAGCTCTTTGTAGACTGGGGACAATTTATGGATCATGATCTTACTCTTACTGCGGAAACTAGAGGTAATTGTAACCTTATTGTACCATTTAGTGTTTTCGTGATATCTTTCTAATCCCTAAAGTATTACAATTTTTCTACCGATTTCAGAAAGACAGCCCATAGGTAGATTTGATTAATTGTGCATTTCATCCTACTAAACAGAAATATAGACTATGTTATCTTTTTGACACCAAGACACAAGTTCATCTATATGTTTCCATTCCTTTCTTTTAAATATCAATATTATAGTGATCATTATTTATAGCGTATCGAACTTTTTCAGCCATGCCGTCAGAAGATACAGAACCAATGGATATACCGTGTTGTGAAGATGGCCAATTTAGTAGCCCAACTACTAATGACTGTGTACCAATCGATGTCACCCAAGATCCTTTCTACCAGCAACACGGGGTTAACTGCCTTCGCTTTGTAAGATCATTGGCGTCTAGTGCTAATGCAGGAGCAAGATCTAGACTAGGTAATTATCCTGAAGCGGCTGTGACAGCCTGTAGAAAATGTCTTAGAGCTATTTGGTTCTTGCCACAATTTCTCTTCCATTTACTGGAACCATGGAAAAGTCAATGGAACCATATTGTGACGGATATTTTTCAGCCGTTAGTGACAAAGAGCCACTTCAGGTATCGTAGAACGCAAAGACCTTACAATCGTTGACTATGACGAAATGTTGAGAAATTACGGAAGTTACTAGCAATTGCGTCTTATAGGTGGGTTTCTAGTTCTCATACCCGAGTTCCGCTGTTTTATGAAGACTTGTTTCTGCTGAAATGATGCGCCGTGTTTCAACTAGAGAATTTGAGAGCCCAGTTTCAGCCGTCATCAACCCTTATTCCTTTTCCCAGCATCTGCTTTTTCTCACAAGAAGTCTCCTTTTTCCGACTCCCCCGTGAGGTGTTACAGTTGGCCTTTTCCTTTCTAAAAACCTTTGCTTGGGGCTTAGTATGTTCCTTTTTCTTTACTATTTACGATCGAAGATTATTACTTCATTCTTTAACACATTGTTTTTCTATTCCTGTTCCTTCCGTCCATTATATTTTTCTCTTCATTTTTATTTTATACTCTTACTTGACCACGGTGTCATTAGAGAACACCAATTTCCAACTCTTCTCACCAATCGAATCTATTTAAAATCGAGCCAATTGTATCGTCTCGTCGTGAAGTACTATCGGCAACATGTTGAATAAGGCAAACCGAATTGCGAAATTTATATCACTATATAAAGCATTAAACAACCTATACAAGAGATTGCATGAAATGTATTACCACATCAATGCCACAAAATTCCATAACCCATCGCCGTACTTGTCCCTTGGTAAAAAAAAACTCTTCATCCCTCTTCCACGGCTGTAGCCCTTTTATAGCTATGGGACGCTGTGTTGTAACCTCTCTTCTGGTCAGGGATCATTCCCCCCTGGAAGAAGACATCAAGTCTGCCCGCATATAAGCCTCAAATTAGGCCTCTTCGAGCGCTGTTTCTTTTTTTTTCATAAGTTTCTGTAAATTTCACTGTGCTTTTTTACCTTAAAAAGCCGCAAATTACAACTACTTTGACCAAGGATGTTGGAAAGCGTTGCCGCATAGAGCTTTTAATTTTCTGCCTTGTAATAGGCCAAAAGCACCAATTCCGAGGTCCCTTGAATCATGTTTTGCACTATAACTTTTTATCTAAACAAGATGAAGCAACAAAATAGGCATCAAACTAAAATGCGTTTAATCCCCTTTCTAACTTATAAAATGATTATAGTATTAGTTCATAAAACACAATTCCGCATCATTTTTAGCATATCGACTAAACGGTCATCTATCCCAGCAATTTTGCATGTTTTAAACCTTTCACGGCGCCAATGACCTAGCGACACAGCGCAGAGTTTTCACCGTTGAGACTAATAATCGTATTCATATTCACCTCACCCCACAAACCCACATTATTCCCTCTCGTTTTATTTATCAACGCTAGTTTAGTTTTAAATAAAGGTGTCAGGCACCTTTGACTTCTTCCCCATTACAGGTCACAGAGAGCAAATTAACGAATTGACGTCCTTCCTCGACGGGTCGGGAGTGTACGGCTCGACGAAAGAAACTAACACAGAGTTGAGAGCCTTCGTTGGTGGAAGGATGAAAGTAAATTCCGCCTCAGAAAATATTTGCTCCACTGTCTCTCGCTGTTTGCACTTCTTGCCAGAAACGATGCCGAGTTCCGAGAATAAATTCTTCCACGCTGGTTTGTATAATTCCGAATAACGTTTGAAATTGCTGTGAACTATGCGATATAATCTCCTTCACTTGAGATTTTTCGATGGTTTTGAATTCAGTGTTCAAAGCTAAAAAAACATACGAAATAGAAAGAGTGGATCAACATATGTTCATTATTATTCTGGCCACAATGAGAAAGATAAAAGACCTCTATTTAATCCTATGATTACCTCTAGTCATCCGGGAATTTTTAGACCTAGGTTTCCAAAATATTTTAAATTGGTGACAATCTTTGTTACCTTCACCATTTTCTAAGTAACCTGTCTAAAAGCTGAAAAAAAATCAATGAAACAGAAATTCCCTTGTCCGTTTAATTATAAAACTCCACTAGTTTTGCCTTTTTCTCAGGGCTTTACTTCTCTTCCTCTCTTCTTAAAATATTTAAATATTTCGGTAATTTGTCAATATGATTCTACTCTATGTAAGTTGATAGGTTGTAATAATACAAAAACGAAAGGTAGAATAGTCTATTTGTCCTAAGAGTTATTATGGGCAAACTGATGAACTTAATCTGTCCGCATAAACCAAGATAGAAACAATATCAGAAGAGGAGATGGAAATAGTGCATTTTTTTAGGCATTTGTCTTGAAATAATAATCATATTTATAAAAATTCAGCCAAATTTATTTAGCGTTCAGAGGATTTTACTAAACGAAATATCTTTGAGTGTTCATCAAACATCACAACCCGCCTAATTTTCACATCTCAGCTCTTCTCAAACTCGACCTTGTCATTCAACAGCTAATTTTGAATGAAATAATCTCATTATAACCACAAAAGATTTTTGCTTTTGTTTCTCTCTCCTTTATTTTTTTTGTCACCGTTTTATGGTCTATAAATATTTCTTTAGCTTTTTATTTATTTATTCATTTTTATATAACTTTTTAGTATTCCTTATTTTTAATATACTGTAGATACTAGGGGTTCGGAACCCACTTAAAAATGTAATGTAAGACGACGCCAATGAGATAAAAAGGAAAAACAGAAAATGAGAGTTACAAGGAAAAGCAGTACCATAAAAGTTTCTGCGACCCATACCTAGGAGGCACAAAGAGGGAGAAAGAAAGTTTGGGAAAGATTTTGGCAGAGAAAGCTTGGGAGAGATATAGTTAATAGAGAGAGATTGAGAAAGAGAGAGTATGAGAGCAAGAATTTAAGAGTGAGAGTTTGAAAGCGAGAGTTTCGGAGAGAGACAGTTTGAGAGAGTTTGGGAGGAAGAGTATTTGATAGAGAGTTTTAGAAAGAAATGGAGGTTGAGAGGGAGGGTTTGAGAAAGAGAAAGGCTGAGAGAAGGAATTTTAAAGAAAGAGCTTTTAGAGAGATATAGTTTGAGAGATAAGGTTTTAGAGTGAGAGTTTTGTGAGAGAAAATAATTTGTTGATGAGATATATTGTGTATGTGTGTGAGAGAGAGAGGGTGGGATAGGGAGAGTTCAACTGGTTGTCACAGTAAACATATATACCGTTGTAAAAAGAATTGGGAGTCTCCATGGAAATCGTGCCTTATCGTAATTACAATTCGTGACTGTAAATTGCCACTGAAGAAAGCTTTGAAATCATTCAACACGATGCTACGTTTGACGCGGCGTCCCCTCGGTCATGAAGATACACCCCAATTATACATCTTTTTACCCTGGTTATAATATTTTGTTCCTCTGCTTATGATTGGTAGGGACTTGGGGTTTGTTCTCGCGCGGGTATAGACTCGAGGTTTCTCCTGAAACGTGGATATCCGTCACACACGGGAGAGAAAGAGCGAGTAGCGAGCGCGTGGACGGCCAGTGATTAAATATTCTTGGCTGCTTCACTTGACCGACTCCCAACTGGGTACCACTCTGTCTTAACCCAGCACCTGACTCTTTTATATGGCGTGCATCATTCTCCATTTCTCTAAAACTTTAGTCCTAGATAAAATTTTAGGAATAGAAACTGTTTAGTTATATTATCTTATTTAGTTACACTTTTGATTTTTTATTGCTAATGTGACATTTCTTTTAATTCCACCAGGCGATGAGAGAGTGAATGAGCAACCAGCTCTCACCTCAATTCACACCCTATTTGTTCGTCTTCACAATTACATCGCAGATAAATTTGCTTCAATGCAGCCACCGCAAAGCGACGAAATAATCTATCAGGTTTATATGAATAGATTTCCATTTTATTTATTTTCGAAATACTCCTAGTAGTCTCTTCCTCTGGGTACTCGGGCTTTGTACTTGATTTACTTTATCCCTTCCATAACTTCAAGTAATTCGTGAAGGATATGCCAACCAAGGATTTATGCCTCAATTTTAAATATCCTTCAACCATTTTCACACTAAATTGGGGATCCCGTAAAGGAGCGTCAGATGCAGTATGATTGATCATGCTGCAGCTGATACCTTGATAATCCTATGCCCTTCCATAACCATCTCACTCGAGTGGAGCTGCCACTATATGTATACGAGTATCTCACATACATTTCCATTTCCTGCATCCTCACCACTTTCTCTACAAATTTCTCATTATATAACTTCTGGCAGAGATGCTCTCGTTTGTTTTCCATTTTTAGCTTTAAGGAAAAATAGTAAATAAACAAAATGAGGTTGCGTACTAAAAAAAAACCTTCTTGATCCCACCCTGGTCCAAAAGTACAAAGCAGCCTATCGAATCATTCATTTAATGCAATTATACATTTGGAGTAAATGAATTATATATATATATATATATATATATATATATATATATATATATATATATATATATATATATATATATATATATATATATCGCACATTCACCACGCTTTCGATCATCTCCGCTACCATATCATCTATTCGAGCTGCGTTCCCATTTTTTTATAACTCTCACACGCTAACAATCTCATCCAGACTTATCAGTCCCATACTTTGATGTAGTACCCGTTTTCACTACTAACTCAATTATATTCATGGTTAAATCCTCTTGCATATCCACATTATACGGTTTATCTAAATCTGATCCCTATCACTGTTTAACTTGCCAATCGCTCACAAGTTCCCTGGCCATTCTTATCATTGATGATTATACACAAATATTTATCTTGTCTCCAAAGCTCCTTCTAAAATAATTTCAGCTTTCCAACTGGATTAGCATTCATTCTTTTCCAAATGCCCATTTCCTAATTTCTTAATTTGATGGAAGACCATGGTGCTGCTGCTGATATCTTGAGAACTCCGTGCTCTACCCTCCTCAAACCCATTAAGGAATTTTTAGGTCGACCCATGGTCGCATTTGATGAATATTCCGGATTAAGCTCTAGAGGAGAGCCTTTTGAGGGGTTCTAGTCCTGTGAAATTTATCCGAATATAATCTTCCCAGATTCAGCGTATTGACTCCCTTAGTATCTGAAATAATAAGGTCGAGCCTTCCTCTAGGGACTTATCATTGTCCTTTAAGAAAGTATCCTTAAGCACAATTCCTATTTTGTGAAAGAAGACTGGCAGAGTGAACCGAAATGCAACGTAAATTGGAAAAGAATAAGAAGTAAACAAGAAAGACGCCCGCCCCTCACCAATAGCCCTAGGAACGGGTGAACGACAATTTGCAGTCTATTCGAAGGATTTGGTGGAGACGTGACAATTTGACCACTAACAGATCCTTGGGGCAGTTACAAAAGAGCCCGCAACCTCAACTATAAGACAAGAAGGGAAATCTGGAGTGAAGAATAGAGTCTCGGAGACCTCGATGCCCATAGTGGAGTGGCTTCCCGACTTCTTCTAACCTGCTTGCTTCAAAGGGTTCCTAGATCAGGTCCGCTGAGCAACTCAATTGTCAGTGGACAAAGGTTTCGCCAGTGAAGGCGATTTAGAGTTTGGGTTGACAGAAACCGAAACTGCCAACGTTCTCCGGCAGTAGTTTATGACCAATGTGGCACCTTCGTAGAGTACTGAATTAAAGGGCCTCCAGGTATGTGGGTGACGGTACATCTCAGCGGGTGACGCTACACTCAACACTGAACTTCTTAAAAGGTGTATAGTACACCTTGGAGATCTTCTTTGTTACTCTATGGAGAAATTTACCAAAGAGTTGGCCGACTATTGGAGAGGGATCATGGTTTAAGCAGGTTATGAGGAGGTAGGGGGTCTCAAAGTCCACACCAACCTTCTTTATATCGTTTCACTGTGATATACTCGCTGAGTTTGATTCCTGTTCGTTGATAAATGCCAGAATAAAACACCGTGGATGCTTTTACCACCGTCGATCCGAAGATCAATCGCCGTTCTTCTTGGCTAACATGCCTGTTTTCGGCTAATGAAACGACTATCTTTCAGTCGTGTGGAAGCGTGTACAAAGGATACTTCAAGATGCTTTTGACCCATTTCCCGTTCTCCAGAACGCGGGATCATCTGAGAACCTGAGTTGGTGTCGTCGGAATCCTTCATGATAGCTTAATTTTTATTCTCTAGCCGGGCTACTTCTCTTCCAGCATTAAAATCTATTCGTACTGTCCTTGAAAATCACAATTGGACTTTACCTCTCGAGATAGGGAACCCTTCCCTGACGTGTTTTCGATTTAAAGTTGACTTTCGCTCTCACGCCTTGGAAGTATAACACTCTTGGTGCAGATCATAACCAGTACGCATTGCTACAGCAGTTGGGTGCGTTCCCTTAACTTCTTTTTAAAAAATATGATTGGAGAGTATGGCTCCAGATTCTATAAAGAATTGCTTATGTGCCTGTTTTTATATGCGACGGAAGGAACATCTAACAAGGCTATTCCCACACAATTGCTCTAACCATCTGTAAAATGCCAGCTGCCAAGCCTTCCTTCGTGGATACCTTTTTTACAGCTTTTATAATTTGAAATTTCATATGATGCCATGTCGCGAGATGGTATCATGGAATTTCCCCATTCTTTGGACACTAAGGGCTGTCTCTTGGTCTTCTTCTCTGATTTTCTACTAGGTCCCCTCTCTCGATCTCTTTCTCTAATTTTCTATAAGGTCACGTCTCTCGGTCTCCTTCTCTGATTTTCTACTAGGTTCCCTCTCTTGGTTTCCTTCTCTGATTTTCCACTAGGTCTCATATCCATATGGTTCCGCCCAATATGACACCTTGAGGGATACCACCTTTAAATATTTGTGATCACGCCTCTGCTCCCAAGGCTTCAATAGCACCAGAAATACTGCGTTTGCTGTTATTCGAGCACATTCGTGGCATATTGTAGCCTTGCTTGTGTACATGGATGGTTCCGATTCAGAGGAGAGAGAGAGAGTCTGTTTCTCTGCCATCTCCCCAAGTTGTTTGTGATCTTCCGGGCCTGGTTTCCATCTTCACTGACGAATTATTTACCAAACATATTTGTACAATGATTTCACGCACTGGCTTTTTAGGACCCAGTTTGCCATTTGTAATGACTCATTAACTACGGTAATTGTTATCAAGGCACTGGAAACTACCTTTTCCCTACAGTTCATTACCAATTTGAGGATGATAACTATACTTTTAGCATGATAGCGCACCTTGTCACAAAATAAAATCAATAACAAAGTTCTTGGCTGAAAATAACATTGAGCTTTTGGAACCTTAATCCTAGAATTCACTAAATTTCAACCCAATACAAAATTTCTGGCCATAATCAAACGCAGTTGATAAACAGAAGCCATCCAATTGTGAGCAGTTGTGAGTACTTATTGAACAAAATGAAGCGATATCAGTCAATATATCGTCACAAATCTGGTCCCCAGCAGACCAAAACAAAATGAAGCAGTCCTGAAGAACAAGACATTATTGTAAATATTGACTGTGCGCATCAATTGACTGTATTTATTAATAAAATAGGTTTAGACTCTTAACTTTTGTATATATCACCTTCAAATTATGTTACAAACATAATAAAACAAAATGCAACATTTCATTAATTCTACTTATTTTCATATAGGAAAAATTCTAGTAGTCTCAAAACTTTTGGCCATGACTGTACATTCCTTCTCGGTTGGTTTTGGAATTTCATTATATTTACGTTCCTGTTTCGTAGGAAACTCGCCGGATTGTATCTGCTCTGATTCAAAGCATCACCTTCAATGAATTCCTGTCTGTATCTGTGGGATCTGCGGCCATGGACCATTTTGACCTAAGAACTGGTTTGTTTAGTTACGACTCGACTATTGATCCATCCATTTCCAATGTATTCGCCACGGCTGCCTTTAGGTAAGTGACTGTCATTTTATTCTCCTTTTGTCTTTGTGCTAGAGCATTTTAAATTTTCCTTTTCTCTGAATGTGCAGGACGGGGATCCGCTGAATGTGCAATCTTCCCTTTGGCTTTGTAATTTGCACACTATTTTACGACTTTCTTTACAATCCTCTTTTGAAAAAAAAATAGAGAGGGAGAGGGAGGGGGTGCTGAGTTATCAATATTGAGACTGCCTTTTCATTGTCATCTTCACCTTATCATTACCTATTAAATTCAGCGCATAGCAACGCTATAAACAAATAAACTGGCAAAAACAACTCGGTAGTTCGAATGCATGGAACTCTGTATTCAAAAATCCTTCCACGATCAAAAGGTTTGCCATTTGAAAAGAGAGGCACCCACAAACTGGATGCTGTTCCCTCAAAACCAAGGCAGCCTTATCGCCCTGTGCAAGCTAGGGATTCCTTCCTCAAGTGGTGCCACACTGATGCCACACCTCATTGTTGAGGGCATCTTCTCTGGCCTCTTCTGAAATATGATCACAATACATCGACGCTCCCACAGTGGCTGAATTACGTACATCAAGTTTGAAGTACTCTCTCACCTTCGATTCACGTGATCAAGAATACCCTAGCCAAAACCCACAGGGGAACCAGGTTACAAGTAAGCAAGCCAAAGTTTTGCAGATCACTATTCCTCTAGATCCCCTCTCCCTTCTCGCTTGGGCTGCCAAACAAATATGCCCCTATGGGAAACCTTATCTTTACAGCTCGTTCTTATACCAAGAAGAGTGTTCTTATACATTACAATATTTCATCTTCGGAAAAGTGTAAATCTGTAAATCATTGTCGCCACACCATCCGTTTCTCTGTCCATCTCTCCCATTCTTCCAGATTTAGTCTAATGGTATCTTTCGAGGTAGCAGTTGTTGGGTCTATTCTTTGCTTAATGGGATCATAGAAGACTAGAACCTCGTATAATTTATTTAAACTGGAAAAATTCATTTAGATGCCATGAATTGTATTCCACAGTTTAGGGCAATGCGACCCACACAAATTACTAACTGGTGAGTAATCTTTCACTATTGTTTTGAAAGTTGTTGTTAAGCTTGTTACATTGTGTCAGAATAAATAAAGTACTTTCCTGATTCTCCCAGTTTAGACTCTTTTAACCACAATGTTACTAATCCAGTTTCACTGTGCCATAAGTGTTTCATATCAATCAGGCCTATTTTCGGTGCCCCATCTCGTTGAATCAAGGTTCATATATACACCATATACAACTCTCACCAAATCGTTCCTCTCTCTATCATCCTTTATCTCACAATTCTCTCTAGTCCCTTAATTTCCCTCCTCTCACTCTCTATAGTTGTTTCTTTTATACAACAGTCTCTCTTCGATATAGTAACGTAGAAAGCAGCAGACTCTCACTTAAATGTTCTCATTTTACATAGGAAGCATTATTAAATTAAATATTGTCAATGAAATAAAGCAGTGATTAATAAATCAGTGAGATATTAAAAATAATAAATTAATAATGCAATAACGACGTTGCTTCTGTAAATAGAAAAGATAGAGAACTAATGACATGAACTAACCTTTAGCACTCTATTACGCAAGGGAATGTATTTATATATATATATATATATATATATATATATATATATATATATATATATATATATATATATATATATATATATATGTATATATATCCATGTGGTATAGATAAGGTCAGGTGGACAGTGCTCGTACTGCTAGTGGCTTTTTGCTCATCAAAACTAGAGTTTTAAAGTTAGCAGAAATCCGAAGTACCCAACAGGTAGCTCACATAAATACCTTTATTTTGCACATACAGAACTTTGAAATATGTTTACCAGTTCAGATTTATGGTGTCATTTTTGAAAAGATTGTTTTTGTACAAATCGTGAGCATGTAGGACACGCTCAATACGCCCTTACTACCATTTAATGTATTTTTTATATGCTACAACTGGAATTAAAGGATCTACTACTACTAAATGATACACAAATGGTATGAAAAGACATACAAAAATGGTTAGAATTGTTATTTTACAACATTTTTACATAGATATAAAAAAATATATAAATAAATTTCTTAAGTTTTTAGAACATTTTGGAGCAATTAATGCTCATCCCTCATTGTTTATCATTGCATAAATATATTAATAACCTCATTAGGCAATCTTAAATCTCCATCTTACAGCAATAATGCAACTGGAAAATGGAATATTGAAATTCACAAAATTGAATACAAAATAGCATAGATTTTTATTTCTTCAAAAATATTTTTAAAATATAAATACTTATCCTATTACTTAATACACTTAACACAGCACTGTATATAGTTAAATTTTGCATCTAACGTGAAATAATGTTAGATAATAACACAAATACATCATTTAACACTCATAAAAATGGTCAAACTTGCACTTTGATATCTTGTAATTTTATTTATTTTTTGCTCGCTTTTTCGAATTTAAAACACAAAACAATGTTATTTAATGAACATAAAGTAGTTTCAAAACGAAACTTTAATTAGTATAATATTTACGAATTTTCAAATTTTCTACGGACCGTGTACTACGCGCCCTTTTATGTAAACTGTAAACACAGAAATCCCCACGCTGGTCACCTCTATGAAATCACACTCATTTTCCTTTTCAATGATCATATTTACCATGAAAATCATAACCAGCGGAATCACGCAATATTCACAAACACTGTGGACTATAATGTAACTCGTAAAAATTACATCAGACACACAAAATACAAAAGAACTTACCTAGCAAACAAAAATGGCGTCGGAGCTACTCGGGAAGAAGAGGGAGGTGACGTCACATCAGACCAGTTTTCTATGCTAAAGCTAAACTGAATCAAACCCATATTTTTGCAAGAAGGCCTTCTCTACGGTCCGTATCTATGTACAGTCCGTATCCACTTCGCCCTATACATGTATACGTCACCAGAGTATATTCTGTGAGAGGCCAAAAGTACGAAAAGGATATTTTGCCCCTTTTCAAACAAAAAGACTAAATAGTCCACTCAGCGAAATTCCAACACTTACTATCGTGAGCAGAGCTTCTCTCGTGACTCGCCTTTTTTATATTTCCTTTAAAGGCATTCCTTTACAAGTAGTGCCCCAGCTAGATCAGAGGTTCTTTCTTCCCCCAAGCAAGATCCTTATCTGTTGCCTGATTCCTCCTCGCCATCAGAAACCAGGCGAACAAATTCGATCTAACAATCTTCCGGCGTAACTAAATAAACTCACCATTCATCATAATGGGCCCTGATTAGTTCAACTTAAAGCCTAAATTTAAGCTCCTTCTTGTTCCTGTAAAGTAGTATACAAGGTCCAAAATTCATTGGAAAATTAACTGGTGCTCAGAGACATTCAGAGGCTGACTCTTTGCCAATTTAACTCTTAAAAATAGGCACTTGCAAGTCATTCAATTATTAAAAGCCAGGTTAAAAAACGCAATTAAAAACTTGAAATATCATTCCGTTTTGGTTTTCTCTCACCTCGTATTGAAAATACAAGCCAATGCAGTGCTTCATCCCGCCTGATGACAAGTCGAGGATTCCACTCTGTCACGTTATATAAAAAGAATAGATAACGCCACCCTTGCGTCGTGAATAGGTCATCCCAACACCGGTGACCTTGCCCGTTTTACACTGGCGACGTTACTAGGATCCTTTTATCGCCGGCAGCCTTCGCCATCCTCTTCTTGAGTCACTTTCCTTTAGGTTTAGGAGTAATATCATCTGAGAAATAAGTTAGAAGAAAAACTAGTACCCCTTGATCGCCCCTCTTCCTAGTCAGAGAAGTATTATCAAGCAACCATTGCGTTTGAAAAATCTCGGACGTTCAAAGAAGCAATAGGTGCCAACGGAAGCACCGTCGACACCCTTCAACTTAAAGTAAACTCGTATGCTTGTTCATGTAAAGAAAAAAACTGTCCATTTTTTAAAAAACAATACCTTGGACTTTTCCTTAGAGTTCTATAGTTAAATTTCGAAGAACGCAGAGCAGTTAATTATAATGCAAAAGTAGTATATATACTCCAAGGTCCATTTAAAATTTCAGATTAAAAAAAATTCTTTAATTCAATTTTGGTTCGTCAGCTTCATAATTTTTGGTTAGGAATGTGTTGTGATGTTAGGTGGAGTTTTTGGTAAATTTTAAATACACAGCCACCGATTTCAAGAAAACTTATGACTCCATTCGGCGCGGACTACTTCATACAAACAACGAACACTGGAGCGCCTAACAACGACTGACAACTGCATTGAATTATTTCGAAATGGGGAGCTTTGCCTCCCATCCCACTCTATTTTTTAATTGTCTAGTAGTATTAACAATTCGAAAGCCTAGCATTAAGTTTGAATTCAAAGGTGATTGTATAACTCATTATTTGCTTCATGCGTTTGAAATGAATGAGTAACAAGTCATTCACAGACAATAGATTTGATTATTCTAGCCATGATTTTATTTTCCCGTTCGATGGAGCATTCGATTTTCCTCTTACTCATAGGCAGGCCTTTTGAGGAATCTCACCTACACAAACAGGATTGAACCAATCCACCTAACTCATAATAACCAAAATTAATGTAATTAGGTTAGTAAATCTGCCCTACCTTTTAACGGCACGTATGAAGGCCAATTATCGGAAACTGGTTAGGTATTGGGTTGAGGAATAAGTTTTTGCGGTTTTATCAAATTTATTCATCACCATTAACAATTTTAGAAAAACTTTATTTTTAATTGATAACAATATGCAATTTATTCAATAATGTATTCTGCGTTGTTATTTACGACTTCTTCCCAACGTTCAACTAGTTTTTCAATGCCTCTGCAATAAAAATATCTGGATTTTGACTCGAAGAATTGGTCTAACCAGGTTCTTAATTCCACATCAGTAGTGAACGAAACGCCACGCAAATTGCTGGAGAGCGATCGGAACAGGTGGAAATCCGATGGAGCCAAGTCTGGCGAATATGCAGGATGCGGCAGGGTTTCCCAATTAAGCGTTTGGATGGCGTCTTTTGTCATATTGGCAATGTGAGGACGAGCATTGTCGTGTTGCAGAAGGACTCCATAACGTCTATGAGGTCGATTTTCACGAATAGCTTCGGCGAGTCGATACATTTGTTGAACGTAGAGTTCTGCATTGACAATCTCGTTGTTTGCAAGAAGCTCATAAAGAATGATGCCTTCACAATCTCACCACACACACAGCATCGTCTTTCGTGGATAAAGTCCTTGCTTTAATCGCGGAAGTGTTTTTTTATTGGGGCTAAGCCATTGTTTTCGATGGTTCATGTTGACATAAACACATCACTTTTCGTCGCCAGTGATGATGCGGTGAAGAAATCTGTCCTTTTATCCACGAGTAGCCTTGTGACGAGCAAGCAAACCTGCAGCAATCGTGGAGCGTTTAAGTTTGTTGCTTTCGCTCAAAGCGTGCGGTACCCATGCACCGAGTTTTTGAACTTTCCCCATCGAATGGAAGTGATTCCCTACAGTTTTCTGATCACACGCCAATTGTACAGCTAATTCTCTAGTCAATTGACGAAGATTTTCATGAAGAAGGTCGTTCAATCGATCTTCATCCAACTTAATGGGGTGACCAGAACGTTCTTCGTCATTAAGATTGAAATGACTGTTTTTGAAACGTGAAAACCACCATTGAGCTGTCCTTTCAGGTAAAGCATTTTCTCCGTACACAACACAAATATCGCGACGAGCTTTGGCTGCGTTTGCATTGTTCCCGTCTCGATTGAAAATGAATAAGAACAAGTGTCGAAAATGCGCCTTTCTTTCAACTTGACATTTCATTTTGAGGGTACAGAACAAAAATTAAATTAACACAACTTTTAAATAAACCGCAATGACTTATTACTCAACTTCAATACGTAGCCTAAGCAAAAGTCTAATAGTCTACGTTGTTAAGAGACGTAGCCTAACCTTTGCAAATTTTGCTCTCATTATTTATTATTGTTTCTTAATATGTGCACAAATCACGTCAACAAAACTTAAATCAACACAACATTAAAAAAACGCAACAATTTATTTCTCAACCTAATAGTTTGAAACAGTATTTTATCAGGGAAATATTCTGTCCCAGGATGAAAAGATTCAAGAAGCGAAACGTTTCCTCCACACATCGGAGGAAAATGCACATTTTCAGATTAATACGAAATATTTTTTTACTCTTACCACTTGGGATGAATTTAAAGAGGAATTAAATGAGATGTACAAGGATGTCAAATTAACCCAGCCTTTATTTATGCGAAATGGAAAAAAGAGATGTAAGAGAGGATTGTCCTGATTTTTTGGTTGCCCCTACTAATTAATGTACATGACCCTTCAGGCCACTGAGGAAAATCTGAACCTCTATTACACCAAGTGGCATGTGGTTAATAGGCTGATAAATGCTGTCATCTGTGCAAATTTCCCCCACACGCCAAAGGAACGCTGCAGGAAAAGGCGTTAGACGTGGTCAACTTTTTTGTTTATTTCCACATGATGTTTTTTACGTTGTTTTTTTTACATGTACGGCTATTTTCTAATTAGATGAATTTTTTTAAGAAATTTACATGCGACAATTTTTGGAGTAGTGGTATTTATCTTTTGCAGATGAATGAAATTGATTCGGTCAGAAGATGTTGAAAAATAAGCTCGATGTATTCTGCTACATTTACAGCGAATACCGTTGTTCCTAACAGGAATCCACTCACAAGTTTCATAAAGCGTTCTTACCATGCTTATGTTGGTATAAAAAATGGTGACCAGGGTAAAGCTTGGGCACCAAATATGATATGCAAGACATGCCCAGAGTATCTACGTCGTTGGACTAAGGGCAAGAAGAGTTGTCTGAAGTTTGGAATTCCCATTTTTTGGAGGAAGCCGACAAACCATGACAGTGACTGCTACTTCTGCGCTATTGATTTGACTGTGATCAACAGAAAGAACTGAAGCAGCCTCAAGTGTCTTGGTCTTCAATTAGCACTTCGTGCTGTAACTCATTGTGATGAAATTACAGTATTAGGAGAAATTCATGACGATGATACTCCACATTCTTTTTCCCAAAGAGAGCTAAACGATCTAGTTCGAGATCTCATCTTGTCAAAGTCCTCTGCCCAACATAAGGCGTCCAAATTGAAGAAATCACCTTCAATCACCTTTTACCGCAACATACATTAAGAGTACCTCTGTTATTTTCTGAAGAGAAGGACTTGGTGCACTATACATATATTGCGCAGCTTCTGCACAGACTTGGACTGCTACAGTACTAACCCGAAGATTGGAAATTGTTTAAAGACAGCAGCAAGTGATCGCTGATATTTGATCTGCTAAACAACGGCAACCAGTTTGCCTCTGTATCCCTCGCTCACTCATCGACATTGAATGAAAATTATAAATGGGTCAAGTACGTGCTGAATAAAATTCGTATGATGAGAATGAGTGGATAATTTGTGTTGACCTAAAGATGGAATTTTTTGTTGGGCAACACACCATGATTTCTGTGCATGTGGGATAGTAGGGACCGAACTCAGCATTACGCGAACAAGGACTCGCCTGTACTCGAGCGATGAATCAGGACCTTGCAGAGCAAATAACGTCATATGTAAACAACCATCTGATGGACAGAGACAGGATACTCTGCCCACCGCTACACATCAGAATTAATTTGATCAAACAGTTTACCAAAGCTTAAAGCTTTGGACAGGATGGTGGCTGGTTCACTTACTTCTACCACGCTTTTCCAGGATTGACGATGGAGAAGTTGAAAGCTGCCATCTTTGACGGTACTCAACTCCGTCAGCTCATCAGAGATCCAGAGTTTGAAAATTCAATGAGTGAGGTGGAACTGGAGGCGTGGAAGGCTTTTGTTCTGGTCGTGGAGATTTTTCTTGGTAACAAGAAGGATAGGAAGTAACACAGAACTTGTTACCAATATGCTGACTGTTTTCAGAAACCTCGGATGCGATATGAACATCAAAATGCAGTACTTATTCTGATATATGGATTGGTTTCTTGAGAATCTGAGATCAATGAGCGATGAGCAGGGGGAGAGATTCCATCGTGACATGAAAGAGATAGATACCAGGTATCAAGGACGCTGGGATACAATCATGATGGCTGATTACATTTTTCCTCTGAAAAGAGACATCTCTGACCATTCTAGGAGTTCGACGAAACGGAATTTCATGCCCTGAATTATGAACAATGATGACCTAATATACAATTTACTCGTACTTATCTTTATCAATGTCTACTATTCAATGTACACTAATCATTTTTTGTAACATTTAGTTAAAATATGTCGGAAAACGGTGTTTTTATTTTAAAACCCTGTTTCAGATCAGAAATATTAACAAAAATCAACCGAAAATATCAGAAAAATGTAATGGATTTAGTTATAAGATCGGATTTTTTTATCTGATCAGAGAAAACGGATAGAAATTCCTGGAACATTTTATTCTTGCATTTGTATGAAAAACGTAAATACAATTAACTCATACGTTAAGGAACTACTTCAAAATTGTAGCTAGATCGTATATTTAATATTTTTATTTTCTGTAGATATATGAAGATGGGTTTCAAACCCGAAACTTCGACTCTTATTAATATTATTAACAAACTTATGGGATCGAAATTGTAACTGCACCTTGTTATTCATCCTAAAATACATATACGTTATATATGTATGTATATATATATATATATATATATATATATATATATATATATATATATATATATATATATATATATATATATATATATATATATATATATATATATATATATATATATATGAAAGAGAAAGAGAGAGGGAGAGAGAGAGGGTGTTCGAGCATAATTTGACGGTTTGATGAATGTTAAAAAATGCACCTACATCTGTACAAAACACTCGCCAGACAAATAATCACATACACAACAATTACACTAACGACCGCAAGCCCCACAGCACAGCGTGCCTGTCGCTCTTCCCTGTACATGAGAATGTTGACACTACGTGACACAGATAAACTTACACCTGCACGTTCACATGACTAACCCGACAATTTGGGAAACTCAAGAGAGATCCCATATACAACCACGTCCTCACATTCAATACGCTGTTGTTTGGGTACGGAAATTCACCACCAACCACCTGAATTAATATACTCATAAAAACGCACGCAGCCGCGCCGGAGTGTACAAGCCACTAAGCCACCACGTTTCGGCAATCTAGTCAAGCCTCGACCAACTGCCAAGGAGTACGCCCTTCCTAGCCGACACTCCATATATATATATATATATATATATATATATATATATATATATATATATATATATATATATATATATATATATATATATATATATATATATGTGTGTGTGTGTGTGTGTGCGCGCGCGCAAAGAAGTAGAGTAACGTACATGTAAATGCAAGCAAGAAACCAAAGTGTTAAGATCCATTTATTTGTGAAACCAGGTTTCGACGGAGATATCCGTCATCTTCAATCGCTGGCAAATTAAATCGATCCTAACTCTGTGGTTTCTTTCCTGCATATATATATATATATATATATATATATATATATATATATATATATATATATATATATATATATATATATATATACATGTAAGGGAAAGAGACGCCAAGAAGAATACCCTCTTCATTTGTTTCTTGAATTCCTTCTCTCCCTATGTCTCCTAAGTATAACTCCACGTGGAGTAAGCCCGGTATCCAAGGAGAAAAATAAAATAAGAAAAAATTTGAATATCGGTCAGCGCCTTACAGGTGTACTTAAACTGGGTACTAAAAGCTTTCACCTCGCTGATGAAATGCTAATCTCCGTAGTCAGAAAAAGGATAGCCGAAAATTCCCACCTACATCATAGGAGGGTTCTCACCCCCCTATTGTTCAGAAGAGAACAACGTAGAACAGCCATTGTTCTTCAAGCCGTTCGTCGAGAAACGGTTCCCATTCCCTAGACGCCACGTCAGGATCATCTTATTCCCCCCCTTCGGCTGGAACTCGCCAGCGGACCGAAATTCCTTCACGTCGCCTTCCACTGCACCACTCGTATAAAGTTACGTAAGCCAAACGTCACCTTTGAGTACTTAACCCTTTTGTCAATTCTATCCTGTTCTTTAAATGGTTTAGCGAACCATCCCATCTCTTTAACTCTATATTTGTTTTAGCTTTTTAGATCCTTTAATCCTCGGATTAGCCCGAGCCCCCACGACCCTTTCCATTCTCTGTTTATGTCAATATTTTCCGTCTTGTGTTTGTTGATAGTTATTATTAATAAAACTCTATTTTATTAATGATAGCAATATTATTATCCTTGAGCTCAGTTCCACTTCTTAAGCATATCGAAGATACATAATATCGGCCCGCCAGACATTAACGCACTCTAAAGATAATTAAAGAAGTCCCCTCAACGAATAGTGATATATGGTATATCGTCGGCATATAACTGTATATATACATATTCTCGTGGCTTTTACCTCTTTCCTCCCAACCAATAGATATATATATGTATATATAGACGTATTATCTGGGGAGGTGACCTATTCCTTGACATACACACACACACACACACACACACATATATATATATATATATATATATATATATATATATATATATATATATATATATATCAATAATATAAAGACCCAGGTGATTACACTAATCATTTATATATAGCAAAAATAATTATAATTCCAACAATTATATCCATAGACGCCTAATTGAATCAGCGCTCATAAAAAAGTGCCGACTTCAATTCATCCGATGGTCAGTTCAATACTAATAATTCCTTAGTAAGCAAAACACTCTCCCGACCTCTGATCAAAAATGTCTTCCCAACAGGTTTGGTCATACTCTCAAAACGGACACACTATTAGGAGATAGTGTGAGAAGTCCCTTGGTTCAAGGCTTCTTCAATACTTCGTTTATGAAGAATACCTCACACCTGTTTCCATCTAAAATTTTGAAGGGGGAGACTAAACTACCTGCCGAAGGGATGGATGGAAAGTTAGTTAGTACTTTGTCCAATCAACTGTTTGCTAGTGGCCCTTCTTTCACACATGGCTCTGATTTAATGTCATTGAACATAATGGTGAGTTGTAATTTATTTAGTGAAATTTAGCCCTAATTGGAGTGTGGCAAAAGAATTTTCTTAACAAATAAAAACTGACGACCATTAAAAATTTAGTTTGTCAAGAAGTTTAAATTATCAGCCATTCTATCGCTGAATTTTATAAGATTAAAGGATTGTTGGATAAAAATAAATTACGGTTATTAAAACCAATATCTCCACTCGAGGTTAGCTGCAGTGAGTTGACACTCAACTCTTTAAGAAAGCCATTACGGCCTATGGGGTGACCATCCAGTAATTAACACTTTGCGGGGGAGGAAAAATACCCCCTTCGAAGATCAATTGCAAATCTCGTTGCACTCAATCTGGATCAATTTAAGAATGCTCACCTCAAAATCCAAAAAGTAGTGCATTCAAGTTTTTAGTTGAATTTCAATAAGGTTCAAGGCTGCTACCACTTGTAAAAAAAAAGTGAACTGAATCCCCCAAACATGGTTTTTGCTCTTTTAAAAAGATGTTATTCAACAGCTAATCAATGAAAAGAATACTTTGTCATCATTTATTTCCAGCAAAATGATGTTTGAATAAATACAAAAAAAATTGATGTTGTGAAATTAAGTTTAAGTTAGTTCAATTGCAATCTAAGTTTGAGGAGATTTGAAATAAGAAGCATGAAGAAAAAAAGAACACATTCTTGAGGTGTTCTTGAAGCGAGCAGTCTTCAGTTTGCTTTTAGTTTTGGTGGTGGTTTTCAGTCAAAGATTTTTTACCATTATACCATGGAATGTTTTTTCCTTTATTTATCAGGTTTCCAGCAGGTTCAAGGTTATTCTCTTCAATCTGTTTCTATAATCTTAAACCGAGTTGCCTTTGAGGGCAGCGGGACTGTATTCCTTTTAGCATTACAAGTTTTGCCAGAGTAGTTATCAGTATTAAATTCCTATTCTAGATGGGATACTCAATAGATATGTAAATACAATTTCCTAGCCTCCTAACATCCAGCTATTCAATACTTAACTACTCATTTTAGTGTTAATAATTAAGAGGCGATAATTATATATATTAGCTGGAAGTCGGGGACGATCTATAACTACTATTAACATGTCCACCAGTTTTCCCCATAAAGGGTACCAAGTTTTCAAATAGTTTCATTTTAATATGTTGTTAAATGTGTTATATTTTCACGTTTAAAGGAAACCGTGATTTTATCATTTTGAATGGTAGGAAAACTGCTGTTCAGAAGAAATCTTCCACCCCATTTTTAGAACTAGTCTCAAACTGCAACCAACCGCCCTAAATGAGATTTCTTCCTTCCAAACACCGCCCGAAGATGTTATAATGGGGTGGCGTGACCTGGCCTTGTCAAATCACTCCTCTTCGCACCGCTTTCGTTTCCTACTTGCAGAAGCGTCTACTAAAGAATGCACAACCTGAAATAATCTTGGCATCCACTATAGGAGAAAAGGACGAGAATTTCTATTGTCGGAATGCATCATCTTTGCAACGTCATTCTCGTTGTTCCACTGTCATCGTTACGACCTCATTGTTCCACTGTTCTTGTTACGATCTCGTTGTTCTAATCTCCTTTATCAACTCTCGCTTCTCCACTCTCATTGTTCCGCTCTAATTGTTTCATTTTAATTGCTCCACTTGCGTTGTTCTAATTTAGTTGCTCCACTCTCGCTGTTCCAATTTCTTTGTTCCACTCGCGTTGCTCGTTGCTCCACTTTCGTTGTTCAACTCTCCTTGTTCCACTCTCGTTGTTCGAGTCGAGTTGGTCCTCTCTCACTTCTCCACTCTCGTTGTGCCACTCTTGTCGTTCCACTAACGCTACTCCAGTCTTCTTGCCTTAATCTCGTTATTTCACTTTCGTTGTTCCACTTTCGCTGTTCCCCTCTCATTATCTACTCGGGTTGCTCCACTCTCAGTGTTCCAATATCGTTGTTCAACTATCTTTGCTCCGCTCCCGTTTCTTAACTCTTGCCGTTCCATTCTCACGATCCTCACTCCTTTCTCAATTTTCATTGTTACAGTCTTATTGCTCCACTCTCGTTGTTCGACTATCGTTGTTCTACTCTCATTCTTCCACTCACTTTGTTCCACTCTCTTTACTCAACTCTCATTCCACTCATTCTTCCACCCTCGTTGCTCTACTATCGTTGTTCCTCTCTCATTGCTCAACTCTCGTTGTTCCACTCTCGTTGTTACACTCTCGGTGTTCCACTCTCGATGTTCACTCTCGTTGTTACACTCTCGTTGTTCCAATCCCGTTGTTTGACTTTAGTTGCTCCAACTACGTTGTTCCACTCTCGTTGTCTCGCTCTTTTTGTGCCACTCTCGTTCTCCACTTTCTTAATTCCATTGTAGGTGTACCACTCTCGTTACTCCACACTCGTTCTTCCACTCTAGTTTTCAACTCTCGTTGATCGACCCTCGTTGTTCCACTTTTGTTGATCTATTCTCGCTGTTTAACTTTCATTGCTTCACTCTCGTTGTTCCACTCTCGTTCTCCCACTCTGGTTGCCCCACGTTCGTCGCTCCACTTCCCTTTTCCCACTCCCGTTGCTCTACTCTTTTTTGCTCCACTCTCCTTGCTCCACTATCTTTGTTCCACTCTCGTTGTTCCACTCTCATTGCTCCACTCACGTTGTTCCCCTCTCGTTGCTCAACTCTCCTTGTCCCATTCCACACAGACTAACCAAAGTTCATCCAACACAAAAAATTCGCCGCTCAGAGTCACCTATCTGCATTCTGCATTTCACCGAGTCTGGCTCATGTGCGCACGTATGTAGTTCCAACCACATACTTCATTACACATCACAACACCACTCTCTTCTCCCTCCTTCTCTTCGCATATACATGTACTCTTTCATCCACTAAACTCATTGAAGGGTGTTTATATATTGCCACTCCCTTGAATTGCTACCGGTGGGTCTCCCTTGACCCACTAACTACTCTCATGCTCGATGGTTGAATCAAAAGACTTACCATTCTTCCTGTCCGTTGTTTCCCACAAAAGAACCGGCCACTGGTTACCAAGGAATTTTCAATGATCTTCATTTTATATCTCATTATCCGGTTGGAAGCCCCACCCTAAATGGAAGGGACGATGTGGTAGAATTAATTAATTAAAAAAATCAATTTAAACGGAAATGTGTAGTCGTTTTCTATTACTCTACAACATTTTCTACCGTTTGATTATCAATCTAATTATATATTAAATCTCTTTATATGTTAGTATTCATAATTCTTGACTTTAACTACAGTCGATAATTAACGCATTTGTTTTTACTGAATTCGTTTCTTCTGTGTGTGTCCATTTTCCAACATCATCAGTATTTACCACCGCTCCAAACAAGCAATCATTGCTACAGTTTTAAGTTGCATTTAGGGCGATGCGAACCACATATGTAGAATAAATAATTGCTTCTGATTGCAGTCAGCGCAACCAAATACAACTGTCCTTTTTATGTCCTCTATTTTTTTCAGCGAGGTCGAGAGCACGGCATACCGAGCTACAACGCATGGCGGTACAAGTGCGGTCTAGAACCATTTACTGACTTTCGCCAAATGTATCGCTACTTCCCAAGAGATGTCGTTAACATATTCAGAACTCATTACAGGTATAACCTCAGTGAAAGTGTTACTCTTTTTGGTCGAAATGTAATGGTTTCATTACTTAACATTACGACTATTTTGTTAAACTTCCCATTGTTACCTTCCCACGTGAGTTCCTAGTTTCCTACTGTCTTATTCGAGGGTTCTTTATAACTAGTATACTGTAAGAGCTCGTTTATACTAGGGTTCATCATAACCGAGTAGAGAACTAGTGAATCAAAATATTGGCTGCCATTGTGACCTATGAGGCTCCATACACATCATGCTGATAGGTTTCCTACAGGCATTCTTTTCAGCATGATGCTTAATCAATTTGGTCAATGCTCTGTGGCAGTGATTTAGAGAGATTGTCTGTACACTCAGCTCTTATGATGTCTCAAGAGACAGACAGGTTCACTATAGGATAGGAACAGAAATACTTATTAAACTGTACATCGAGTTGACCTGCCTATTGAATGTGAGAAGTAACGACTACAAAGAAATTTTAAAGAATTAGCATCAGTTGCAATTATGAACCAAATGATCAACAATGTTGTGAATATGACTGAAGATGAAGTTAAAAAAATTCGTTTAACGTAAACATTTCAGAATAAAACGGAAGAATGTTAAAATATTAAAAATCCTGTGTACGAAAAGAAACTGCTAATTTTATTGCGCATCAACTGGAATCTGAATTAGACGGAGAACAACCCAATAAGCCATCATCATATTCCACAAGGCTTACAACAGACATTCATTGTGTTCAACGATGTTGCTATTCTGCACCATCTCTGAATATGATTAGGCCTCGTAGGAAATAACCATAGAAGAAGAAAGGGTATGACTATACCTGTTCTTTCTTTTTCGCATCCATTTTTCATGCAGTTTCGGGGCCCTTGTTTGAGAGGCTAGCAGTGGTTTTCGTGCCCACCAGCTTCAAAAGGTTTCTATCACAAAAATGAGGTTGTTTTGATGGGCACCACAGCAGGTGACGCAAGTTGCAAAAATGTGTCCTCCCTCTCTCAATCTAGATGACTCCCCGATTGCGTTCTCTGACAACATTAGAATCCTGGGTGTTTCCTTTAAGATTCAACTCGATTTCAAATCGTATGTTGCAAATATCAGAAAATCGTCTCTGCTTTCTCTGTAATCTCACTCGTATCCAGTCCCACTTTGACTGAAACAGTTTCGAGAGAACCCTCCATGTCTTTGTTATTTCTCGCATAGATCACTTCAACTCTCTTCTCACTGGAGCCACCGACGCTACAATTCCTCCCCTTCAACTTGTGGCTGTCTCGAGTTCTCCTCCGTCGAGGACGGTTCTATCGTACCACATCCTTGGTCCATGACCTGCACTGGCTGCCCATTAAATTTATTACTTTTAAAGTCGTCATTCTCGCCACAACTCTCCTTTATACCTCATCCACACTGAGGGTGTTCAGACAACAAAAAGGCCCTTCGCTCGGGAAGTGCCCTCCTGCTTTCGGTTTCTCGCACTCATTTCTGTTGCATGGGTGAACGTACCTCCACTGTGATTACCCTTAAGCTATGGAATAGTCTGCCTGCTGGCATACGCTTCTCTTCCTCGCCTAGCGCTTTCAGCGATCTCTGAAAACCCACTTCCTCTGTCAGATATTTTCCTAGTCGATGGACGGGTGTCCCGCGAAGGCTTCAAAGTCTTGAAGGGCGTACCATATAAAACCTCTATTATTTTTATTGTTTCGTCAGTGCAATTTCTAGTTTGGTTGGACGGGGTGAAGGTGTCGCCGTTTCAAACTGCGATTCTTCTCGCTAATGTAGCAGATCCCTAGAAAAAATACGAAATTAACAACCCTGCAGATACTTGACACTATTTAAACTTCTTAAAAGGTGTGGTATACTCAAGAGAACTTCGTTACTCTCCGGAGGAACTCAGTAAAGAGCTGACTAATCCGAAGACGGTCAAATTCGATCAATTTTTCAATTTGTTAATGGGTTTCCTGAAGTTAATGTAAAATTTTGAAACAGAATGGAACATTTTTTCAAAAATGATATCAAAGCTTCCCCATAAATTATATTTAAAATTTGAGGCCTTCAACCTAATTTTTATTCTAAATTTCATTTTTTATTTATTTAAGCTTATGTTTAAAAAGTAAATTCATTGTTTACTTCTTTAGTAAAGGTAAGAGTATTGCATTCATAACCTCATACGTTTCTAGTATTATTGTTGCGTAATTTCTTTGGATATGAACACTGTTCGTATCGATCAGTTATTAAGTTGTCAATGTTTAGAATTTGACTTATTGGTCCCTTTTTATTGAGACAAATATTGAATTCGGTTATTATATATTTGCCCTTAGATGCTTTTAGCCGCTATTTAATCCCTGAAGCTTTAAAAGTAACTTTTTATTGATTTCTATGCGGTATTTAACCGACGGAAGCATTGTATTTTTGAGATTATGTCTATGAGGTTTAAGGATTTAAGAATCTCTAAGAATTGTTATTAAGTTATTTAACCCTCTTATATTTTAAAGAACGAAGCTAGAAAAAAAATCAAAAGGCCCTCGCCAACACAAATATGGCTGACTAAGTAAGATTTCCTGATTCGCTGCGTACTAGTTGGTATACGTTAAATCCATCTGTGGCGTTACAGCGGAAAAATTCCACTACCAGAGCGTAGACGCCACTAAAAATACTTTCCTCCAACCAGCTAAGACTGGTTGTTCTCAAATTTAAATCTCCTACTTTAAGGCAGTTACCATAAGTCTGTCTTGTTCATTGCAAATGGGTAATTTGTGGAGGGTCGCACCCTGCTTCATGAAAGCATTGTGACTCGTATTTGTTGGAAAAAGTCCTCGTCCTTCAGGCCTCAGACTTTGTCTCGTATAAAGTCTCAAAATAAATTCATGTGTAGGTCTGCACCTTCGCCCACCTCATATGCTTGTCAGATGAGAGATAAACGCTGTAGTTGTGGCTCCTTCAGGCCTAAGAGCGCACTCCCTCCCATGCCCGTAAGGACTCTTCTGTGGGGTCAACTTCCTCGGGCGCCACCCTGGTGACAAATTGAGCCCGTTCTATGTCCTGGTCCGGATCTGAACACCTGTACAACCACACACCTCTGCATATCCATCTCGGAAGCATCGAAACTACCGTATTCTTGCATCGACTTCATAGATACGTTGGATAACCAGCCTAGTCAGGCATCAAAACCTTATCTCCCGTGATAGAGGGTGTTTCGCACCTTCACTCCTGCCCAAGACTGGGCAGGGTTCGAACAATAATGAAGAGCCTCCTCGTGGTGAGTTCCACAAATCGGCATTCAGAAAGTGATCTAGGCTTACATTCGTAAGGTTAGGTATGCTTGCATTCATAAAACGAAGTAAGCTGTATTCGAAAAATAATAATATAATACATTTTTGTAGGACGCTCTTCAAGTTCATAGCTATTAAGTGTAGTAGATAAATAATGAAATTAAAATATGCATAAAGGAACTTAACAGATTTTATAATTTTGAAAAGCAGCAGTAAAGTCGAAAATCAAAACTAATGCTTTTATTATCGTCTCCGAAGTTGCATGCTACTGCTCCCCTAAGTTTTTGGTGAAGCCATTCCTTAATGTCTCGACAGTATCAAATGATCTTCAGTCGTCTACGACTTGAAAACATTCGCGGGACGCAGCGTCATCAGACGGAGCGCTCCTTGACCCTCTTGGCTTAGGCTTCTTGATCCTAAAGACTCTATGACAAGTTTTATTGAATTTCCTTCTGAGGGGGAGTTCCTGCATGGCATCCTTCCATGAATCGTGTCAAGTGTGTTAGCTATCGCTCGTACATAGTTCTGGGGGCTAGCTAGCTCTTGCAGACCAGATTGTTGTATGTTTGAGTGTTTGGAAGAGGTTCGCATCTGCTATACTCTATTTTTTTTAACTGTTGTTTTTCTGCTTAGGTCCTTGAGGTAGGCAGGTCTTTCCAGCAACACTTAAATGTGCCTCTTTTTATCTATATTTTCTCTTTTTATACCTATTTTTTTATTATTGTCCTGTTTTTCTCATTCTTGTTTTTGCTCATTTGATTTAAAATTAGCCTGATAATAGGCTTATATTTGTGCTTTAAACGGATATGCCGTCTCTGGAAGCCGCCAGATGAGTTAGGGTGATTAAAGAAAAATGTTACCATCACGAGTCACATCTAATTTCACTTAATTCCTGCATCCTTGACATACTCTTTCTTTCCCAGCCACGTGGACGATATTGATCTTTTCCCAGCGGGCATTGCTGAAACTGCTGCTCCCAATGCCTTGCTGGGTCCGACCTTTATCTGCCTTTTAGGGGAACAATTCAAGGATATAAAGAATGCAGATCGCTTTTGGTTTGAAAACTTACGGCAACCTAAACCCTTCACAAGAGGTAAGAACTTTAAAAGAATAAATCAAAAGGGCTTTTTATAAAAGTTGTATTACCCTCTCAAAAGCAAGATGAGGGAAACAAATTTGGCAACAGCGCAGTTTCCAGTTGGTGTCCAAAAACAGGGCCATTGCTGTAAGGGAAAAATATCTCCTTAAAGGAATCGTTATCCTATGCCGGCGAAACTGCGTCTCATCCTCCTGCCCCAGAGATACATATCAAAACCCGATGGCGTAATCAAAGAGCTGCCAGCTCGGAGGTGCTTTTCCACTTTTTAGCACCTTCATACACTCAAACCACACCACGAGGGCACAAGCAATAGCTTGTCTTAACCCCTGACACACTTTAAAATTCGGAAACATCGAACAAAATCCGAGCCCACCTCACATAGGAAACCCCTACAGTCTGCTATGGCATTGAGTTCAGGTCTTGATCCAGAATGCAACCTGTGCGAGCTGGTCCCACTAAACCATACTACCCGCTGCTTTCCGGTATGGCCTACACCTGTACAGATATACTATATTCAAAAGGTACCTCGCCCCACCTGTTCATTAACTACATCAGTTCACTATTTAGAAGAGCTACTTTCCCTACCGAGCTTCCCAACACGGCCCAGAAACCCTATGAACCCTCATTCAACAACTCATTATCTCTATTTCTACCTCAAACCACTATTGGTATACACAATAAGCTTAGTGTGATTATTCATAAATTGCATACGAAACTAACACATGGAACTAAAGAACTTCATAACCAAGAATATTTCCATAGCCCTACAAACATAGCAAGCTCACGACACATTTAGCCAATCACTAAAATATTAGGCTACGGCCTCACTAGGCAACAGAAGCAAAGAAACGATGGAGGAGTAGCGATAGTTCGTATGTCAGAGAGGTTATCCACTTCCCAAAACATCCACCTTCGTCCCACTGGACACATTGGAAATTCAGAGCCTCCGCAAACATATCAACCGAACTAATTGAAATTTAACTAAATTATACATACCTCACCTCTTTTGAATAGCAAAATAACTTGAGCTTTCTCCCATTTAGTCAGTAACATGGTTTACCTAAGCAAAATAGCAAAAATAGAAATGACTATGAGTCCAGACTTATTGGACACCCTCTGGAATCACATACCCGTGAATCAGAAACCAAACTATCTATAGTTCAACTTAAACTACAAAACCAAGCCCTCATCACACATAGAACACAGCAGCCATTCAATCTCTAGCTCAATCCCGTCTCCTAAACTCCTTTTCCTCAGACATCAACCACAAAGAAACATTCATCCTAAATCACACATAGGCTATTTTGTCAAGGCTCCATTGAGGTCATCATAAAATCTAAACGAGTGTAAATCCCACATTGACTTGACTTACACCAACATCTGTATACACAGCGATAGACAACCCTACAGTTACACAGACTGCTGTATCTTTGTGGGAATGCCATGAGGTCTGTGAAATTTGTCGAGGCCGCTAAGCACGAGCACCTAAAGTAATAAGTAAGGCAGGCAAATTAACAGAATGTTGAAGAAAAAAGATGAAGGATGAACAGCAAGAGTAAACGTATAAAAAAAAACAGATTTGAACTCATCTGTTGGGCTGTATAGATTTATTAGAGTAGAAGAGGGACAAGTAATGAAAAGTCCCGTTGGTTCCCATTATTTCAAGTGTCATTCCCATAACCATGTGTGTATTGCTTGTGATCCTTTTTTTCAGCTCAGCGGGAGGCAATATATGTCACAGATTTAGCAGTAGTGTTGTGCCAAGTAACAGATATAGAATACATCCAACCATATCCGATGCTTTCTTCTGCTATATATTGGTAAGTCATATTTGTTTCCAGTCCCAGTTAAAGTAGCGCTATCTCCAGGTGTTTGGTTGTTGTTGTTTTTAGAAGGGGCTTAACGCACGCTCGGTCGAGTCTATCCTGAGAAAGGAATGAAAGTGAGGGAAACCAGAATCATCATCAATCACTTTCTTACAAAGTCGGGGTGGCGCGCATCAACGTTGCACATTGCCTGTCGCACTCAAAGGAACAAACCTTTCGGGTGTAGAACTTCCCAGACCAGCAACCTATTTTGGGTTAGGTGGCCCTTTACGAGACCCTCCTGCAAAATTTGGGGGACACGATGGCACATTCAAGGCTTCCAGAGATAAGCTTGTACAAAGGGAAAAGCTACTATTGAAAACAAATGCGTGTCCCCTTACGGGAGAGTATTAATGACGAATCTTGACCCGAAATTAATATTCCAGGAACTCTCCCGTCGCTTGCTCAACTATTAGGAATAAAGGGATTTTTAGGAATTTCGAAAGACTGTGGAATCTCTAGGTCTCTGTGGTATCTCCCAAGTCTGGCAGATGGAGAGCGCCGATGTAGAAGACTTTCTTCTTTTCCAAAGAATTGCTGGCTCGTTAGCTGTTTATGAAGAATTATATTGAAAAAAATAGAGTGACATTAGGATAATGATTTAAATTCAACACTTTGCAACTTTATTATATTTTCGTTTGTTAATGGACACAGTTGGTTCTCTTAAATTATATATGTAATTATTAGGCTGTTATTTGAACAAATATAACTTTATAAATTCAGTTAATTGTTGCGAAATCATCCCACAGTACTTTTTTCTTTTATCTTTCTGCTATTTTAGTTGGAGGTTATGTATTAAAATCCTAACAATTCGGTGAAACTGAACGTCAGTATACATTGATACGAAAAGTTAAAAAAAAAAATGCAAGTTGGAAAAAAATGGTAAAGAAGTTGGAGAATGGATTAGGCAGCGTTTATGGATGAAAAGAGAAAGATAAGAGAAAGAAAATTTGTGAAAATGTAAATTGGGAACAGCGATGCGAATGGAACCGCCAATTCCGCGTGCTGCTGAGATCAACGGTTCACGACACCTTTATCCACTCGGCAATCATAAGCCCCAAAACGACTTGATCCAAACCGAGCTTTTAAGACGCCACGCTATTTTAGACCCCCACCTCTACCCTCCACTACTACAGCTAAGGAACGAGGAGTACCCAAGCGAAGCAGATTGGAAGTTACTGAATAAATGAAATAGCACAAAGAGCAGGCAGATGCAAGGTCCCGAAAAATGAACTAAAATAAACGCGAAGCATATGCAGGTACCAAATAAATGAAAAAGCAAATGGGAACAGAATTAAGGTACAGAATAAATGAAATAGCAAAAGAAGGGAAGCAGATGCAAGGTAACAAATAACTTTGTCGTAGAATAGGCTCTCGACGATATACCATATATAACTATTCGTTGAGGGAATTATTCTAATATTTCGAGTGCGTGGTAATCTGATTGACCGAGGTTAGTCCAAAAGGAAGGGGGGCCTGGAGAGGCTTATTTATCTTTAATATGCTTAAGAAGTGGAACGGAGCACAAGGATAAATAATATGCCTATCATTAATAAAATAGAGTTTTATTAATTAAACTATCAACAACACACATAAAAAATGTTTACATAAACGGAGAATGAAAAGGGTCGTGGGAATATCTGAATAATCCGAGGATTAAGATTTGGAGAGATTTAAAAAGGTAAACAAATAAAAATTAAAGGGGAAGAATGGTTCGCTAAACCATTTAAAGCACAGGGTAGCGTTGACAAAAGGTTAGATGATTAAAGGTAATGCTCAGCTTACATAATTACAAATTTGTTATGCAGAGGAAGACGATGCGAAGGAATCTTCGGTCCACTGGCAATTTCCAGCAGAAGGGTTCTTCGGGGGGTTGTCCTTAGCGAAGGGAAAGGACTGTCTTCGAAGAGTGAGAGCGAAGTGGGGCTCGGAAGTACGAACGATCTTTGTGACAGCAAATCGGGGATGTTCTAGATGAACAATGGAGGTTATTGTTGAGACCAAGCGTTCTCTTGAAGAACGTTAAAAAGGGGGGAATTAAATTATCCTGACGTGATGTCTTGGGAACGAGAACCGTTTCATGACGAACGGGTATGAAGAACAATGGCTGTTCTAACGTTGTTCTCTTTCTGAACAACAGGGGAGGGGTGAGAACCGTCTCTTTTTAAACGGGCTCAAAGAACAATGGCTGTCCTAACATTGTTCTCTTTCTGAACAACAGGGGGGGGGGGCCTTGTTGACTTGGCGTCTCGAAGGCACGAACCTTGGCACTCAAGGGATATTGTCCACTTCTGGACAATAAAGGGGTTCTCGAGGTAGAGAGTTCCTAGGTGCACAAGGGAGACTGGATCGGCGTGATGCCTAGCGAAGATAATCGGGATCTGCTCCAATTGGAAAAAGCTATTGTATAAGTACCCGGAGCCGTTTCCATGGCGTAGGGGATAATTGAGTGGGGGACTTCGGGAGAATGCCCCAGTCGCGCCTGGGAAAATACCTTATCTACCCATAAGCCTAACTCAATCTGGCGAGATCGACGTATGGAGGCGAAACGGGGGAATGAACCTCCTTGATTAAATATTTGCTATGGTGGCCGATAACGCGCTCTGCTTCCTCTCGCAGATGCACGTGGGTAGCATGTGTTTTCTAACATGTGATAGCGGCTGAATTTAAGCGGCCTCAGGCCGTTCTATCACAAACTTAAATAACACAAAGAGGAAGGAAAGGCAAGGTACCTAATAATGAAATTACACAAAGGGGAAGCAGATGCAAGATACCGAATAAACGAAATAGCACAAAGAGGAACCAGAGCCAAAGTACCGAATAAATGAAATAGCAGAAGAGAGGCAAATGCAAGTTACCGAATAGTAGAAATAACAGAAAGAGGAAGGAGATGTAAGGTGCGGAAAAATAAAATTGCGCAAAGGACGAGCAAATGAAATAGCACAAAGGGAACCAGATCAAGGTACCCAAATACCTAAAATAACACAAACAGGGGGTGGGGTAGATTCAAGGCAAATAAAAATTAACTTGCATAGAGGGGGAGCAGAAGCAAAGTACCGAATAAATAAAATAGCACAAAGGGAAAGCGGAGTCAAAGTACCGAATAAATGAAATAGCACAAAAGGGAAGCAGATGCAAAGTAACGAATAACTGAAATATCAGCAAGATACCGAAAAATAAAATTGCACAAAGGGAAAGTAAAGGCAAGATACCAAATAAATGAAATAACAGCAGGGGGGAAGGAGATGCAAGATATCCGAATACCTGAAATACCACAAAGAGGGGGGACGTAGATTCAAGGCAAATAAAAATTAACTTGCACAGAGTTACACAAGGAATAGTACTACCTTAAAAGAGGTACTATTTTGGGAAGGCCCTAACCTATAGCATAAAAGAAAGTATAGCATAAATTATAGCTCTCCCCGCCCACCTCTCCCACTCGCATTTGCGAGCCAGAAAGCTGAAACGATACCTGAATGTGCTGAAAAAAGAACACAAACACGAATTTTTTGTAAAAATGTTGAAACCTATTTACTTTACTCAGATCTATAATTTATACTAAGGTGGTACCATCTTGTCAAGTAGAGATTTGAACTGTTCGACTGGCGAACTGTTCACCACTTCTGGCGGTAGACGCTTTCACGCTCCGCAGATTTTGTACGAGAATAAGTTTCCGCAAATGCTAGTATAGAATTGGGGTAATTCCAATTGTAACCGTGGTTACGTGTAGCATTTGCGTTCAACGTGAACAGCCTCCTGTGGTCTACGTTTTCAACTCCTCGCATTATCTTAAAAGTTTCAATCAGCTGGCCTCTTAACCGGCGCGTCTCCAAGGAGAACATCCCCAGTTCTCGTAGCCTATGCGGATAACATTTATGTCTAAGGAAGTGGATCAGTTTTGTGGCTCTGGCCTGTAACCTTTCCTTCCTTCCAATGTCCTTCCTCAGAGTGGGGACCAGAATTGTACGGCGTATTCAAAGTATGACCGGACTAGAGAGTTGTATAAGGCGAGAACAATCTGCTTATTTCGGAAGCGAAAATGCCTCTTTATGTACCCCAGCATTCGCTGGGCTTTTTTTTCCACCTGGAGGCACTGCCTGGAGAACTTTAGATCACTGCTGATTAGCACGCCTAAATTTTTCTAAAAGTTAGTGGTATCTAGTTGTTTGCCTAGCGTAGAGTAATTTTCCCGAGGGTTAGCATGGCCGATGTGCATTGCCTTGCACTTGTCAAGGTTAAATGGCATCTGCCACCTTTCTGACCACTCGCTTATCGAGCATAGTAGTCATTCGTCTATATCAGTGATGTAGACGATGGACAATAGAGACCCAAGCACTGAGCCCTGGGGCACCCCGCTACTGACTGGCGTCCATTGCGATGCTATCCCGTTGATCTTTACTCGTTGTCTCCGTCGTGAGAGCCAGTTTTTTATCCATTTGGCTACCTTGCCGGTGGTAACTCGTACAGGGATCGAACCTGGGGGGAGGAGCAGAAGCAAGGTACCGAATAAATAAAATAGCACAAAGGGAAAGAGGAGTCAAAGTACAGAATAAATGAAATAGCACAAAAGGGAAGCAGATGCAAAGTAACGAATAACTGAAATATCAGCAAGATACCGAAAAAGGAAATGCACAAAGGGGAAGTAAAGGCAAGATACCAAATTAATGAAATAGCAGAAGAAGGAAAGGAGATGTAAGATATCTGAATAACTGAAATAACACAAAGAAGGAGGAGATACAAGGCATGGAAAATTTTAAGTTGCACAGAGGAGGTGCAAAAAACACAAAGAAGAATCTGGGTCAAGGTACCGAAAAAATGCAATACCTCGAATGGCTTCGTATGAGCCCTGCGCGTCACAATCGAATACTCACAATTGACTGCAAAAGCGATCAGATGTTATTCGGCCGAAATATTTATTATTTCCTTAAATATAAAGCCGTCCCTCGCTCTTGGACGAAACCCCTCAGCGATAATGAAATTCAGATTAAGATCCGAATGACAGTCGCTACTGAGCCCGAAAGCCACTATATGCTGGTCTTTGTATGACGGGGGAGGGGGGTGTATTATTGTGTTTATAACACAAATCAGCGAGTGATTGCGGAACTCTTCGTCACTCCAAGGTTTGGGGCCACCCGTTCGACGCCAGGGGTATATGGATAAGAATACCCCATCGGCATGGTTCCTGAACGGAGTTGAGAGTGGATGTGTTGTCCCTTGAAGACAGGAAGTAAAAATGATAGCGGTGTTGTGTTTGACTGTACGCGTGAAGACTAATATGTAGGAGATACCTCCCCCGCGGGGGTAGTCACGGCGCATCCGCCAATAGGCGACCAGCTCGTGACGACGCCTTATCCTCCACGCAAGCGAGAGCTTTTATAAAACGAAAACCAACAAAGGCATCTATCTCCTAAAGTTCGTAATAAGAGATCTGTAACGAAAATGTGGAAGAGAGAGAGAGAGAGAGAGTGAAGAAGTGAGGAAGAGATGTAGCTCCAAACCCCCATGTGGGGATTGGGACTAGGAGAATACTCAATCTCCAGATGTCAGCTGCAGGATGCTGGCCCTTGCTACAACTGGCACTCCTTTGCTTGGTACACACCGAGGCCGAGAGGGCGCGCTATCCCCTCAGGTTGTAGGTGTGGCAAAGGTTTAACGCCTGCTACGCCAACCACCTCTTTGTGGGGTCTATCTTGAAGAAGTCGGTGCTACTTCTCAGATTACAATACAAGTAAGACCAAAAGTAGGATCTAAACTGACATCGGTTAACAAGGATAGAAGAGTAAAGAGTTATTGCTACGGGGCGGAGGTGTTCAGGGGGAGGGGGATACCGGCTAGGGTTCGAAGCTTTGAGTCAGCAACGGAGAGTCTCCCTCCCCTTCGCGGGAAGGTCGTCAGGCGATGAAATTCCGCCGGAGATGAGCGGTGTCGGAATTTTTGTCATCTTCACGAGTCCAAGAAATATAAATTTTCCGCTCACGCTCTTTAAAAAAGAAATAGTATCTTTGTAAAGATGAGGATTCCCAAGGTTTTTTCCACCATAATATAACCTAACTTAACTTAACCTAGCCTATTCTAGATTACATCTGTTAGGTTAGGTTTAGGCTCTATTAGGGTCAGAAAACCGTTGGGAATCCTCATCTCTACAAGATGCAAGAAATATACAGCGTCAAAACTAGTGAAAGATTTTGGTCTTCACTCATACTGTCTTGTTTGAGAAGTCTCCATAATCCAGTGAAGATTATAATAAAATAAATTAGGTTTCTTTTAACTTAGGCTTTCAAATTGAAACTGTGACTAGTTTCCCGTGTGGAGAACTTTGAGGAAATACTTTTTTCCCATATTTGAGAATATTAAATTCGTAAGGATTAACTTGACGTAGAGTTTTCCCCTTGCTCCCAAGGTTAAGTGACACAATTAATGCGAACAGGGAGGGGGGACGAATGCCCTCGAGTTTTTCCGTCAAGGGGCAGATAAATTTTAAAGACCAAGTTTGGTATCATTAATTTAGATTTGCTGCTCTAAAGTTTGCCGATATCCATTAGTGAATAGCTTTGCGGCTAGCTCCCTAGTTGTGGTTACCGTTTTAACTAGTATTAAACTTTTTCCTGAAGCATGGTTCACCTGATATTTCCGAGGTTTCATGTATCTTAAAAGACCAAGAATGTTAATTCAACCAGAAACATCACAATTTACACCTGCATTCGGAACTTAATATTGGAGCAACTTGCCTCACTAGCTTCAGTTCAGGAATCCCTTTTGGGACTTTTGCCACCAAAGCTTGTTGCTTTACCTCTTTGTCACCAAAGCCTATTGCTTTCATTTTTGGTAACGGAAATTCCTGGTTTCTTTTTTTTAGTTGTGTGCGAGTATAGTCACGGGCGACTCTACATCTCACTATGTCGGTCGTTCGGTCCCCGTTTTGTTGTGTTTCTTTGTTTTTGTAATAACATTGTAATTATTTGGCTGATTCTAACGATATTTGAAACCCTCATGTTGTTTTACATACTCTTTCGAATGATATAATTACCAAAGTCCTGACAAGGTTAGCCCATGAATTATTTTGTTTTGGCAATAACATCATAACTATTCTGACGATTCCAACGAAATTTGAAACCTTATGTTGTTTTATATTCTCTTTCGAATTCTATAATTGTCAAAGTCCTCCCAAGGTTAGCCCATGAATTATTTTGTTTTGGCAATAACATCATAACTATTCTGACGATTCCAACGAAATTTGAAACCTTATGTTGTTTTACATTCTCTTCCAAATGATATAACTGACACGGTCTTTGAATTATTGAAAGTTTTGTAGGTCGTCAGGTCATAAATCAGAATAAGTGAGCGCGCGACTTTTTGGTCAGCAAACCTTGTTTTTAACTAAAGCAGATTGCTTTCATCTTTGTTATTTGTTTCTTTTCATTTATAATATTTATTAGAATTTAATGTATTTTGTTCCTTCAGATTAAGTAAAAAACATTAAGGCAAAAATGTCAAGAATTGGGTTCTTTGCCAATATTTAGGAGCGCATCCAATTTGATTGATGCTTTTCACTTTATCTGACATTGACTTTTTGCTGTCATCAAAGACGCCCCATTTGGATTTAAGGTCCCCAGGGAAATCATATGGTAGCTGGTTCCTCGAAATTTTCACCTCCGAGAACCACGAGCATTTATGAGCTCCGGAGCGTTTTTTTTATTAAATCATGAAGTCTCTAACCCAACCGTCAAATCGGGGTTGGTGTCTTGATTGCTCGTCTTGTCATGAGAGGACAGGTTCCCTCTGTGTCAGGCAAGGGATCTAGGAAACCCCAGAGATTTCCGTGACAAGTGGTTGGAAACTTGGCCGTGGATTTCTTCAAGTAGAGTCTCCCACCAGAGCTAGTCCGGGCAACCCACATCTGGAGGATTTCGTGCCGTCCCGACTCCAACACCCTCAAGTGGTTCTACCACGATATATCTTCCACAGATTTTTACTTTCACACTATTCTCCGCTTGCATTATCCTTACAAACTTTCTTGTGACTATTGCTTGGTCGATTTACACTTCCTAGCTTTAAGTAATAACAAATTCAGGCGGAGGCGGAGACGAAGGAAAGTGGCTATCCCCCTCAGTTCTATGGAAACCCCACCTAAGTTCTTTTGGAAATTGTAGGTAAACTGTATGGAAAAATATTATTGAGTAAGATAACTGACTGATTGAACAATGCGAGTTTAGATAGCAAAGGGATTAAAGGTATAAGTATCCTTTATAGATCTAAAATAAGATTATGATCGTATGAATATGAAAACATTATAGAAGATTCTAATACATCCTTCAGTGCGAGGAAGATGGAAGTTGAAGTCCTTATAGTAACAGTATTTTATGTTGCGAGGTTGTCTACCACTGGCTGGTAGTTTACTGAGCATACGTCTACCCTGTAATTGGCCATGCTAGGATAGGCTTGGCACTCAATCTCACATCCACTAACTAAGCACACTACACAAGACAAAACGAAGCACTAGGTTTAGCAATGGATGCTTTTACGACGCCCCACCTACACACTAAAACGAAACTCCTGCCCATAAAACACTTAGTAGTCATGGCACACAAGTTGTACTTAGTAAACAATAGCAAGGTCTCCCATGTTATTATATGCAAGATCAGCCCCATCTTTTACATTACATAGGAGAACCCCCCAAAGGCATACTACACAAAGATATTCCAAGGAATCCTGCCACCCCAGAACCACCACATCAAAAACAAAACTAAAAAGCACTCAGAGCGTATACCTGCATCAACGTCGTCATTAAAAATCGAACGATCATCGAATAGATTCCCGATAAATCCAAGATCAAAGCTAAGCTGACTTTCTATAAGAGCAGATATAGATCTCGTATTCGTCCAGGAACCAGAGATATACTACACACATTCATAACTTGAACGATACTCGCACGAGATAGTATCTATAAATAGCCGATACGATGACTCGAAGAGAACACCATTCAGCCTCTGGAGTCTGTCGAGGCCGCTAGCCTAGGATTAACTTAATTATGTTGTGGGTTCGAGTGAAAGATACCGATAGTTATTTGATATACCAGGTGATGCAAGGGGGTGTGAGCATGGTGAAAAGATAGGTGCTCCCTATGTCGGCGTATACACGAGTGTAACTCTCTTACCCCTGCTAATGCCATACGATGCCTAGATATTTCGGGGGATCCCACTACCACAAAATCAAGCCACCATCACGCACAAGATATCCATACGTACAATCTCCTAAATACCATCTGCGCCACTCATCAACCCAGCTGAAACATCCCCAACACGTCATAGATGGGTCGCCAGAGAGGGCTTACGATGTGGTAACCAGCCAACACTGAACACTGGAGACATATATTGGGTTGAGTTTTTAAAACATTAGTCCCTGCAGGAAAAAGATACAGCCCCAAATATATTCACATGGAAACAATCACACAATTAAGAAAAAATCTGCAAATGCAGAGAGTGCGTGATCTTTAGCAGAGACTCATCCTATCGGCTGAGTTCGTCTAAGTCGTTAGCTTGTAAGCAGAATGTTAAGACATGGGCAACTGCATGTATGCATGCAAGGTTGGATAGAGTGAGGAGAACAAGTGTGTATAAGAGCTATATATGTAAGATGCCGCGATCGTCAAATCTTCGAAGCGCAACCAAGGACTTCTCTTCAACTTGGTTTCATCTTTTGATGAAGGAATGTAAAATTCGACAAAGAGGGAGGACCGAACCAAAATCGAACTAAGGGGGAGCGGACTGGGTTTTAAGCAAAGACGATAGTTTCTGGCTTTATTCTCTCCTCAATTTCTGATTCACACAATGTGCTTTATATGCAAGGAGCTTCCTGGAAGCTAAAGGAGAAACACATTTATTGAACAATTATTCAAATTTATTACATCCATTGGTTATTTGCGATTGAAGTAAGTGAATCCTGACATTTTCCCTTTATTTTTCGTCCCCGAGTTGACCGCCGCTAAAAGAAGCACGTTTTCAAATTGATTTTCCTTTGCCTCCTTTATCAGAGAACTAGATCGGAGCGACAAATAGTCAATGAAATTAAATGAAATGAAAAGAGAGGTGAGAGACAAATAATAGATCTTCCAACCCTCCCCCAGCTCCCCTTGGCGCTCATGGAGCAGCCAAGGAGGGAGGGGGAATCCCGGTACTCCTTTATATACCCCCATAGTCACACTGTCTAGAGCCAAAGTAAGCTCCAAGCACTGTGAGTACGGTGGTTAGGAGTGAGAGGGAGAGGAAGAGGAAAGTTTTAGGATAGGACAGCGAAGAAAATAGTAGGAGACAAAAAGTGGACTTAGTTAGTCATGGGACCTAAAGCTTAACGTGGAATCCGAACCACGATGTGTCTCTTATCTCTAACTATAACAGTTTATTGTGACCCCTGTCCCACGTATCACTGTGAGTCCCGTATGCGAATATGATAGTAAAAACGAATAGATACAGAAGGTTGAAGGAAGTAAGAGGTTTGCAAAGAGATGCTAAATTGCCTGGAAGTCAGGCTTATCTATAATCATTTTAGGTAGTATAGCTAGCATGATAAAGTTAGAAAGTAGTATTGATATTTATGAGGCGTTCAAACCGTTATTAGTAAATACCCTTGCTAA